>OZ010581.1:76398140-76475640 GCA_963932145.1 Acanthosepion lycidas | reverse complement strand
TGAACGCAACATACTAGCTCGGAATTCGAACTCGGTTCGTCGATTCCATTTCCCGTACCGATATCCGTTACTCTATACACATTTAAAATGCCAAATTAGCGCAGGGTTTGACAGCGCATTGAAACAGCGGCTGTCCAAAATCTTACCACTGGCACAACGTAAGTGAAACGCAGTACAAAAGGACCCTAGAAAGTGTAGAATGACTTAAGCTCTAATTCCTTTGTCATCACAGTTCGACGTAATGTAAAACGTCGGTCGTATAATGAATGTTTTAAGAATATAAATCCCCGACTACATCTATTTAAGCGTGCTACTAGATTGGCATTTAGGTCCCATCCGTTTACTGTTGAAATAGCTAAATGCAACCGCTACTTCTACTCCAACAGTTTCTTTTCTCGTACTTCCCGCCAGTGGAACTTCCTTGTGTTTACTTGTGTTCTTGATAAACTACAATCTTGAAAAATTAAAATGCAACGTCAATCGCCATCTTCCGTCTTCTTGAATCCCATTCATCTTTTGTTCTTTTCTCAGTCCTCCCTATACTCAGTCCATTCTCTCACTTTCACTCCTTATAACCACTGCGTACTAGTGGCATTCACGCCTTACTTCGGATAAAATGATTATATATATATATATATATATATATATATATATATATATATATATATATATATATATATATATAATGTGTGTGTGTGTGAAAATATATAGAAAATAGGAAACAACTCGTTAGATAAATAATCCAAAGTTCTTTAGTATTTTTGTTTATTATTTAAAAAAAAAACAGTGCTCGATACACAAGTAGAGCCTATATATAATTATTTATTTAAAAATATTATGTAGCGAAGGAATCATATTTTTAAATAAATAATTATATATATATATATATATATATATATATATATATATATATATATATATATTGCCAGGATTGATTCTAATACTACCTTCTACTTCCTCGAATGTTTTAATCTCTCAGATTATTAGACTTCACTATAATTTCTGGAGGTAGACAACGACTTGAAATGATTCAATGGAAAAGCCTAATTGACTAAAATAGTGATGCAATCTCATCACAATATTTTGATAAGTACACCTCAGGCCTCACTGAACAATCGGATCATCATAATTGAACTATCGTTACTACTTTATCTATCGCTAATTGTCATTAATTTTAATATAATTGGTTAATGAATGCATATCTAGTGTAGTAAAAGGCATTGTTATCTTAATTAAATAATTAGTTTTTCTTAGCTTTAAATTTAAATTAATTCTTCGCCATCATAATTATCAGCAGTCTACGTTTGTTTATCAATTCCAGCAAACTGCTTTATTAACGTCGTTGTCATTTTCCAGGACCGTAGGGGTGGTAAACGGTAGTCAAGCCTCTTTTTTATTTTACCATTTCCAAGTTCCTTCTGTGCCATTTGCATTGCCCAAGGATGTGCTGGTGGTTTAGTGAATAATGGCACGGAATGAGAAGTCAGAGAGCCGAATTAGAATTCCAGTCTGGTTTGTTGCATTTACTTACACGCAAATATCCTTGGCAAATGTAAGAATCCATCCCCCGCCCCCGCTGCGGGCTAAATAGTAGTACTTGTATCTGGAAAAATCATTGTTATGTCCTAAAAAATATTAATGCAATATTGACTCACAAAATAATTGTTTTTTCAATCTAAAATATCTTTCGGTTTTAACTAACCAACAAAGGGTTGATAATCCCCTAAAAAGACAAATAAAAAAAAAATCAATGCATTGCCTAAAAAGTATTTATCATTCATTGTTGTCCTTTTACTAATTTTCATCATTGTTTTCGTCATAGCCGCTTTGCCTCTTGTTTGGGTAAGTCTAGAAATATTTCTTTTCAAATAGTACCTTTTGCCTATTGTTGGGGTCAGTCTAGAAAGATTTCTTTTCGAATAATACCTTTTGCCTACTGTTGGGGTCAGTCTAGAAATATTTCTTTTTGAATAGTACCGTTTGTCTATTGTTGGGGTCAGTCTAGAAAGATTTCTTTTCGAATAGTACCTTTTGACTATTGTTGGGGTCAGTCTAGAAAGATTTCTTTTCGAATAATACCCTTTGCCTATTGTTGGGGTCAGTCTAGAAAGATTTCTTTTCAAATAGTACCCTTTGCCTATTGTTGGGGTCAGTCTAGAAAGATTTCTTTTCAAATAGTACCTTTTGCCTATTGTTGGGGTCAGTCTAGAAAGATTTCTTTTCGAATAATACCTTTTGCCTACTGTTGGGGTCAGTCTAGAAATATTTCTTTTTGAATAGTACCGTTTGTCTATTGTTGGGGTCAGTCTAGAAAGATTTCTTTTCGAATAGTACCTTTTGACTATTGTTGGGGTCAGTCTAGAAAGATTTCTTTTCGAATAATACCCTTTGCCTATTGTTGGGGTCAGTCTAGAAAGATTTCTTTTCAAATAGTACCCTTTGCCTATTGTTGGGGTCAGTCTAGAAAGATTTCTTTTCAAATAGTACCCTTTGCCTATTGTTGGGGTCAGTCTAGAAAGATTTCTTTTCAAATAGTACCCTTTGCCTATTGTTGGGGTCAGTCTAGAAAGATTTCTTTTCGAATAGTACCTTTTGCCTATTGTTGGAGGTCAGTCTAGAAAGATTTCTTTTCAAATAGTACCTTTTGCCTGTTGTTTGAGTTAGTCGATTAAATTGATTATAAAAAAAAACAATCAAAGCAAAAATGATACACTGTGTATTTCATGTCGTCTACCAAAATGACAATAATGCATGGGGCATCTCGATAAATGTCGGGACATCAATTCCTCTGATAAGTTGTAATCCATACAGGTATCTTCATTCAAGCAAGTTTGGATTTGGTTAATAAGAACAAAGAAAATATGTGATATAGTGAGCATTATTGTTCTTGTTGATCCCACAGCTCATGTAAGGTTAAAAATAAGTTTCGCTGGAAGATTGAAGTAATCATCGAAGCGTTTGTGATAGCCGTGCCTACTGAGTCTTCTAGGAATTATTTTTACATTACGAGATCAGGTTCATTATTTGCATTATTCGGACTATTGTCCTCATCTTTGTCGCCATATTTATTACAACGTTTCGGCCGTTGTACGCCCCGGCCTTCTTCAGGTGGTTGGAATGTCGAACTGAACCCTTTATTTCACTCACTGGGGTAGACTGTTCTAGTTCCACGTGCCATGTCTAATGGATGTCAGTTATCAGTTATCTCCTGTTAATTTCTCCCTCTGAAAGTTCTCCACTGCCATAGCCGGGTATTGAACTCACACTCTTTGTCATGTCTAATGGATGTCAGTTATCAGTTATCTCCTGTTAATTTCTCCCTCTGAAAGTTCTCCACTGCCATAGCCGGGTATTGAACTCACACTCTTTGGGTTCTGTCACTGGATCTAACCAACGCCTTTTTCCACTGTGCCACGTGTCCTTGAGGACACATTCCGACCATCTGAAGAAGGCCAGATCGTACAACGGCCGAAACGTTGTAATAAATATGGCGACAAAGACGAGGACAATAGTCCGAATAATGTAAATATTGTACATAATACCTCATCTCAGAAATATAGACAGATAACGAGATCAGGTTGTTCAACTTTTGTATTGTAGAGAAAATGCAACCCTGTCATTTTCATTTGATTGTTGTTTTTACAGAATTTTTACCATGGTCCCATTTGCTTATATGATTTTTTTATTTATTAATTGAACTCGTCATACGAGGTGGGCGGTCGCGGGGGATAATGACTGTTATTAAGATCTCCTTTCTTCCTCTTTGGATTGTATTTGTGACCTCATTTGTCTTGACCCTAATATATTTTTCGTATCATCATATTCGTATATTTGTATCGTCATTGTCTTTCTCAGAATAACTACCAGCGACCAGACCTCCTGGGTATGACGATAAACTACAGCCAGCAGCAAGGCTTCTGATCGGGAGGTTTTGAAGAACATACTACCATTTCTTAACTGTTGTTGTTCCCAGGTACACCCTGACCTTGGGTGGTAGCACCTGTTAGTGTCCCAGCTATGGGTAATTAGTTAACCCGCAAACTGGGGTCAAAACACTATGAAAATATTAAAATAGATTTTTATAGTAAAAATACCCGCAATATATTTTTTTTTTAAAATATTACCAGTAATACATTTCACTCTCGACAAAACCGTCTTTACAAAAATACGTCAATGAAACCTGATCTACAAACTGATTTCTTATAAAGAATACATATTCTATTCATACGAACCTAACCTAAAAATCTTGTCGGCATTAACATTAAATAACCCATTGAGACTGATATATATATATATATATATGGACATAAATACATACATATATATATATATATATATATATATATATATATATGTGTGTGTGTGTGTATATACATACATACATACATATATACACACACACAAATATATATATATATATATCATACTTATTATAAAACCCAGGTTGTGTGTGTGTGTGTGTCTGTACGTTTATATATTGGATCGGATTTCCTACATTTTTCAACCAGTTTCAACAAAACTTCACAGGACTACGTAAAATTACCTTGCGGTGGTTCTGACAGTGCCAAAAATTGGAAAAACACAATTGTTTTTGCACGAAATCAATTTGAAAACACGATTAAGAGGCATCGCGAGAATGAAAGGGGGACAACTCATATCGAGTTATACTTATTATAAAACCCAGGTTGTTTGTGTGTGTGTGTTTTTTTATATATGGGATCGGATTTCCTACATTTTTCAACCGATTTCAACAAAACTTCACTTTTTTTGGCAGGTAGTGTTTCTTATTGTCTTGCACACTTTTTTTAATATTTTTACATTCAGAATTCTTTAAAAATTCCATTTACAAGACAGTTGTTTATAATAAAATTCTATTCAATCGGTAGACTCATAACGATTGAAAACAATGTTTTTGTTTGAGTTTGGGTTTGACCAATTCGTAAAAAAAAAAAAAAAAAAAAATAAAATAATTAAGACATGCGTGTCCGTCAACCTTAAACAATAATCTTTGTCAATTTTATTTTTCAGTCTTTATGATGGTCGATACTTGATCTATCTCTTACTGTTACATCCCCGTGCAACGCCAGGCGCTACTGCTAGTATATATATATATATATATATATATATATATATATATATATATATATATATATATATTTGCGGAATTCGCCCTTTACATAACTAATAATACTATCTCTGTTTCCATTATCTGCTATCTCTGTCTGTATTTGATATTTTCCTGTGATTTGGTGATTAATTTTCATCTTCAGCGTATGAATAATAATAATCTGTATCATAAAAGAACTGGTTCTTTGTCCGTCACGCAATCAATGTTTTCTTTTGATTTTGCATGTAATGTATATGTGTATATCTATTTTAATGTACCTACTAGCACACACACACACACACACACACACACAAAACACACACACACACACACACACAATTTGATTTCCAACTAAGTCTGGACAACCCCTACCGTTTCTGAGCAATAAAATCATAAAGTTGGAGACTAGCAAAAAATTAAAAAAAAAAGAATAAAAAAGTCATATAAATCAAATAATTAAAAGATTTTATTGAAATCATGGGTAAATAGTAGGACAGACTGAGTTCTTCTATAGCCTTGGAGGGTAACCGATCTAGGAGAAGGAAAACCCTGAATTCAAAACTGTATGTAGTCGTGGTGAAGCACATACTATGCAACTAAGGAAAGGATCGTTTGCATTGACTCAATGATCCCAACTACGGTTGATTCCTTTTTTATTGAAATTTTCGGTAATTATTTAGTAATAAATATAATTATTTTAAAGCATTTAAAAAAAAAATTGTAGAAATAACTTCAGGTCTGTTGTTGAATGAAACACATTGTGAACACGCAATTTAGATGAAACGGAAATGGACATGTGTGTCGCGGGAATTAACTCACCTTTCTGTCTGGCAACAACCACCGGGTAAAAGGTAAAGCGTATAAGCCGTCCCTTTAAAGCCATTTAAAGTCACTAAATATATTTTCTAATTAATGGACAAAATTTCAATTCGAATTTCGATCATTTTGCCGTCAGCAAAGCGATGACGTTACAATGGTTGCTGCTAACGACGGAGCTGATAAAAATTACAAAAAGCGGGACAAATTCTAGATAAATTAGTTGAAAAGAAATCGAAACAAGATTATCGATATTTAGTGCATATAAATACAATTATGGCACAAGGCCGAAAAGGGGGAAAGGGTTGAAGCTGGTCTTCACTATTTTATACCTAGCTAATCCGAATCTCGACTCATTAACTTATTCCAAGTTGCAAATTCACCACAAGTACTCTCCAATCAATAATCCATAATGCCGGGAACCTAAAAAACGCACCCCGAGTTATAAACATTTGATGATCATAAAAATATTATACATAAAAATCTAATGATTTACAATGAAAGGGGATGGGATAAACCCCAAAATAAACTAAATGTAAAAACAAACAAAGGATAACTGATATTAGTAGGACCCGTCGAACCTTCAAAAAAGAGAGGCCGCTGTATTCTGCCTATTGAAGAAAATTAAGAGGCTCTCTCGTTAAGGGAGAAGGAAAGGATAAAATATATACGGAGATGGGGAATAAATACCTAGTCAAGATGAAAGGAGCTCAAAAACAAACAGGGGAGATTGGGAAAAAGCACGATTATGTTACAAAACTACCAATCTTTTTATCGTAGAAGATTTCACGATAAAAACAAATGAACGAAATGAAAGAAAGGAAGTGATTTTCTTTACGAGATTCGAAATTATTTCCATGAAGATAAGTTCAATATTTTAGTAGAGAAAAATATGCACTCTCCCGGGGGATTCAAACCTGAGTTTTCCTAGGGGAAACCGTCATTAGATCTAACATGCTTTGGAACTCTCGGCTACGGAGTGCGTCGATGGCAAAGTTGAAAGTGTCTTCATGAATATTCAGGTTGGTAGACGAAATTAAATAATTGTATTGTTTAATAAATAAATACAGCCTCTACTCAAATACGAGTATCCACTAAAAATAACGTTTAAGTAATAAAATATGTCGGATTAATAAAGTAAAAAAAAAATCCCTGTTGACATTCGTATACGAAACTTAGCAGATATGTCTATTTCCAGAGTCAGAGAAAAATCTGTTTAATTGGTTATTATAGATGTTACTAGCAGCATGGCCCGGCGTTGCCTGTGCTTGATTCAAAAATCGTACGACTCATACAGCAATCGCTATCACTTAAAATATTTTTGCCCTTCATTGCCTTTAAAGGGGTTCCCTTTGCCATGCTGATGTTGCTACATGCCTTACTTCTTGCATATCTCACACTGCGAATTTTTTCTAAGCTCTATACTAAACATTAAATCTGTTATGAAAAAAGAACTAAACAAAATGAATACAAAACGATCAGCTTTAAAAAAGGACTCGTAACTGGAAAAACCGAATGAAAAAAGAATGTTAAAAACAAATACTTTTTCACACCCAACCCAGTTCTGGGGAATCAGAATCAACGTTGAGTTTAAGCAAGCGAATGAGCCAATTGGAGTAAAGTGCCATGCAGATTTAAATTTTTCCCACTTGTGACGAATGCAGCTATCGATTTTTTTCATGCTAGCATGCTAGTTAACATTAGTGTCAGTCAGCTGTTGGCTCTCACGCTGGCCAATAGAATCTTCCTGCCTATTCGTGGCAGCCAGCTATTGGCTCTCACTCTGGCCAGTAGAAAATGGCCGCAAAATACATGAAAAGTGCCGTAGAAGCATGAAAAAATCGATTATTTCCACTATCGGTGGGAGTTGGGAAATGCAAAGTCGGTCTTGGCCTTCCCGCTAACTTGGAGCATGTTTATGTAAATTTTGGTGCAAATCCGTCGAAAATTGCGGCCGTGCATTCATTACACACACACACACACACACACACACACACACACACACACACACACACACACACACACACATATCCTGCCTTTTATAGATAGAGATTATAGATACAACGTTTGGGCTGAATAACCTCTGGCTATTTTCAGGTGTTCACTGTTTTGGCTGATATGGGTTATCTGTTGATTATTGTAACCTCGAGATGCTAATTCTTCTTAGATGAGGAACAAATCTATATTCGCCACTTGATCCAGGGACTGAACTCCCGATCTCTAGATAACAATAAAATATGTCTAAATAACTGGAAACTTTTATATTCAATGTCACATGGTTTCGACACTTGATTAATATGGTGGATTACTACAGTTTTTGGTCATGTTGTATTTCATTTTTAACGTTTTGTCTATAATGATTATTATAATGATTATAATAATTAATAATAATCATTAAGCTATAATGACATTTATAATAATTAAGAAGGGGAAACAGTAGTTCGAATAAAGTAAAATATATTTGACAATGCCTTATCTCAAATATAAAATACAAAATTATGATAAACGTTGTCAAATGCTACAAAAGGTTACTCATCGTAGGGCAATGTTTAGCGAGAGTCAACCATTAGATCTGTATAATGAACCCATGTTCTTCATTCTCAAGCATGTGGTCTTGGACCTGGTTAAGCTATCGTAAATATCTCTGTGCATACGAACGAAAGCCTATCGTGTCTTGAGGATAAGCAAACTACTTACATAAGCCGTTACTACTTTGTGAATTTGATCTTCCCTGAGTACCACAGTAAGTCAATCTTTTCAAAAAAACTTTTTATGTATATGGGCAATAGGAAAACACTGACAACTCTGTAGATATTGGCACAGAAAATAATAGATATTAATTGATATATAGATTTGTGGTTCTATTTGCTTTTAACCATTTGTTCAATGGATTTGATCGATGGTATCCAGGCACTGTTTGAGCGCTTATTTTTGTTCAAGCTGTTGTTGAAGAGGAAATCATAACACCGCCCCCATTAAACACTTAGCCCACGTACGCTATTAACAATGACACAATGAAATCAGAAGCTTATATTTCAATGAAAAAAAAAGCACCAAGTCCCCGTCTATCATAAGGTTATGAAGGACATTTTAATAAAGGCTGTACACTGTCTCTTCGCATTTTGAATCTGTTTCTGTCATATGATTCTTCTCGTTTTATGTACCATTTCCATTCCGAACGTTAATGATTATGGCTCTTCACAATTTCCTGTCCTTTGTAGCTTTTAATAGATTTTGTATTTGTGTTATCTCCCCTAATCCCCGTTCTGCTATCCATTTACTCAGACTCACTGGGTAGGTTATGTATTGTTTTCCTCACTCCCTCTAGTCTTCAATCTGTCCCGTGGATATTAAATTTTCTAAGCAACCTTTCCTCAGTATGTGTCCTAGAAATTTCATCTGTCTCTTTCTGATGTATATGTTTTAATTTTCTCTAAAACTACGTCGTTGCTCATATATTTGTTCCGTGTTATTCTTAGCATCCTGCTGTAGAACCATATTTCTGTTGTTCAAGTCTTCTTCATCTTTCAGGAGTTTGTCCAGCATCCAATGTCATATAGGAGGACTGACATACGTAATAGTTCAGTACTCTTTTTTTTTTGTTTCTAACAAAATTTTCTTTACTTTGCTTAGATTTTAGAAGGCACCTTCTGCTATCCCAATGCGCCTTTGAATTTCAGCATTTCCATCCTTTCTAGATATTTAAATTGTATTTGTTTGATTTTAGTATCTCCAATTTGCAATTTGTATGTTGGGCTGTTCCTTTTGCTTAAAACCATGCATTCCGTTTTCTTGCAGTTGATGTTTAGTTCTTTCTTCTTGCTTTCTTTCACTACCTTCTGTAGGTGTTCTCGTGGTTTCCTTTCTGTGTCTGCTATCACTACTGCTTCATCTTCATATCTTATATTAAGATTGTGGCCGCCAATAATGAATCCTGGTAGGACTTCTAATTCTCTCAAAATCGCCTGACTGTTTAGATTGATAAGAAAATACATTCTTTTCTTATATCAGTTTCTATTTTTGTATATTTAAGAATTCATTCTTTATCCGTTTAGCTGACAGTATAGGTTCTGAATTATCCTAGTATCCTTTCAAAATAGACGATGCTGATAATAAGAATGTCGAGTATACTGTTTGAGATTATGAGTATTGAAACAGCGTAGGCTATGACAATATGTATATATATATATATATATATATATATATATATATATATATCAGGTGTAATGGCAAAATTGTCCAATTAAGCTTTGAACATTGTATCTTAGAAATGATTAAAGATATCTTACTGGAATTCTCCGAGATGTTTATAACACTATTAAACTTTGAGTAATAAGAATGTATAAATACTCTCCAAGCTTCAGAAGAATCTTTAAACAATAAGAATGTATTTTGCTCTAAGTTGAAATGATGACCCCTCTTGTTGTGATCTTCTGATCCAGTTTTCCTCTCAACTGTTTCATCTTTTTTAAAACTTATTCACCGTTCTCTTGATGATTCTTGAATGGACTTTGAAGATGGAAGCCAGAGTATAAATGATCGATCATTACTGAAGGTCTGAATGATCTTTTTTCGTTTCACCAGTTGGGAAGACAGAGTGGAACTGGCACAAAGTGATTTTAACCAATTCTCTTTCTAGCTAAAAAACTCAAAGGGTTTTTCAGGGATTCTTATGACAAATGATGTCAAGATGGCTAAACATCTTATGTGAAAACCTGGAAAAAAAAATTCAGTTTAGATTTTTTTTTTAAACATTTGCGGGATGGACAATTATCCCACGCTGTCACGCGATTTAGACAATTTTGCTGTTACATCCGGTATGTGTGTGTGTGTGTGTGTGTGTATATATATATAGATATAGATATAGATATAGATATAGATAGATAGATAGATACAAGAAAATAGTGACATGAATTCTGAATGAAAGAGGTTGTTCCGCTATCAGACAAGCTTAACTCCGGAAAATAATGTCTTTGATTTTCTTATATTGGTCCACGACGTCAGAGACGGATAGTAGTGGCCTAGCACCAATAACGCATTATTTTTTGTCTTGTTACGTAGCTGAGCGGCGGTATGGCAAAATGGCGTATGATATGAAAGTACGTCCAAAATAGTGATATATCAATATAATAATAATAATAATAATAATAATAATAATAATAATAATAAAATTTGATTGATAAGCTATCCCGTGAAAAGAGGCCCAGAAACAAAAACCCGGACACACAGCAAAAAGTATGAAGGAGCAAAAAATAATGAGAAAAAAGAATTATTGAGTTATATATATTTATTAATTGGTCACATGGAACGCATATATTGCTAAATGTTTAAACTGTTTTGATGCCATCTTGCTTCTTAAATCTTCCAGTTTAAAATCAAGAATTTGATTTTATTCCGTAATTTATTCAGACTCAGTGTCTTCATTTTTGTTATTTTTAACACAGCTTTTCTGCTGATATATTCTTTAATTCTCTAATGAAAAAAAAAAAAAATTGCTCTTCATGACCGAGTCGGTTAAACGCACGTCTGATCTAACGGCGGTCTCTCCTGCAAAGGTGGACGTAGGTTCAGAGTCGAATCTTGCTGGAAAGTGAATATTTTCTTTAATAATAATTCTTGAATTTCCAAGCCCATAGACGAAAATAAATATATTGTATATAAATAAAAGGAGCGTCTACTCAAATACGGGTTTAAATTAAAAATAGCATTTAACTTCGGATTAATAAATGAAATTCCATTACGTTTTTAGAAGTATCTGGAAGTTCATGAATAACAACAGGTACTTGTCTTTTACTTAGTGACGGCGGAAATATTTAGCGTCGGTTAAAAGGTAGGAGATGAGCGATTGAAATCTAGATATTTTAAATATTTAACACCTGTGTAAACGTGCCAGTATATTTATACACATACGCACACAAACGGCACTTGCAAACAGATCTCAGTGCCTGGATCATAGGAGTGGGGGCTGAGAGTCTGGAAATTCAAACCCTGTGATCAGATCGATGATACTCGTTACCAGGCGTTAACATAAAATGCAAAAAAATGGCCACTCATATCCAAGGATGTTAGACTACTACGGCAGCTAGGTAATCCTCGTTGCAGACGCCAGCTCAATACCCACAGAGCCCACCTTTGATTTATACTGCAACTATACTGAGTGTACCTTGCTTACAATTTCTGGGAGAGAACGCGTTATCAAGCGTGATCAACAGTCTGAACAAGACCAGCACGCCCAAACCCTCGGTGACGATGACTCGTGACTTCGTGCTAGCACAGCCATGGACGGCTCTCAAGGATTCTGTTTACCCAATTTCAATCACAAGGCTTGGGTCAAACCGTGGTACGGTTCTCAGGCACTTTCCAAAGTTGCTGCACACTGGGATCGACCCCTTCAAACGGATAACATCGGAAAGTCACCTTCCTGACAAATCGATCATGGTGAGATTCGAAACCGGCTCTCAGAAAGCGAACGTTCTATCTGCTCGGCCACGTGCCCATAGCATTAAGATAAAAGGGTGGCATTGAATAAATTTAAGCAGTAAAAATATTCTGTTCATTTATCTGCAGAAAGTAGACTTGTTTCTCAATTCACAGAGAGGCATTTCATATTCACCAATATATAGCCTTCTATCGCTCCAATATATTCAAGATTAGGACTCAACAATATATATATATATATATATATATATATATATATATATATATATATATATATATATATATATATATATATATATATATATATATATATATATATATATATATAAAATGTACACTATTTACATTCTTAGGACTATTGTCCTCATTTTACTTTAAATGTCACCACATTTATTACAAGGGCATATGGCACAGTGGATAAAGTCGTTGGTTAGATCCAGTGACAGGACACAAAGAGTGTGAGTTCAATACACGCTTAAGGCAGTGGAGAACTTTCAGAGGAAAAATTAGCAGGAGATAGCTGACATCTATCAAACATACCACGTGGCACTGTTAGGTTGTTGCAAAAATAATGACGTAATAATGTCAATTTTGAACGTCAAAAAACGACATTATTACGTCATTATTTTTGCACCAACCTAATTGAACAGTCTACCCCAGTGAACGAAATAAAGGATTCAGTTCGAAATTCCAACCACCTGAAGAAGGCCGGAGCATACAACGGCTGAAACGTTGTGATAAATATGACGACAAAGATGAGGACAATAGTCCGAATAATGTGTGTGTATATATATATATATATATATATATATATCAGTGTGTGTGCAAATATATAGGAAAGAACACGTTAGGTTAATAATCCGAATTTATTTAGTATTTTTGTTTTTATTTTTAACAAACAGTGATCATTACATAAGTAGAGCCTAAATTCTAATTACTTAAAAAAGGAGCAAAAACGTAAACGTATTATAAAAATTAAACTGAATTAAAGTATCAAGCTCTGTTTTATCTTCAAGCGAACTCCTGTTTTTGAAACATGAGAACTGTTATGTAGCGATGGAATCATATTTAAAAAAAAAATTATTATCTATCTATCTATCTATCTATCTATCAATCTATCTATCTATCTATCTATCTATATATATATATATATATATATATATATATATATATATATATATAATATGTGTGTATATATATATATGTGTGTATATGTATGTATATATAATATGTGTGTATATGTATGTATGTATGTATATATATATACATGTTTGTATATATATATATATATATATATATATGCATAAATAAACGTCATTTGCAAGATTTCCAAGTGCAGACGGATCTATGCAAACAGTGAAGGAAACAGGTGTATGCATATCATCGAGTAAGAAGCAGACGAATAGACGCACATTTAATTGAACAAGCCGTCTGAAAAAGAACTGTTTTTAATGCGATGAAGACAAAAGAATGACGTTAGCTTGCGAACTTGTCGACGATCGAATTTGAGGGAAGTGTACTTTGAAGCGACAGACTAATTTCCGGCATTTTGTAGAAGAAGAAGAAGAAGAAGGGATAATGATTGATAGACAAATGTTAATATATATGAATGAATGAACGTGACGAAAAATAGGCGGTGAAGAGTCCATGAAGGAGTAAATCGAGAAAGAAAGAATAGAGAAGAAATAGTGAATGAAGAAGAATGCATAAAGAATTAAAAAATATTAAACGGAAATAATTTCAAAAATGAAAGAAACCAAGAAAGAAATTTAAGTAGAGAGAAACGATTGAAACAGTTGAAATAACTGAACGATGAGATGCGACAGGAAAGGAGTGTGAAGAAGCGAAGAGAAAAAAATGTAAATATGAAGTAGACATGCGTGTGAAAAAAGAAAGAAAGAAAGAGAACTGTAAGATGTAAAGACAGTGAACGTTTAGAAGGAGAAATAAAGCCTGCAATGGGAGAGGAATGAAAAAAAGAGAAAATAAAAGAAGACAGATAAACGAGAAAGAAAGTTGGTGACAGAAACATCAACAAGAATATGAAAGCGAAGACACTAGATTTAAAAATTAAAGTAAAAGAGGGGCAAATATATAGAAATAAAAGAGAAAGTAAATGCAAGAAAGATTAAAGAAAAAGTAAAGAAAAACCAGAAAAAGACTGATGCAATATTAAAAAAAAAATCAAGCAAAAATAATGAGAGAAAGATGTTACAGACTGATTTTAAAATAAAAAGCAAAGATTGATTATATATATATATATATATATATATATATATATATATATATATATATTCGGAGAAGGGATGGTTTTTATGCTTTTCTTTTCTTTACTCTTTCTATTTCTCTTTCTTTTCTCATTCTACTTTTATTGATTTCTCATCCTCTTCTTTTTTCTGCTTTAGCCCGCATATATTATTATTATTATTTTTCTTTTCAATTTACGGAAATTCATATATCTTCCTAAATTCATATATCTTCCTAAATTCATATATCTTCCTAAATTTTTTAAAAATATAAAAGTAAGTGATGTTTCATAAGTAACATTTTTAAATAAGATCGTTTATAACTGTCTTTGTTCATCACTTGATGAGATGCTTATGTTTAGCCTTTGAAACAAATATGCATCTTTGTAGTGAATACTTGTTTGTTCGTATGTAAGAACTTATATATATTTTTAAATTATATATATATATATATATATATATATATATATAAATTTATATATAGATATTTACATTTATATATATATGAATGTACATTTATATATATATATTTAAATTTATATATGTATATATACATATAAATGTAAATTGTCATATATATATATATATATATATATATATATATATATATATATAGTCAAACCTAGTGAGCCAGACAGACCTACCCATGTTTCACCTAAGCGGATCGTCATTGTGTGTGTGTGTGTGTCTGTAACTGTGAGTTTTATGATAAGTTTCTTTTCTGGCACTTCTTGCTTGTGGAGCTTCCTTCCGGCTGCATGCTTTCCAGTCAGCTTTAATCTACAAAAAATGTCACTTGCTATCGACTGTACTCCTGATTACACTCTTATCTTCCTGCTCATTATGAATGTTCCCGTTCCTAATTCTTCCACACCTTGTAACCCCTTGTGCCTTTACTGCCTTGCATGGGGTGATACTGATTTATATATATATATATATATATATATATATATATATATATACGAATGTTAAAAATAAGTCAGTAGCCTAATGATAAAAAACTATAAATCAGATATTTATTTTTAAATATAATCTCATTTTTTTGACAATGCTCTTAATCTAGCGTTTCTGCATTAATCACATAGATTGAACGTTATACAGTGAAAAATCTCATCTAAATGCAGTTAATAACTGTTGTTAGGCTATGGTCTTATTGATTCGTCATCTCATAAATCGGTAGAATAGTAAAAAATGAAGGTGGTGGAGAAGGAAGAATAAAAGCTTAAAGGGATTGTAAAAATGAAAAAAAACCAAAAAAAAAAAAAACCAAAAAAAAAAAACGCCTCCACCTACCCACCAAAAATAAAAGAAAAAATTATCCGATGAAAAGGAAGTCAAAGAAAAAACCTCTGAAAATCTAGCGGAATCTTTTCTTTCTTTCCACGCATTTCCTACGCATTTAAGATGTATATAGTGGTAGTAGTAGTAATAGTAGTAGTAGTAGTAATAATAATAATAATAATAATAATAATGATGATGATGATGATAATAGTAGTAGCTTTAACTATGTAAAATGTGTTTGATCTTGGGTTTTCATTGTTTTTACAAATTGATTAGCCTGTGATGAAATCATTTCTGACTTTAAATCTCTGGTTGGGACCGGGAAGAAAATCTGTATACAACAGAGATAAAAAAAAAATTGTTTGATAAGCTACCTGGTCTCGTGAAAAGACGTTCAAAAGCACACACAACATAAATAAATAAAACATCGAACTGCAAACAGAAAAAAAAGTTTTTCCAAGGTTGTTGGTTTCCACTAAATCGACTAAACTGGGTGTTGGCTGTTTTTCTGAACAAAGTAAAAATGTAACATTGTTTTTTATTGGTTAATTAATTATGAAGTCTGGGGCATGATCAATCGTACAAGAAATGATGTGTGACATCGCATATTATTATACGAACGTCTAAATAAATTACCGATAGTAGTATTATAATTTGTTTACATTATATTCGGGCAACTGTTCTAATCTTTGTTATTGTTATTATAACAGACCGTTACGGTCGTCGTGCTCTTCGGCCTTTTCGTGTGTTATTCTTCACTCTTTCCACTCACAACAACAAAAATGAGGACATTAGACCAAATGCAAATAATGATAGCTACGTATTCAGACATAAATTACCACATATTTTCATATCAATCAGATCTGGTAAATCTTCTTAGGAATCAAGTGACAACATTCTTCCCTAAGATTCTTGTTGGTTTCAGTAATCTTTTTATCTGGATGGTTTCAATTTTTCCTCAATGCTTTTTATTTTAAATCTACACACCTTGGGATAATAAAAAATATTAACGTTATAAAGGTTTTAATTCCTGGGAAAATAGCGTCAGGCCCAAAATAGAAAATATTTTAACATTTCATTGGTCAGAAAATAGTTACACAAATAAAGTAACTTAGTATGCGATAGCTTTTCTCTTTGTCTTCTTTGAATGTTCACATTTGGTGAATACATTTGCATTTTTATAAAAGAAAGTCAAGTTTGTTCATTCATTTGATGAGGAGTAGAAAAATATTTTCCAGTTAGTTTATATCTAATATAAGACAATATTTTTAATATAACTAGATATAAAGGATTTCTATCCTTCAATAGGTTAGCGCATGCAGGCCATCCGATTAGACCAAGTACTAATAAAAATAATTACAAACAAATTAAATACCATCAAGCACTGTCGGAAATCACAATAATTTGACAGGAAAGGAGCAATGTTCGATGTTATAATGAGGAGTTTTGATGGAGCTGGGGCTGTTAATATTGGGCTGTATTTTTTTTAAATTTAACATTTGATTTTGGCTATTGTTTACTTTCTCTGGGTCTTTATATATTTTGGTAGTATTGGGTTGTTACCGTATTTTGTATGGCATATGTATGTGTGTGTGTGTAATATGAGTATATATATATATATATATATATATATATATATATATATATATATATATATATATATATATATATGTGTGTGTGTGTGGGTGTGTATATATATATATATATATATATATATATATATATATATATATGTGTGAAAAGTGAGTTTGTCTGACGATCGCTAAAGCGTGAAACCCAGGGTCACAAGCTCACATCTATCCAACCATATATATATATATATATATATATATATATATATATATATATATAACAGTGTATATATATGTATTTATATGTATATGCGTGTGTGTGTTTGTATATATATATATATATATATATATATATATACAAATATAACCTTGTGAGTGAAATTGGGTAGACGAAACTCTTGTGGGTCATCGATAGCTTAAGCGTGCTGGCCTTGTTCAAATTGTTGATCACACTAGATAACGCTCTTTTCCATAAACTGTAACTAAGGTCTCTCAGCATATTTGCAGTATAAGGTATGTGGGTGTTGAGCAAAAAATGCGAGCGTCTACAATAGGGTTTGGCTAGCCGACCTAGTAGACGTGTATCCTCGAATGCGAGTGGTGATATATATATATATATATAGAGAGAGAGAGAGAGAAAGAGAGAAAGAGAGAGAGATTTTTAGTGGTACAAAACTTAAGTTTTGCTTTAAAAGTATCCAGTTTAACATTAAAAAGTATAATGATGGAGAAAAAAATAAAAGGAGGCAAAAGGTTTCTTTATCGGGAGAATTTAAAGTAAAATATAATAAATATGAGATATGAGACTTAGCTAATGATGGGGATGGGGGAAAAAAAGGGAAAGGAACAACCAGAGATTGATTACAGCAAGACCTAGCAAACACTCTCGCTGCTTACACAGCACGGGTCTGCGAGATCTGATGTAAACCAACTCTAATACTTTCAAATGAAAAAAGTGAATGTGAATTGGCTAAAACAGAGAAGCAATCCACACTAAATTCCATAGCACACTCTCGGTTATTTATCAGATGTTCGCAAATTGAGGACCTGGTAGCATTGCGGATGAATTCATTTTGTTGCCAGGGATGCTTCCTGATTTTCAATGAGACATGTTGTTCAATTCTAGCTGAATAGTTCTCCCGATGTAACTGTAAGATATATTTGTGAGTATATATATATATTTGTGTGAGTATATATATGTTTGTGAACATACGTATATATTTGTGAATATGTACATATATATTTGTGTATGTATGTATGTATCTATATATATTCAAAAATATATATATACACACATATATAGAGAGTGTAGATATATATTTTGAATATATATAATTTGCAATATATATATATATATATATATATATATATATATATATATATATATATATATATATATATATATATATATACACACAAAAGGAAAGCTTTACTCGTACAGTATTTTTACTGACATATTTGATTTAATTATATCTGAAATTTTACACACACATGCATATATATATATATATATATATATATATATATATATATATATATATATATATATATATATATATATATATATATATATCAGCACATAAAACAGGCGAATGTGTTTGTTCTTGTGAAGAATTATACAACTTTTAGTTATAAAGTAATACATTAATTTCTCTGGATAAGTGTCATCATCATCGTCATCTTGGTCTTGAGAGACAATAACAGCCAAAATCCAGGCACCAATCCGAATATATTAGTGTACATTGCCCCATTCTAGAGAATCAAATACAAATTAAATGTTCGTTTGAAAGAAGTAATGAATACAATTTACGTATTTTCCCCATAAAAAAAATTGTAAAGAGCCTTTTTAATTTCTATGGATCTCCTGGCATGTCTCTATCCTTAGTAACTCTTTCAAATAGCAAGAAGGAAAAGAGATATTATAAAATGAAAATAAGAAACTCTCCGAATGAAATCAAAGACAGATTTGGTCTGCTATTTTGAATCGATATATTCTATTCGCTCCCCGTCCAGTCCAAGCCTTTTCCATTGCACGAGAATAGGCCACCTAGTTCAGCAGCTGATCGATATTTCATCAACACCAACACAATAAGAACCACGACTTCGGTTATATAGATCTCAGATCGATACGGACGAGCTGCTTCAGTAAGAAATCAAGTGTTCGATTCATATAGATATTCGGTAAGATTATATTATTATTTTTAATACTTTATCCTATTTCTTCTTCAGATGATGACTGATGTGTTTAGTTAGAAAGGTGGGCATGATAATAACGAGAAACGATGACGGCAAGCAATAATCATATATTTAGGATGAGAGGAAATCCCGTGTGCAGAATCGAGATGGTGTAGGCAGGTATTATATAGCTTATTCATGCATTTGACAAAATAATAATTAGTTTTAAAAAAGGCGAAACGAAGAGCATTGTCTTTTTCGGCCATAATTCTCTATAAAGAACGCTACTTCACATGTTATATATCGAAAAATACAGTGATTAAATACATGTTTTTAAAGTTAAAAAATATAGATAAAAAATATGCATACGATATATATATATGTGTGTGTGTGTATATATATATATATATATATATATATATATATATATATATATATATATATAAATAAATAAATAAACACACACATACCATCTACAACGAGTTCACACCAGCCATCTGGTATTCTCAAACGGTCACCCGTCTAGGTCCTAACCATACTCGACTTCAGTGTGCGAGAACCGGCGTTTCAACGTGATATGGACGCAAGCCTTTATGTTAGCGATATTTATGGCTAGTACATATTTTTCGATTTTAATGAATGTATTGTACATGTTGCTTAGATTAATCCTTTTTTGTTTTATTAGCGAATTTCAGCCGATGTAGTCTTCAGCATTCCCCGGGGGTATAATTTATTTAGTAGCAGTATCGATGTTTCTAGAACTGGGTTTTAGAGATTCCTGTTAGCAATGCCTATCTTTGTTCTTTCGTAGTAGCAACGATGGTTGGTTGGTTGATTTTGTTTAGCGGCATCTCAACACCTCTATGCTTTCCAGCCAACTTTAATCTGCAAAAATTTAAATGCAATGTCAATCGCTATTTACTGTCCTCCTGATTACTCTTTTCTTTTCCAGTTCATTATTAATGTTTCTGTTCTTAATTCGTCCACACCCAGTAACCTCTTGTGTCTTAGTGGCTTTACTGCCTTGCATGGCGTGAAACCGATTTAAAAATATGTATTGTTGGTCATTTTACTGTAAATATATATTGTTGGTCCTTTTTTATATAAAAATGTATTGTGGTATTTTTAGTATAAAAATGTATTTTATATTACCCTTAGGAAAGGTATGAATCCTATCCGCCCCACCAGCTATGGATAAATAGCAGGACAGACCGGATTCTATAGCCTTGGATGGCAACTGGTCTACCGCAGAAAGAAATGGCAAATGACTGCGGGAAAAAATAAATCTGCCTCGTCAGTCATGTATCGAAAGATACATGATCGCCTAAGCGTATATCACGCATGGCATATAACTGACTGAGTGTTTTGTTTTTGTTTAGAGATTCGCTATTTGCCCATAGCTGGGACCCTAATAGGTGCTACCACATCGGGTTAGGGTGAACCTGGGACCAATTAAAGGTGGTTCTATGCTGCTCAAAACCTCCAATCTTCCGACGATTAGAGGCCTTACTTCAGGATCTAGTTTATCGTCATACCTAGGACTATAGTAACAACAAAACAAATAAGTGGGTCAGCCCGGAAAACTAATAATGAAAATATATATATATACACGGATGTTTTTACTTTTTGTATCGCACATAAATAAATTTGTTCCAATCTAATTTTCCTGGAGAAAACATTATTGAAATATTTGGCCCTGGGATTGATAAATGACTACAGGGGCAAAATATTAGGTTGGTGTAAAAATAATGACGTAATAATGTCGTTTTTTGACGTTACAAATACGTCAAAAAACGACATTATTACGTCATTATTTTTGCACCAACCTAATGAATCAGAATCACTAAGCCAACCTCTCTGCTTCATTCTATCTCTCTTTGTTTCTGTCTGTAATAATCTATAAATTGAGAAAGGTTCAAGTGATTTATCTGGTCAGCCGACTAAAGGGTTTCGCATCGAAACACTCATCAGTGCCAGATGTTTTTGATAAATCTATTGACCATAGATCCCATATTTATATTTAGTTTAGATATATTTACATAAAATATATCATATAAATGATATTATATTTAGATAATTAGGGGATCTGATAATAAATTCAATAGATTTATCAAACATCTGGCCATGATGAGTGTTTTCATGCGGAAATTTTGACTCGACTAACCAGATAAGTCATTTGAACTTTTTTAAATTATTGAATACTATTGAGAGCTTTTTGGCAAAACTTCTGCTAACCTGAAAAGTATGTACAATTTTCAAGTATTTTCGCAGGTGTATTATTAATTAGTATTATTACTATAGAAAATACTATTAAAAAATTAAAAGAAGTACGTTGTCAGTCATTTAAAAACATGTATTAGCTAAGGATTGTTGACCAAATACACAACTGATATATATGTATATATATATATATATATATATATATATATATATATATATATATATATATGTCCCACTCCTCATATCATCTCAAGGTTCTTAGACTCTTATAGACTCCTTGTATATCAGATCCCGTGGGCCTTCCCTCTGTTTACAGAGGGAATACTTACTGGATCTGAATGTTATTGGACTCTAGCTTTCTTGAAATTCATTTTTTGTTTTTCATTCGTTATCATTACTATTAATTAAATTTACACGCTTATTTTTTTATATCCCAGAAATAAATTTGATAAGGCTGGGATGAAACCGGTTGTATCTTTAGCTTTTTAAAATGCCATATAAATTTTGCTTATTTCAAGCTATCGTTAAATTTTGTACCATAAAACTTATATATATATATATATATAATTTTCATTGTGTCTTTAAATGTTGTGTGATATAAATTGTATCTGATAAATGGAGACGTGTTGATAATGTGGTTTTCAAGCCAACATATGGTCTTAATTTTTTTTTATCAGAGATAGAAAAGTTATTATTACTATTAGTGTCTATCAATACATCACCTCATAATAAATCCTGTTAGGTGTTGATTGGTGTTGGTTGGTTTTGATAAAGAATTTGAAGTTTTTGCTTATTATTTTCGTGGTGTCTTTAAATGTTGTGCGATAAAAGTTGTATCCGATATATATATATATATATATATGTGTGTGTGTGTGTGTTTTTGAAGGAGACCGAAAAGGAAAAGTTTTTTATTCAGTTTTACAATGTACTTATAGCTAATGGGAACTAAGAGAGTACGGAAATTGTTCGTAATGATTATTGTTCCAAGCGCTTTCGGCCAATTCATTAGCCATTTTCAAGGGGTTTGTACTTCTACAGAATAGAACTTAGAAAATAAGCCGAGAAAAAACATACTAAGAAACGAAATATCTTGAATTTTACTGTAACCCCTTTTTACACTTCCCCCTTAATATATATATATATATATATATATATATATATATATATATATATCATCGGATGACCTCAAATCTGTCCCCCAAATCAATAATCAATCTTTGATTCGCATTTTCTTGCAAACATTAATCGGTTTTAGGATCGAAAAACAACAGCTTGATTTTTCTTGATAATTGATTTCCTAGATTTAATCAGTTTCGTTCGAATGATTCATGGCGCATGCTCAGTTGCTGTAAAAACGCATTAATCGGAAAGATATCTTTATCATTTTACTAAATGAACGAAATGAATAGCATTTTTTGTGATGTCAACGAATACTCGTTGTCGCTTTCGTAATGCTCATTGTAGTAGAGACTTTGTAATCGTAGATACGACTATAGTAACGCCGTTGAACAATACTGGTATAAAACGCCTTCGAATATCACTCGCACTAATAGTAATTGCTCGATAATACTTACTCGAACCTGTATAGTGATCCGAATCGAGAAATAGTATAGTGAATAGAGTAGAGAATAGCGGTCCTTATAGTAATATAGGATAGAATAGAAGTGCAGATCAATCTAGACGTCACGCGATCTTCAATATATGCGTTTCCTCTATGGGAAATAATGGGATCTCCTGTGTTTGCTCACTTGCGATCTATGTTCAAACTCAAGTGTCGGTAGTGACACTTTATTCCTATATAACACATTTTTAAACCAGCGAGTCGTTTCATACAAGTAATTCCTTCTATATTTTGAGTAATTAACTTAAAAAAAGCTGAACATTACTGCACACATTTACATTTGGACTAATGTCCTTAACTTCGTTGTTATTATCACAACGTTTCAGCTGTTGTAACCTCCGGACTTCATCAATCTGGATAGCCATCTAGGAATTTCGAACTAGATAATTTATGTAATCTCCAGGGTGGATTATTCTTGTTCCGCTGTCCATGTTCAGGGAGATGCCGTCTTATAATATTTTTTAGTACTGTACAATTACCGATAGTTCTCTTTCTAATGAGGCTGACTCTGTCCCTGGGGTTGAAGTTACAATTACTATATAACAACTCAAATCCAGTGAAAACGGCAAACAATAACTGAGCAGTACTAAAAAAAAAGACGGATTATTCCGAGCAAGCGTTGACATTTCAAAACACAACATATACTCCAGGAAAGCTAAAGATTATTTGACCAAAACGTTGTGAAAAAGAGACGGGGAAATCAACTCGAATTAACTTATATCTAATAACTGAAACGGTTTTTCTGAAGAAAACAGAAAAATTGTTAAGCTTAGTCTGGAATAACCACATAACTGATAGGATACTTTCGTTTCAAGTTGGAAGAATTTGCCTTGAAAATCACTGACCTGCGAAAAGAGGCAGATATCATGAAAACGATGTTATAAATATATTTTTAAACTTTTAAATCGACTTAAAAAACAGCAAATGACTGGATTAAGCAATTGATCACTAAGTTTAGATTAGATTGGTACAAATTCACTAGTAAGGGGTACCAAGTGAGGATCGAACGCGTTACTTATTAGTATTGGTCAACCGGACTAACTTGCTAGGGGTTCATAAATTTTTGGTGACCCTTCGAAAATGTTTGTTGATTCCTTTACCTATTGAGGGAGCAACATCGCTAGAAATGGGGATGTGGAAAAGCGACTTGGCAAAACTGCAGTTGTATCACGACATCTGAAACCTGTATGGTTTACCTCTTCTATCAGCAAATACAACCAGATCTGACTGTACGCATATATTGCTCAAGAAATCAGGAGAAACTAAGTTGGTCAACGGTTCAACAGATTCAACATGGCGCTTACTGTCCCAAGCTCTTTCGCTCCAATTCATTAGCCATTTTCAAGATGTTTGTATTTCTACGCAATAAAACTTGGAAAATAAGCCAGTGGAAACATATTAAAAAAACGAAATATCTTGAATTTTACTGTAAGCCCCTTTTACACCATACCCTTTTTTAAATGGGGGGGGTGTAAAAAAAAAGAAAAAAACTGGAGATAATAATACGGAAGTGATTTCGATCCACACTGCATGCTTTATATTTCTTGTCCTGTGCAAGTCTAAGCTAAGAAAATAATTGCAAATAACTTTTTGCCCTTTACTTTTAGTGGCTCTTGGTCATTATATTGCGGGAACAATAGTAATAAAAAAACCAACTAAAACATGAAAAGTGTATTAGTTAAGAAAGAGTGCGTCTTGGTAATTAGGAAGTACAAATAGGGGTCTTACCGTAGTGTAATGGTTAGAAATCTACTCCTTAGTCGTGAGTTTGATTTTTTTCCTTTAGAGAACCCTAAAATTGCGTTCTCGTACCAGACTGAGATAAGATTAGGAGTCGAAAATATTTTTAGCGAAGTTTATTAATATCTTCAGTTGGAATTAATGCTTAAATCGCCCTCTTCGAAGGGGAGTTGTTTATTGTCGTTTTAAATCTGATTTTCACTTCTTTTGCAGACAAATTATAACTAAACTTAACATTTACTAAGCTTAAACTTATACTTGTAGCAAACCACCTGCACACGGACAGAAAATAAAGTGAGTAAATTCACAGAATTATTAGGTTGGTGCAAAAATAATGACGTAATAATGTCGTTTTTTGATGTATTTTTTAACGTAAAAAACGATATTATTACGTCATTATTTTAGCACCAACCTAATAGAAAGGGGTGTAAGACAAGGATGTGTCTTCCCACCGGATTTATTCAGCCTTAACAGCGAGGCAATCGTAAGAGAGCTATTAGTCCTACCGTGATTTATTATTGATGGGCACGATCATAGCAACATAAGACATAAAGATGATACCGTATTGAAAGAAAACTGCTCTAACTCCGAGGAAAGTTAGTAAATGAAAGCCAGGAGAAATGACTAGCCATCAATTAGAAGAAGACAGAATGTATAGTTGTCAACGAGCGGAATAGTCTGAGAGCTACGAACTGAAGATTAAAAATCAAACAAGTACAAAGCTTAAATAAGTGTTTTAACAGATAATGAAACATGGAACTCAGAAATCTGAAGGCACATTGAGATTGTGAAAGAGGCTTTCCAAAATCTAAGCAAAGTATTAAGAAACTGGGAAATTCCGTTAGAAACAAAGAAAACAGAGTTGAATTTCTATGTAATATCAATCCTCATATATGTCAGTGAATGCTGGACAATTTCGTCACAGATGAAAAGTAGATTTGAGGCAATAGAGATGCTGAGAATACCATCGAAGGAGATTGTAAATATCGAGGAAGTCTTAAGGAAAATAAAAACAAAAAGGACGCTTATACTTAGATTCAGAAAGAGATATTGAAGAAAGTAGGCTTGGAGAATTTGACACGGGGAATTACAGGAAAAAGAGAAACAAGGAAACAGTTAGTAACCTGTCTAACATTGTAAATAGATAGCAGAACAGGGAACGGTGGGAATATTAAAAAGGCAACTAATGTGAACTATAATAGGAAGCTATAGAGAGCCATTAACGTTTATAACCTGAAGGTACACTGCACATACAAGAAGAAGGTGGTTAGTTCAGAACAAAAATGGGTATAGAGAGATTGCACCCCACTACAAATTTTCCTGTGTAGAAAATCAGCATTCCGAATTTCGCCTGGAATCGAACTCCGACTTCTAGCACTAAAGGAATTTGTGTAACTCATTCAGCTTCGAGGCAGGTTATTAGTAGTTTGAGTGGGTCATCCTCCGAGGATCGAAACTGCAATATTCACGTGCTAACCATCAATCGATATAATCTGTTCAAACGTATCCAATCTGGTTTCAGTGATAAAACTTGAAAATTCACAATCTACGATTCTGACAACTGTTGTTTACACACTGAATACTTAATATCGTTTATTATATATCGTTAATAGTGTAGTGTTTATATTCAGTAATTAGCAAACATTTTTTGGATTCAACTACAGAACCTTGTTGATTCAGGGCCAAGAACTATTGGCTCTTGCTACTCGATTAAACGAATCGTCCAGCGCCTCATTATCCGTGCGTAACGTTTGCCCAATACAAATTGGCATCAGCAATGTGTGATGTGACGTACAAATCGACCAACTGGAGTTTAGCTGATACGATGACCGACTTTTCACATGCGCTTTTTTTATTATCTTCGTTTAATGGTAGACTACAATGCACATTGAATTAAAATAATTCCATACCAGCTCGTCAAGTTTCTAGTTTATTACTATTTATAATCTTGGTTTACACATTCACAAGAGATAGGAAACAAAAAAACATATTAAGACTGACTTATACAGGGTGCGGCAAAAATACCTCCCACATTTAAATTGTCATCTCTGCAGTGATAGGGAACTTAGGCAAATGACAATGGGGTCTTCATCTATCTAACGTCTTACTATTTTCTTTTCAGAAAGCATCAGTTACCATAATGGCTTGTGAGTTTTCTGTTTAAACTTTTTTTTAAACTTTTTTTCTTTTATTTAAGACTAGTGCATGTGCAATTGCAACACAAATAGATTTTCGTGTTCATTTCATGTTACGTCGGAATGATGGCGTTCCAGATAGAAAATCGATACGGCTATAGGTTGAAAAATTCAGTGTCACGGGTTCCGGACTTAAAAGAAAGTCACCTGGAAAACCTTGAAGCGCTCGAACTCCCGGGTGATGGTATACTTTAGAAATCGTCAACAAAAATGCATAACGATTAGAGGCCACCATTTGGAGGATGCCATTTTTAAAATCAATGAATAAAAACTGCAGCCCTTTGTTTAATTAACAGTGGACTATTTTTATCTTGGTCTCCTTGGTGACCTTTAAAATGTATTTCTGTCGCAACCGGAATAACACTTACACTAAACATCCCGCGTGTCACATAACCGTAAAATTAATTTAGGTAAAAATGGTACAAGTGGAATAAGAGAAAAAAATAATACAGCAAACTTTGCATGCTACTTCATAATGCAAATGCAGACCATTAAATATTTTACCACTTCGAAGTGCTCGAGGTGTGATGGAAAACTTTAGAAATCGTCTGCCACAGTATATAACGAATAGAAGCCACCATTTGGAGGATGCCATTTTAAAAATCAAATGAATAAAAACTATAGCTCTTTGTTTAAAATAACAGTTAAATAACTATAGATATTTAAATAACAGTTTTTTAATCGCAGTTATCTTGGTCTTTTTGACAACTTTTATAATATGGGAGGTATTTCTGCCGCACCCTGTATTATATTTCTCAAAATGTTAAAAATATTTTCAGAATAATTTCGCGTTCTGTTTTTGGAAGAAAGCGGCTACTTATTCTTGGTTTATTGTTATACTATAGCTTTCTTCTTCTTCTTCTTCTTCTTCTTCTTCTTCTTCTTCTTCTTTATGTTGTCTGTCCCTTCATGACGTAGGCGTTCATGGCTCTCTACAATTTCCTGTCCTTTGTAATTCTTAATAAATTTTGTCTTTTTGTTACCTCTCCTAAGCCTTGTTCTTCCATCCATTTACTCAAGCTTGTTAGGTAGGTTATGCATTGTTTTCCTCTGTTTCTAATGCCTTTAATCTGTCCTGTTAGTATCAAAATTTCCAAGCCCTCTTTCCTCATTATTTACCCTAGAAAATTCAGCTGTCTGTTCCCGATGTTAAGTAAATATCCTTTTTGTTTTCATTTTCTATAAAAATGTTCCTGTTCGTTGCATGGTATTAACAGTATCCTTCTGTAGAACCACAGTTCTGTTGCTTCATGTCTTTCGTCATCTATGAAGAGATTGTTCAACAGTCACTGACATATAAGGAGGATTGATATTATGTAACATTTCAGATATTTTCTTTGTTTCAGACATTTAAAAAAAAAACTGTTTTGTTTTTACTTGTTCTAAAATGTCAAATGTTATCATGGCATTCAACTGACATCTCTTACACCCACACGGGTGAGGGGAAGACGAGCCAGGAATCAATCAAATACAACCTGTATTTTTCCTTTTCTTTTTAAATCAATACTTTGATCCTTGAAAAAAGACATATATCCTGTTTAAATAAATATCTAATAATTTGTTACATATCCAAATGAGAGAAAGAACAGATGGAGTAAAAATCCACTTAACAAAGTGCTCAATACAAAGTCAAGCAATATATTATTATTATATATTTTTTTTTATTATAAATGGATTATAATAAAAACATTTTGAAAACACTACACAAAGCTTTCATGTTTCAATACTATGAATGTATTTGTTCAGGCTTGAATAAAAAATATATATAGTTGTGCATTTGGGAACCAATCCCGCTTTAATTCATATCTCATTGAACAAGACTGACATAAATATTTTCTTTGCAGTTTTTGGTTCTTCTTTTTCTTCTTCTATACGCCATGTCCCTTCAGGATTTTGACAATTATGACTCGCCATGATTCTCTGTCCTTTGTAGCTCTTAATAAACTTTGTCTATTTATTATCTACTCTAAACTCTTACTCCCCCAAAACTCTTACATTTACTGAAACTCACGAGGTAGATTATGCGTTGTTTTCCTCTGTACCTCTTACTTTAAATCTGTCCTGGGAGTATCAAATTTTCCAAGCTCTCTTTAAATGTTCTAAAAACAATATTTTCGGGGCAATTTCAAAGCTTTAGGGAATTTGAAAAGCACCTATAAATTGAATACTGCCCAGAGATTTTGTCAGAATTTTTAAACGAGGCATCAATATTATTATTATATTTTGCTATTCGAACGGGCATGCCGATCTCGGTCATGTTTTGGCACTTGTAAATTTTTTTACATTATTTTTCTTTATTTATTAAAGTTTTTTCTTCGTATCAACATATATTTTATAAACTAGCTTAAATGCCGCCCTAACGGACGGCATTTAAGCTAGCCCCTGCGGAGTTCTCTTGCTTGGACCTTCATCACAATAAGCAGGGAGGAATAGATGCGATAGGCAACAATAGACTACAAAAGAACTCAAAATTGATCGCATTGTATTAATATCTTATTGCATTAATATTTAAGCTTATGTTTTAGAAGTTCAATGATAATTCTTCTGTCGCCATTTAATTTAAAGATAATTTAATGTACGTAGGTCCTTACTTTCCGTAAAAACAATTATTTTCATTTTATGGTTGACTTTCGCTAGATTTAGCAATTATTTTCGATTATTACCAAATTTATTTCCAAGTTATGAAAATTGTTATTGTACAAAAAATTTCTTTGCAAAAAATCACGTAAAACCGTCGAAAACACCCGCAGTAATAAAAACTTAGGATTCAAAAATTTCAGGATTGCTGAACCAGATCTGGCTCGGAATGTTTTTAATTTGCTCACAGTCGGCCTCATTCAAAAATGGTACGATATGTTGGGCTACGGCTTCTAATACGGCCTCTAATGCGGACAATTTTATTTTGAAACACTGAGAACAGTATTTTTTTCATTTGAAAATATGATAGTGAAAGTTATAGAGTTGTGTCCCTTTAATTATTTTTATCAGTAAAAGCCAAGATGGCGGAATACAAAAAACACGGTAATGAAAACATGGGAATTCAAAATTTCAGGATTGTTTTTTATTTGCCCACGGAGTCGGCATGATTTCAAAATGGTATGATACGTTGAGCGACAACCTCTAGAAGTAAAGTGGAAAGTGTGAGACTGACACACTGACATTGGCATTTATCATATAGATTTCTTCATTTCTTTTCCTAATTGACTTACCTTCCGTCATAGAACCCGCCCCTTTCGATTTCAAAAGCTTATATTTTATTACACAAGGTAGCCCCACGCCCCCAAAAAAAAGGAATCAAAAACGTTGAATTAATAAATAATACTAGGAAAATTAATGAATTAAGAAAATTAAAACTAAAATGCGTGTCAAAGGTGAAATATAACTGTTTTTAAAATTAATATTACGGTAATATAATTTTACTGCAACCTGTTTAATATTTAACGTTTCGCCACAATAAAACACCACAAAAATGATCATAAATAAAAGTTTTTCTTAATAGTAATTATTTCACTCCGTGCGGGGCGATAATGTCAGTAAGACGGAAGGGGTTACTGTGAATGAAAGAAAAGGAGAAGACGTTAGTGAGGAGAAGGGATAATAAAAGAACAAGATACAGCAAGACAGAAGATGGCAATTGACGTTACATTTAATTTTTTTGAAGGTTGTAGGTGGTAGGGAAGCGAGAATCCAGAAGAGATTTCTACAGGCGAGAAGTGTGAGAAAATAAACTATCAGAATAGAACTTCAGGTTATATCTAGCTATTTCAAGTGAAACGAGTTATCATTCTAGTAGAATGTTTAAGTTCAAGCGATCGATGTACCAATGAGCAAAGCCCATAGAAACAATTGCCATGAGAATATGTATAGAAAAGACGGGAAAGTCACACCACAGCCGTAGTAAAGTGACTGAAGTTGAGATGCCAGATCAAGACCGATAATATCACAGAATATTGCAACAATCCAAATATGGCAGCAATATTCAATGCAAAGAAGAATGATAAATTCAAAAGTGTGCAGAATGGACTCTGTCGTAAATAAATTGTTTGGCACGAGGCAGTGAATCAAATTTCCTACCATCAGATCTAGCAATTAATTCAATATAATCACTTTATGTCAGTATAAAACGTGAGACCAAGAATGCGCTATAAGTTGCTGTTCTGGAGGTTAGCATCAGCCATAGTGATGGAAAGCAAAATAGTTCTCTATTATGAGTAAAAATATAGCAGTTTCGTTTTGGGGCGTTAGAATTTACAAGCCATTTATTACCCCAGTTAACAACTAATACACTGAAAAGTTTACAAATTTGTAATGTTCCCAGTGAGCACAAAAATTAAAGACAATATATAGAGGATTAAATTATATAAATTTGAGGATACGCATAATAAAATAAGTGAAAGATAAACTGATAGAAACTGATTAGAGATTGGATGATGCTGTTCAAACGCTTGCTTTCTAGAACCAGCGAAAGACATCAGCATAGTACACGTCATTCCAGACAGCATGGAGCCGTTATGGACGAATGCATTCGCATTATACTTAATTGTATGTATAAGAGACGGGAATGATTGATTAAAAATAATGATGTCTTTTTGAGAATCGCCTGCAAATTAGCAAGGTAGATGTGGCCTTTGTGTGTAATGACACTTGTACTGTTCTCCCTGTACTCGAACGAATTTTAAATCTAAATAAAAGAAAGCAGCTAAAAGCTGAGAGACTTTTTCACTTGTTAATATTAGCAAATGTTATTTTATTAGAAATGCACAGCAATTTAAGTTACTTAGCTATCAGTATGGATGTGTGTTGTGGTGTAATACATATCGGCACGGAATTAGAAATCGGAGAGCCGAGTTCGAATTTCAGTCAGGATCGTTATATTCACTTACGCGTAAATACCCTAGGGAAAAGTATGAGCACATCTCTTCTCCTCCAAGCTATGGCTTGAATAGCAGGACAGATTGGGCCCTATAGTCTTGGTTGGCAGAAAGAAACGGCAACCTACTGCAAGTCGGTCATGTATCGAAAGAGACATGATCACCCAAGCGTGTATCTTGTATGGCACTTAGCTAACTGACCTATCAATTATTTATTTTATTTATTCTTGTTGTCACTGTGCAATGCACAATGAAATTGGATAGCAGTCCCAATTATACCAACACCAACACGCGCACAAACACACAAAGGATTGTGGAAAGTAATACGTTTAAAATATATTAAAAAAGTCACCGCACGGCAGCGTTCTTTTTATGCAGGGCCCAAGGATAAAATCTGTCTCCCAAGCGCTTTGTCCTAGAGCTAAAACCTGAGCAAGTATTTCACAATATTTTTGCCTTTGTGGAACCCTTGAAATAGTTTTCATATCTCAGGGAAGACCTGCATAAAAAATGATTACATACCATTATTATTCCAATGGACACGTCGTCTCTCCTTGAATTCGGAACGCCACAAATAACGTTTATTTAACAATCGACTGCACGTGAAACATGATTAAACAGTGAAAATCAAATGACACAACAAGAAAAATAGCAGAATTTCTTTCTCCTTCTCCTTATCTCATTCTCTGATGAAGCTTTAATAAAAGTGAAACATGTTAAATTGATAAACGTTTCTTATTTGTTTTTTTATCTTATCATTCTGTTGGATTCAGATCCATATTTGATCTCAGCTCATAATACCATTATTGCTATCTACCTCTTTTATATTTTATTATAATAACCAAGAATTTTCCAACAATATGCCGTACATGTTAGGAATGTAACTTTTTTTAAGCTTTTCACCCAAGCAAGGCAGGTGTGCTACTAGCTCGCAAGAGGTTACAAAGAGTGGGAGCAGGAGTAAAGAATCGTGAAAGAGGAAAGGATGAAGAGAAGGACGGGGAATAGACCAAAGCATCTGGAGATGTCGATTGACATTGTATTTGAATAGTTGCAGATTATAGCTATCAGGGAAGCAAGTAAGAGGAAGGGAGTTTCACAGACAGGAAGTGCGAGACATGAAGCTATTGGAGTAGAAGAGACGACTACATTTAACTGATTCGACAGTGAAAGGGTGGGACTGAGATGTCGACCTAGTGACACGTTTAACTTCATGCAATTTGGGAATTAGCGAAAATAGCTCGTCGGAACAGTTACCGTGAAAGTATTTGTAGAAAAGACAGAGGGAAGCGACGAAACGTTTGTGAGATAGCGACTGTAAACGAGATGCCAGATCAAGGCCAACCACATTGCATATCCGTCTTTGGATTTTGTCGAGGACCCTAAGACGAACAGCGTATTAGTCTATTTATCACAGTTTCTCGCGGAACCTCTACCGACTTCTTGTGGTACCCTAAAGTTTCGAAGAACACCGGTTGAGAAACATTGCCCTGGGGTAACAGTGGTACCCGGAATTGCGATATTTTTTTTAAATTATATATTCTGCTCTGTCCCTTGTTTAGAATTAAGCTGATAGCCACATCACGTTGAAACACCGATCACTGAAGTTAAGCTATGTCGAGCCTGGCCAGTATCTAGATGGGTGACTGCTTGAGAATACCAGGTTCTGTAAGCTTGGATGTGTGAGTGAAATGGAAAATGGCTTGGAATTGTTAATCGGAGAGCCGAGTTCCAATTCCAGTTGGTTTCCTCATAATCACGTACGCGCAAATACCATTGGGAAATGTATGAATCCACCTCTTCTCCTCCCAGCTATGGGTTAATTAGTAAGAATTGTATCACTAAATCATTATTATAGCAAAAAAATTCTTACAATCTAAAAATATTTTCTGGTTATAAATAACCTGCAAAAGGTCGATAAACTGTAGAAAATAAATAAATCAAATCAAATAACCATTATTCTTCGTGAGTGCACGTGTTTGAGTAGACACCCCCACGTTTTTTTTTTTTCGAACAGTGAAGTCGATATCTACCAGCTTAGAAGCATCGAAAGTCTTATTGTTTAAAGAAAATATATCTCTCAGCAGGTATTGAACCTGCATTTTTACAATCTAAAAATATTTTCTGGCTTTAAATTTTAACTTGCAAAGGGTTGGTAATCTGTCGAATACGAATCAATCAATCAATAAATCAATTGTTTAGAATTACCTCGAATGAATCTTGGAGATTTAAATTTTTCTTCAACTGATCCAAAATACTCCTCAACAGTTTTGTTTTGTCTCTCATTTCAAGAAATGAACAAAAAAAGATGACTGTGACATCTGCATACGTTTCCACCTGAGTTATTATAGTTTTCAATTTACTGTTATGACCTTTTGTAATTTATACAAATATTATAACTAAAACCATAAATTCTTTGTAGCTATTTGACAAAGGTACCCAGAAAGAAATCTGATTTGCCAATTCCTTTTTAATAAATGTTAACCCAATACAAGGCTCAAGAACTACTCAAAATAAAGAGATAATGAGGTTGTTATATGGACATAAGACGGATTACTATCTGTAAAATAGATAACGGTTGGCCATAAACTTGAAAAGATTAAGATTAAGATTAGTCATAGCTAGATGATATGCATTGATGTCATTCAATGATGACATTTTTGCGATCAAGCCATGCTACTAAATATATATTTTATGAGTGTTGTCTGGTAGACATTTTTTCATTTTGGGAATTAGCGAAAATAGCTATTTAGATTTAGGGAATTTGAAAAGCACCTATAAATTGAAAGTATTTGTAGAAAAGACAGAGGGAAGAATTATTTATATCTAATATCTATATATTCTGTTATATCACTAGTAGAATTATATCACTCATAAGAATAAAGAGAGGATTTACCCATGGATCAGCTTTTCTGAATAATGTCAGTGCGACTGTACATTCTACCCATTTTGAAAATGTAGCTCCTTGGTGTTTCTAACTCGGATCAGAATGTTGTGAAAAGTCCGCCGTCTAATCACACACAGAAATATATAGATGTAAATGCCTACAGAATAGCATTAAAATAAGGCACATGTAAGTACACGCATAAAACGAGTTTAGACGTGCGTGGGCCTTGGACTGTCACATGAAGCAACACCTGTAACCATATACATATATTAATATAGGAATATGTGTACTGACACGGGGAAACGCCCGCTGATTCATGCATACAGATGGAAAATTAGCGTGCAAGCAACTTTCCTATAACAATGACTGATTGCTCGTTTTCCGGCACAGTTATATCGCTTTAAAATACACACACACACACACACATATATATATATATATATATATATATATATATATATATATAGAGAGAGAGAGAGAGAGAGCATTATTTACATTATTCGGACTATTGTCCTCATCTTTGTCGCCATATTTATTACAACGTTTCGGCCGTTGTAAGCTCCGGCCTTCTTCAGGTGGTTGGAATGTCGAACTGAACCCTTTATTTCGCTCACCGGGGTAGACTGTTCTAGTTCCACGTGCCATGTTTAATGGATGCCAGTTATCAGTTATCTCCTGTTAATTTTCCCTCTGAAAGTTCTCCACTGCCTTAGCCGGGTATTGAACTCACACTCTTTGGGTTCTGTCACTGGATCTAACCAACGCCTTTATCCACTGTGCCATGTGTCCTTGAGGAGAGAGAGAGAGAGAGGGGGAGAGAGAGAGAGATCCAGTGCGATCAGTAGTTGAACAAGGGCCGTCCGCTCTAACCTTCGACCAGGATGACTTGTGAATTTATACTAGAAAAACCATCGACAGTTTCATTTTATTGATTCGTTTTCTAATACATACCAACCGATTGCAGGGTACTTAAATCTAGAAAATAATTTTAGATTGTAAGAATTTGGGCGGGGAGAGATAATAATGGTTTATTTTATAATGAAGCCAACTGGTATTGGAATTCGTTTCCCTGATTAGCAATTCAGAGCCATTATCCATCACACACAACTCACACACAAGCTTACGGCACCTGGTTTTCCCAAGCGGTTACTCATCTAGGTACTGGCCAGGCTTGATTTTACTTAACTTCGGTGATCGTACGGGAAACATCGGCAGCTTCCGAACTGTTTCATCTACAGTTTCACTCACATAGTATGGGTCAACGCTCGAATATAATTTTCACGCATTGCCTAACAGTGCGACACGATGTGGTCGTCTCCTCAAGAAGAGAAATCGAAAATCGTTTGATTCGAGCCAGAAGCTCATCGTCGGAACACTAATCTACAAATAGGCCAACACCCTATACATATATACTACATACGCAGATTTATAAAATCTGTAATCATTTTAACGCCTCGAAAACGAAACCACTCTTTTAATAGTCGAAGAGAACACTTTTAGCCTTCCATCATCATGGCTGATGTTAACCTCTAGGAGAATGATCATTGCGCCTTTTTGGGCCAACGTTTTTTGCTGAAATGAAGTGGAAAGATTATATTTAATCAATTGCTAGGTCTGCTGCTCGGAAAGTTGGTTTTTTATCGCAAAAGCATCTATGTTACACATCTATAAGTTCACCATTCATCCATGCATTGAATATTGCTGCTACAACTGGTCTGGTGCTTCTGTATTCTTGATAAAATCTAAAGAAGAATCTACAATATTATTGGTCCTGACGTCGCATCTCGGCTTCAGTTTCTTTCCCACCGCCGTAACGTAGCTTTCCTGTGCAGTTTCTATAAAGATTCCCTTGGTAATTATTCTGATGTACTTTCTTCTGTGATACTTGGATCTTAGGAATGTAAACGCAGTACTAGATTGTCAGCAAGGTCTCATCATTTTACAATTGAAATAGCTTGATTTAACCGCCAGATCTGTATTAACAGTTTCTAGTCACGCACTTCTCTCTTGTGGAACACTCTTCCGATTTCTTACGTCCGGTTCTTTCACACTCAGTAATCCCCTTGCGTCGTAGTGGCTTTATTGCCTTGGTGAAATGATTAAAAAATGAAGTAGCTCTACAAAAATAAATTTGGGACGTAAGTATTATTTTCCTAACAAAATTCTATTAGATATTGAAGGCGTGAACTGGGTGAAGCATTCACATCTTCAGTTTAATGATATAATAACGATCCTCCTATATGGCGGTAAGTTTTCCCAATGATGAAGAGAAGACTTGAGGCAACAGCGGTTTGCTTCTACAGAAAGATGCCGAGAATACCATGTAAGGAAATGTTAACATTAAGGAAAATTGCAACAAAAAGGACACTTGTATTTAGAATCGGAGGCAATTGAAATTTCTTCCCTTCCCTAGTGAGGAACTAGAACTGACCTTGGTGACCTTAAAACTGATTAACTACCCCCACCAAAGGCAAACAGTCAAAGTGCATTACTGCAACTGCAACCATATGGAAGGGACGAGAGACAAATTTATTAAACCTCTTAAAATTTGAGGAAAATTTTGATTATGAAATAGCTTCTTCGTGTTTCGCAAACAGATGGTCCGTGTGCGTGTTTGAGAAAACCGACGCCTGACTTAGCCAATCTTGTGATAAAACTTTAGAGCCTTAAACCTAATCTGTGTACTCAGATTGTGGGACTGTATGACAAGTGACACAAAGGTGAATAATACCAATGAGTGTTAACTCATAGTGATTGCTTTTTACGGTTTGTCAAACTTTTGCAGGTTATTTAAAGCCGAAGCATATTTTAGGTCTGTAAAAAATTTTTGCGAGTGAACATTGTATTAACAATTTCTTGGAAATAATAATGATTTTAAGATACAAGTCTTACAATTTTAGATAGGTGGGTGGAGAGGTGTATTCAAACCTGTTCTCAAGGGGATTTGCGCGTAAGTGAATGTAATGAACCTGACTTGAATTTGAACTCGGCTTTCCGACTTCTCATTCCAAACTCTTATTCAATACATCACCCGCACATCCAAATAGCACCTAGTATTCCCAAGCGGTCACCTACCTAGGTACTGACCAGACTCGACGTTGCTTAATTTCAGTGATCGGATGAGTGATATGGCCGTAAGAAGAATATAGAATATCTCATAAGCATGGAAAGTGAAATCCACTACCTAGATTAGTGAGAACGACAATGGACAGCTGAAGATGGTCAGAGAGAATAGCGGCCTAAACCATGTGAGCATGCCAGTCAGAATAGCAAGATATTATTATGATAATTTATCATCTGAAGAATTTGACAAAATTCTCTTTTTTTTCTTCTCCATGATTAAAATCTATAATTCAGTATTATTTCAGGGATCTTTTATACACACGAATATTATTCAATGGAATTAAATCAGAATAGCATCTACAAGAGGAAAGCGGTCTCACACGGTTAACTTTTTCTTGGCTATTACACGAAAATGCATACATTTGAGTCAGGACAGAATAATTCCGTAATACAGTTGTACTTTGAGCTAAAATAACTTATATAATAACAATTTATCTTGGTCTTTATTATTTAACAAAAGACGGGTCACGTTATGATAAAATGGCGAAGATGATTAATAAAAAAAAACTCATCTTGTTCGACGGCTTTAACACGACCATGTTCGCGACCATGCCAAGCTCTTACACAAATACAAGGAGTGATTAAGCTCTTTAAATTTCAAGGGGATGGACTGATAATTTAATTAGGACCAGTTTCAACTTGAGTCTTGCCACCAAGAACATTCAGTAAAATAAAAATCAAGATTCCTAATTGCGAATTATTATCTCGGCATGCGCACAAAGACAAAGTATTTGTGTGCATGCAGTGGAGTATTTGAGTTTTATGCCAGAGTAGTCACATATCGATATAGTTTGGTGCAGAACTCCGATATGGAATTTTGTATGAAGAGATTTGCAAATGAAATGTAAATAAAACAAGATGAATAAGATTAATTAAGTATTCAATGTATGAATGAATAACTCAATTTGTTCTTACCGGTCTGACGTTGATATATGAATATACTTTGGTTTCTAGCTAACAAGCCATTAGGCACGATGACAGAACCACGAACCTACAAATGAATCAGATAAAGAACAATGATAATCAAAACGGAGGAAACGTATGAGAGAAAGAGAGAGAGAGAGGGGGAGGGAGAGGAGGGAGAGAGAGAGAGAGAGACAATAATAGGAGGGAGAAAAACAAACATAAATACATAGAGAGTGAAAAATAAGAGGGAAAAGGAGGAATATTAGAAACTGAAGAGAAATTTCAAATTGGACCTCTTTACAAATATGCAATACTTAAACAGCAAGAATTCTTTTAAACAAGTTTTGTTAGACAATTACCGACGCGGTATGTCAGTCCAACTTATATATTAAGTTTTTACAACTTTCGACGAAATCAAGTAAAATTTAAATTTGACCGTATTAAATGACGTCACTTTTAAGAGACTTGAAATGCCGGAAGTAGCCAAAGACATTTTATAAACAGGCAAAACACGCAATTCTTGATATCGACTCCAGTGACAGTCGAAAATACTCGGATTCAAAAAGAAAAAAAAAGAAAGAAAAAAGAGCTTTGGAAACTTCACCAATTTTAATTCTGACATAAAACAACTTTGTCGGAAATTGGAAAAACTTCTCTGTCTAATCACACTGAGCCCTATTATGTTTACACCTCTTGGCTAAATTTGGTAATATTTATTTGCTTACCAACGTATGCACGCCAGCACACGCGTATACGGTCGTTAATATTTAGTTATCTCATTTACCTAAGCCTATATATATATATATAAAACATCTTTCGGTCTACAAACAATTATTTCGTCTTCAAGTTTTAACTTTAAAGGAAAAAAAAATACAGCCTGACGATGGAGACATGGATCTTCGAAATTACTTGCTTAACTTTAAAAATATACGCTAGAAACATCTGACAACAGTTTTATAAATGAGGATCACATCATTCAATGGATTAACAGTATTTTAATGTATACATTATGTTCTACTAGCGAAGTGATTTCGTCATTAATCGCATTAATATTGCTGATTGATTCTATGTATGATTATTTCTTTATATATATATATATATATATATATATATATATATATATATATATATATATATATATATATATATATATATGAGAGAGAGGGAGAGAGCTTTGACGTGGTTTTATGGTTAGCAAGCTTGTCTCGTTAGATCAGTTACGACTGAATAGCGAATTCGATCCTTATTAGGTCCCCAATATTTGAGGCCTTGTGCCATATCTTAGGTATACATAGTAAATTGCGATATATATACTGAGAAAATGCTGAGGTTTACGAAATAGACAGAAAATAACACCTCACCTGGAAGGAGGACGATTATGTCACATTTTTTATGCAAACTAACATTTTCCCAATGAAATTTATTTTAGCTTTTTGGAAAGGGTTATATTCATCTAATAAATATAATTCCATCTTATGATAGCAGTTTTCTTTTTTTATTAATGATGATTTACAATAACTTATTCAGAAATATGAGATTTTATTATGCAACCCAATAACTGTTCATCATACTTGTATCCTCATATTTGTGTCATCATAATTGTTCATACTTGTATCATCATACTTGTATCACAATACTAGTATCATCATAATTGTTCTACTTGTATCATAATACTAGTTTCATCATACTTGTTCATACTTGTGTCATCATAATTGTCCATAATTGTATCATCATATTTATGTCATCGATGTTACCCATACTTGTATCATCATACTTGTATCATCATACTTACATCATCATAATTTTTCATACTTGTATCATAATACTTGTATCATCATGCTTGTTCATACGCGTATCATCATACTTGTTCGCACCTGTATCTCCATACTTGTATCACCTTACTTGTATCATCATACATCATCATAATTGTTCATACTTGCATCATAATACTTGTATCATCATACTTGTTCGCAACTGTATCACCATACTTGTATCATCATGCTTGATCATACGTGTATCATCATACTTGTTCGCGCCTGTATCACCATACTTGTATCATCATGCTTGTTCATACGTGTATCATCATACTTGTTCGCGCCTGTATCACCATACTTGTATCATCATACTTGTATCATCATACTAGAAATAAATATACAGTGTAGTGCAAACCTAGCGAACTTTCAAATTATCAATGTTGAATTTGGCAGATTTAGTACTATATTACGAGTTTTGCATACATATACTATGAGAGACCTTTCTGAAAGTAATTGTTTTGGAGAGTATTTTCCCGTTGACATTTTTAAAAGACCAAAAAAGCTTTTGTGAAATTATATGACCAGTAACAAAATGTTAAAGATATTTTTATTTTTAGCAAAACACAACGAAAACCCAGCAACTATAACATGGAAAATAAGAAAAACAGGCACATCTTGCAATAACACCTCAAAACAATGTAATCATTGCCTCGAGAAGAAAATAGCAACACTCACATTTCCAAAATAATATAAACTTGTAAACAAAAATCAGAGATTATTTCCAAATGCAAGCACGAAATCTAATTTCTAATACGCTACCTACAATCACGTTACAATTCAAAAGTATATCAATCTAAATCGAATATACTCTTTTTCAAATACCAAAATTTAAAACAAGAAAATATAGAAAGAAAAATAAAGTAAATTAACGGTCCAGGCTATAACTAGCTATAAACATTGGTTTATATAGAGAGGCCACGCAAGTGGTAGTAGTACATGATCTGAAAAACTCAAGAGGAATTAAACTGACAGTCAACATGCAGCATTTTTTGCTTTATCTACATATTTACTCCTGCTCTTTCATATCTGTCACTCGCTGATTCACTCAACTCCTCACATATACTCCCGTACTTACTTAAAGCATCGGCCATCTGTTCGTATGTATTCTTACGAAGTTGTGAGTACGTACAGGTAACTAACAGATTGTTTTGCACTGATCGATTGTCTCAGCAATATTTTCCAGGGCCTATTTGTTCATCTGTAATCAATATATTGAACTGAAAAACATTGTTAAACGGACTGCGGCAATAAGCTCCTTAAATATACGTTGCCCATGAAACGAAACGACTCAAGGAATATTTCAAATGCTTTTTCTTTAAAACCCAAATAAAATTTTTTTAAAATTAGTACATTGAGCATTTTTAATGTATCAACTTTATTTCGGAGACATACTTTTTGGTGTCTAATCGACGTAGGGGGACGTTTATTTTAGAAGAAAATTTTCGACTACAACGAGCTTGTTAAGACCACCTTGTTTAATAATTTTGCGATTTTGAACTCTTTAAGTGATTTTATGATCCCCCTTTTATTAAAACCTCATATAAGGCATTAAAGAGTTATATTCTTTTTTACAGAGAGGTTCACCCTATACAAGGCCCAGGGGTCACTCGAGGTAGAGGATTATAGTGAAAGGCACCTTTTATGCGCATATGTGGGGAAGATAACAGTTTACCCTAGACTTGAATAGGTTAAGATTGTAGTGATCGGGGAAACGTCCTCTTGGGAGTCGGTTCCACAGAGCAGTGGTCCGCGAGAAGAAGCTGTTCGGGTGCAACTTCTCACCAATGAAATGCAAAGGAAATGTGAGTGGTTTGCTAAAATGTGAGTGGCATGGCGGGTCCTGGCCGCGAAGGTTAGAACTGGTGGGACCAAAGAATACAGTTCGTCCGAGCACTTCCCATGAAAGCAGCGATAGAGCAGTGAAAAGCATACCACATCCCGCTTGTGTGTGAGAGGGTTGGAGGTTGGAAAATAATTCGTCTCCTTCAAGGATCCTGAAACATTTTTTGAACTTTATCGAGACTGGAAAGTGAGGACTGTCAGCTCCTTCCCAAATATGACGACAATACTCCATTTTAGGCCTGATCTAGCTCTTGTAAGGGTATATACACACATATTGGATTTGAAATCAGTGGCAAATTCGTCAGTCTGAGTAGAAACCCACACGTATTATCCTGAGTAATACAGACACATCTGTTGCCATTATTTTTCAATATCTAGCAAAAACTATTTGTGAAGCAAGTTCAAGTTATTTAGCGATTAAACCATCTGGAACACGGATGTGTTGTCAAAATTATGTCATCGTATAAATCGTATTTTTTTTAATCAATTCATTCCAATCAAGGCGATAAAGCCACTAAGGCGCAAGGGGATAAATGGGTGTGGAAGATAATGAAAAGACTTCAGTAGTAACGGGAGACCTAATCCTAAACAAGGAACAAGAAATAAACTATTACTTCTGTTCAAAGACTGGGAGGAGTGTGAACTGGACGATAGGAGGACCCGACTGCTATTTTTAGAAATGGGGGTCACGTTTAATAACTAAGTAGGATTTTATAATCAGTTTACAATAATATATATATATATATATATATATATATATATATATATATATATATATATCGCTTCTAAAAGTGATATCACTATATATATCGTTTCTGAAAAATTATATAGTCGTACATATCGATTATAAAAGTTATATAACTGTACATATTGATTCCAAAGTGATGGAGCGTTAATATATAATCAGTGGATGAATCATCATCAGTCCTATGTCCGGTTGTGTTCGTAGGGTTACGGTGTAGCTGAACACATGACCAACACCCTCCACATGTCATGATAGGTAGTCATGCATGCGTGACGTGTCTTGTGCAGAGTAGACTTGATGGAGCCCAACGTATACCTGGTGGAGCCCACTCCAGATCAGACCACAGTCGATGTCCTCCGACTTGAAGTCTCACTATTAAACTTATTAAGACCGAAGAAAATATTTCTGTCCTCAACATAGATACCGCGATCGGAACTGATGGCAACGGAAAGGATGTTAATAGAACACTAAATGAGGGAAAAGTTTAAATTTATAAAAGATATATCACTTGGTGCTCGCTCAAAAAAAAAAAAAAAGACGTATATGCAAACTCACATTGAGTGATACAAAGGAAGAGAGTCGAGCAGGATGTGAATAGACTAGGGTAAAAACGAGACAAGTATTTATCTTCAAATTTCACACACACCAGTGTACATATGCTGGATATCTATCTATCTATCTATCTATCTATCTATCTATCTTCACGAGCATACACACACATATATATATATATTATGAAATGGACAAAGTCCGACAATTACTTAAAGACATTTTTATGTTTAACATTCTTTTTATAGATACAAGTATTCAAGTAAATGCTCTGTTTATAATAAACAGTATTAAATAGCATTTACCGGCCTGAATGTCATAGAAAATATTCGTCCTTCGACAGGATTCGAACCTGTATCCTATACCGAACGATCCTTTGTGGCCGAGCGGTAAGGCACGGTTCCGTATAGGATACAGGCTCGAATCCTATCGAAGGACGAGTATTTTCTATGAAAATTTCTCGGACATTCAGGCCGGTAAATGTTATTTAATACTGTTTATTATAAATAGAGCATTTACTTAAATACTTGTATCTAAAAAGAATGCTAAACATAAAAATGTCTTTAAACACACACACACACACACATATATATATATATATATATATATATATATATATATATATATATATATATATATATATATATATATATATATATATATATATATATATATGTATATATGGTATTTATTGAAGTTCAATTATTGAGTACTGACAATAGGTACAGGTTTATCTACGGATACATTATTCACGTAATCCTGACTTTATTTAAAAAAATGAAATGAACATAAATATATAGATAGATATTCTATTAATGTCATTTTAATATCAATAACCAGGTTTCTGGTCCCTCAATTCAGGCAAACAATATTAACTGGCACCTCATAACCGGAAGCCTTTAATTCCAAGGAGCCCCTCTCCATTGCGCTAAGAAGGGTACGATTCATCTTTTCATTTATATTCTCTTACACTGCACTATTTACCTTCTATTAAGTGCAACGACTTCAAATAGCAACCATCTATCTTGAGTGGCTCATGGGCATCGTATTTTGCGAACAATTACTAAAAAAAGCTGAAGAAACTAAGTAATTTCTGATTGGCTCTCCATAAAATACAAGCTTTAATCGTAAGTGTTCCACCCAAACAAGCAAACGTCATTTGTCATATATTATTTTTTTTAATATAATATTGTTTAAGCTGTCAAAACTATCTGAAATGCAGTGAATAGCAATTGATTTTTACTACTTTTTTCGTTTTTCATAAGTTTGCAAAAACCAACTTTTTTTTAAATATGACTTTGTGTAAACAGTCTAAATTAGTTGAAATCACTTATTTTCAATTGAAAACAAATCGATTTTCAATATTTTTAGGTGTTTTCGAAAATTTCCAAACATCAAATCATTTTTAATATTTTTCTTGCAGTGCGACAAATAAAAGCTTATCATAATATTGTTATTTGACAAAGCGTGTGTTAGTTTTGACATCAAACCTGAATTACAGGGTACTCAGTGAGAATAGGACTTCGCATTTAGCAAGAATGATACGGAAAAGGAGCTATAATGAAACCGGTGCTAAAAAGTAAGAAAAAGACAGCTGAAATCTCTGGGTCATAAAACGGCTTAGAGAATTTGACATTCACAAGACATATTGAAGAAAATAGAACCGGGGGGAAACAGAAAATAACGTCCTTTAAGAGTTTGAGCGCAGAACAAGGGCAAGGAGGGATGATAAAAAGAGAGAGTTAGAGCAACAAAAGAGGATGTTTTGGAGAGCCATCACCACACAGGTACTGAAAGGATATGGCATATAAAAGAAGATGCACACGACCAGCTTGTTTAACAGTACATCCCGACGAGGCACATTGGTATTGTATATCTCTCTCTTTCTCTCTCAATATGTATGTGTGTGTGTGTGTTTGTGTACAGTACGTTTTCGTGGTTTTGTTGATTCCTCCCCGGTCTTTTGAACAGGAGTATAGGTATACCACTTGTTTCCAGGTTCGGGTTGGTTTCCAGTTCCTTCTATAATCGACTTCAAATCTATACTTCTAACGACTCCGCCTAAACTCTGAAATTTTATTTACCTTTTTCCTTCAGCAGGAGTACATAGGTGTGTTGTCCAGTTCGCACCCACCCCCTAGTCTTTGAACAGGAGTAAAGGTTTACCCACTGTTTCCTGGTTAGGATTAGGCTTCCGGTTACTTCTAAAGTCTTTCCATTCTCTTTCACTAATAGTAGCTCCTTGCGTCTTAGTAGCATTATCGCCTTGCTTGGGGTGAATTATTTTAAAAAGAATCATTCTGCGATGACACCCTTTTGACGACTGGACAGTTTTGTGTTTCTGCTCAATTTAACACCTAGCCAACCTTTTTATTCAGAAAATAGTGTCAATGTCTGAACTTAATTTTCTACTGCAAACTAGAAATTTAATTCGACCGAAAAGTTTCACTAAAAATAACAAAGAAAACAATTTTGCGTCTAAACGTCCTTTAATAATTTGAAAAAAAAAGTGTCAAAAGAATTTGTCACAATGTTAAAGTTTGTCGAGACGCACTGGTTTGTTGCAGTAAATGGGAAAAAACAGCTTTTTATCGATCTGAAAATTATGTACAAGTTTGATTCCACATTTACGTCTCATGCATTGTATTCTATTCGTCAAGACGGAATCAAGTTTTCCTGCTCTTCGATTTTTACTTTCTATACGTTTTACTGTGAATTTAGTAAGATAATAAAACTGTTTACAGTTCTTGTTTCATCAAAGCCACTTACAGATAGATTCATTTGCCTTTCTATCTGTTCATTTCTTTTTATCTGTCTATTTCTATCCATTTAGATTTTTTTTATCTATCTATCTTCATTTTTTTCTGTTAAAATGAAATCAATTAGAATCACTCTATTAATTCATTGCAATATGTTGTTAGATATCTGCAGGGTGTGGACTGTAGATCTATGATTCGAAGGCTGGCCTATATTGCATGTCCCACTAATATGAACTTGTGCCAGACAAAAATGAGCTTAATAAATAACTATACAAACATCTACGTGTTTTCTCAAATCCAATATATTATTCCATTAAAGTTTAGCACATATGTAAAAAGTAGATGTGCTGTTGAAATATTACTATTTCTCATCTTGCGAAAGTATTGTCAACAATAGACATTGATACTATTTGATATCTTTAAAAACGACATCCATGTAAGGAAGACTCTTAAGATGGGATGCGAGCTTTTTTGTTTTTTTGTTTTAAATTTTACACTGATGTTTGACCCTGTACAAAGCCCAAGAGATACGAAAGGAAGATGGTTACAGAGTAAGAGAAACGGTTTATGGGGATATGCAGGGATGATAACGGTTGACTCGGTTTCACAGAGCAGCGGTCCGGAGTAAAAAGTTGCATGAGTGTAACTTACATCTCTCCGATAAACGGTCGTAGATTATAGAGAACTGAACTCTGTCATAAAAAAGCAGCAAGTATGAGTCTGTTTGTTTTGGCTTCCGTATGGGGAGGGGTCGTGGCGTTGGAGTCACGGTGGAGTAATGAATAGCGGATCGGATTGAGGAATCGGAGATCCGAGTTCGAATTCCAGTCGAATGCATTACATTCACTTACGTGCTAATACCCATTGGGAAAGGCATCAATCCTTTTCTTCTCCCCCAGCTATGGGTAAATAGCAGGACAGACGGTGTTCAACAGCCTTGGATGGCAACTGGTCTACCGCAGTAAGAAATGGCAACATACTGCGGTAGAAAAAAATCTGCCTCGTCAGTCATGTATCGAAAGATACATGATCGCCTTAGCGTTTATCACGCATGGTACATAACTGACTGAGTTCCTAAAGCTGATTCTTCTTTGTAACATCTCCCTTCAGGACGTTGGCGATCATGGCTCTTCACAACTTCCTGTCTTTTTTAACTCTTAATAAATTTTGTCTTTTCACTATTTCTTACAAACCCTGCTCCGCCATCGATTCAAACAAGCTTGCCAGGTATATTATCCGTTGTTTTTCTTCTCTCTCTCGCCTTCGATCTGTCCTGTGAGTATCAAATTTTCTTCTCCTCTTCTCTCTTCTATGAGTAAATAGCAGGACAGCCTATTGGATGGCATCTGGTCTACCGCAGAAAGAAATAACAATCTACTGCGGGGAAAAATCTGCCTCGTCAGTCATGTATCGAAAGATACATGATCGCCTAAGGGTGTATCACGCATGGCACATAACTGACTGATGGGGAATGAAGTACAATGAATTTACGTAGTAAACTGGATCCCCTGTATTAACTATTATATCTTTTTTAGTTGTTCGTAATCTGGAGTGCTTAATATATAGAGATATGAAAAAAAAAAAAAAATGAAAGAAAAATCTGTTCTCTGTGCCTATTATATAACTCCATCACACATAGTTATTATATTGTTCCAAAGCAGTTGTGCCCGGAAACGATAGTTTGATCCTAATGCAGTGGGGATACACAAATACTACAGTGATCCGGGACGGATTTGCTGATCCATACGTATGTAATCCTGTTAGAAATGACAGGCACTATGTTAGTTAAAATTAATCTTCTAGACACTGATCTGCACCATGAGTCAGTTAAGTGCCATACGTGATACATGGTTGGACGATGATATCTCTTTTGTTTCATGATAGACGAGGCAGAAAATCTTCGCGCAGTAGGCTGCCATTTCTTTCTGAGGTAGACTTGTTGCCAACCAAGGCTATAGAACACTCTGTCCAGCTATTCAATCACACGGTAAAAGAGATGGATTCATACCAAAGGGTATTTGTACGTAAGTGAATATAACGAACTCGATTGGAACTCGAACTCGGCTCTCCAATTTCTCATTCCGAGTCGGTATCCATTACACAACAACGCATACATCGTACAATAGTGCATCTTTAAGTCAGACACCGATTAAGCTAGTAGAGTATGTTATAAAGGAGAATTAAATTTAAAAAAAAATACATATGCCAGGTGTAACAGCAAAATTGTCCAAATCATGTAACAGCAAAATTGTCCAATTGTTAGATTAAGGTCCGAACCGCTATATCTTAGAAATGATTAAAGATGTATTACTGGAATTCTCCGACGTTTTCATAACATTACTTTGGAATTACATTGGAATCTACTTTGAGTAATAAGAATATCTAATTACTCTCCAACTTAACAGAAGAATCGTAATGAAATCGATCATAAACGAAAATGACATGTTCATCATTAATTAATCATAGCTAAATATCGTAAGCTCATGAAGGATTGAAATAAAGTTCAATATATATATATATATATATATATATATATATATATATATATATATATATATTATTCCAGGATCATTTTCCAACTTATTCAAGATGATCTCTACCTTCTCTAGCCTTCTAACTTTCAGTTCTGGCGTAACAAGGTGCCTCACATGTTTTACGTACGATTTCATTTTCAAGTCTTTTTTCACTGCTCTTTGGACTGTCATAGCTGAAACTCCTCTCTCACGTGCCAAACGTCTTATGAATTAAGTTGGATCATTTCTAATTTATCTTATATTACTTATATAGCTCTAACTTGAAATGATGATCCCTCTTCCTGTTGTGACCTCCTGATCCAGTTTTCCTCACTACTGTTCCCTCTTTTTTAAAACTTATTCACCGTTCTCTTGATGGTTCTTGAAGATGAAAGCCTGAGTAAGAATACGGTAAATAATTTTAACGAGATATTTTGATTAACTCTAACAGCCTCGATATAATGTTACCGGAAATGATGATTAATTAAAAACGCAGAGGGAATCAATAAATATTAACAATGTCAGATCGTTATATGTTAATTGCACCAAAAATTTGAAAGTATTTAATGCAGTTTTCATAGCATTGGCTAATTTGCTATTTGGTCAATCCATTATTGCTTTAAGTAGGGCCTAATTTTACCAATAGGTGGAATTCCCACTATACACTATTAAATGTATATCACTTTTATGTGTAAAGTATTTTCAGGACCTCAACGATTAGGGATCTTCCCAACGTTCTGTCTTTTAATGATCTAAGCTTCTTTTTTTTTATACCTTTTACTTTCTTACCTGTTTTATCACCCATTATCACTTATCTAGGTTAATAGCTGTTTCCTCCTCCTGCTTCTTCTTCTTCGTCTTCTTTTTCTTTGTATCGTGTTCATTCAGGATATTGGCATTCATGGCTCTCCATAATTTTCTGCCCTTAGTAGATCTTAATAACCTTTGTCTTTTAGCCATCACTCCCAAACCCTGTTCCGCCATCCATTCGCCAGGTAGGCTGTATATTGCTTTTCCCTGCCTCTCTTACTTTCAATCTGTCCTGTGAGTATCAAATTTTCCAAACCCTCTTTCCTTATTATGAGCCCAATAAATTTGAACTGTCTCTTCCTGATGTTAAGTAAGATTGTCCTTTTTGTTGCCATTGTATCTAGAACTTTGTCGTTGTTCACATGGTATTCTCAGCATATTTCTGTCGAACCACATTTCTGTTACTGCGAGTCTCTACTTCCTCTGTGAGGAGACTACCCAGCATTCACTGATACTCACGGGTCGAATAAAGGGAAAGAGAGACAAGGAAAAGCAGCGCGTGATATACCTGACGAGCCTGAGCAGGTGGAAGAAAGAACGTGGTCTGGGGGAGGAAGCAGAGAGAAGGAACTTGTTGAGAGCCGCAAGGGATAGAGGGAGGTGGAGAGCCATGATCGCCTACGTCATGAAACGACATGGCACATAAAAAGAAATCTTTTCTTCGTATCTAACTATATTTTCTCTTTATTAATACTTTGTTCAGCTTTTGGAAGGCATCTTTCGCTAGCCCAATGCGCTTTCGGACTTCACTGTCGCACTTCCGTCCTTAGTACGCTTCTCAGATATCTAAATTATTACATCTGTTTGATTTCTATATCTCCAATTTGTAATTTGAATGTTGGGCTGTTCCTTTTGCTAACAACCATGTATGTTTAATCCTTTCTGCTTTCTTTCTTGCAGTTTCCATTATTGATGCCCTTCAAGTGTTGTATTCTCTAGGCCTTCTTTCCTTATCCCAGAAATTTAAATTGCCTCTTTCTGTTTCAAATATTAATTAAGTTTCCTTTTGAAGTGGGGCACAGTGGAGTAATGGATAGCGGCTCGGAATTGACTTCATTTTTATTAAGCAGGAGATAACCTAATTTTTAAAAACGTCTTTTGAAGGTATTTAATCTATTTAGGTAACAATACGCAGGTTTTCAGTTTACGAAGTACTTTTAAAAATATTTGTGTTTGTGCGTCTGTATGCATTCGCGCATGTTATATATATATATATATATATATATATATATATATATATATATATATATATATATGCATGCTTGAGTTCCAACGATATTCATATTTGCCTGGGAAGATTAGGCTTAGTTCTTTCCCGGGACAGGTTGCTTATAGAGTAATTAAAAGAAGAAGAAGAAGAAGAAGAAGAAGAGGAAACGTAAATTAGCTAAAAAGAAGCGAGACCCCAACAAAAATTTTAAGATGGCGACGAAACAAGCGTAAACAATGCAAAAGGACAAAACAGTAACAGCTACAGCAGATTAAAAAAAAAAAAAAAAAAAAAATGTGGTTGTCGTAAATCTAGGCCACTCAGCTATTCCTTCGTCAACACTTACTCCCTCGTCAGGTAGGTGAGTAAGTGGTCAGGTAAGTATAAAGAATGGCATGGTGAGGGAGGGAGACATTGGCTTTTGTTGGTAATTATAGAAGGTCACCCACTTAATAGCGCATGGAATGCTTTTACGTATGAATGACTGAAAGTTCGTTTCGGTTAGAGGTACATAGATTTAATATTTGAACTCTTAGTGATTCTCTTGAGCCTTCTGTGAAAAGTTTTTAAGTGAGTGTGCGAACAAAGAAGAAAATGTCATCAGCCTTAAAGAAGGACAACGCTGATATACACGTACACACACGCACGTTCGCGCACACTAAAATGAGTTTTGCTCAAACACACATATAATTAAATTTCGCGGCAGCAGTTTCTCTCTTTCTCATATATATATATATATATATATATATATATATATATATATATATATATATATATATATATATATATATATAATTGTTTATTTAAAAATATGATTCCAACACGCTTTGGATTATTTACCTAACCAGTTCTTTCCTATTTTCTATATATTTTCACACACACACACAAACACACACACATATATATATATATATATATATATATATATATATATATATATATATATATATACACACATTCATCTACCTATATATATATATATATATATATATATATATATATATACACACACACACATTTACATATACATATTTATATACCTATATACATATATATATATATATATATATATATATATATATATATACATATTTATATATATATATATATATATATATATATACATATTTATATATATATATATATATATATATATATATATATACATATTTATATACCTATATATATATATATATATACCTATTTATATACCTATATATATATACATATTTATATACCTATTTATATACCTATATATATATATATATATATATATATATATATATATATATATATATATATATATATATATATATATATATATATATAATTTAACTGTTTGTAATTACATGTACTTATTCTGATGTCAGCAGGTGACTAGTGTACTAAATGTTGGTGTTTAGGAGATAACCTAGTAACATTAAGCCAACCAAGCACACACGTAAACACACACATACACGCACCCTCCATATATATATATATATATATATATATATATGTGTGTGTGTGCGTGTGTGTGTGTGTGTGCGTGTGCGTGCGTATGTTTGTGCGCACGATTGGGTGACTTAGCGATATTAGAAAAAAAGATGTTTTTTTTTTAAAAATAAGATGTAGTTTTTATGACAAAAAGAAAAAGCAGAAAAAAAAAACGTAATTTTTCGTTCAATATATTCGATACAAAATCGAATCTCATTATGCTCCAGGGATATGCAAACTTAAAATTCTCCCTAAAAGATTAAACATTTATATTCATCATTCAATTTATTGTATTAAACCTCAAGTGTCATTTGTTGCGGGCCTTATTCCGTATGAGTAGCAAAGATTCCAGTCCAGTAATGCCGCCTTTTGATATTATTAAATATCTGTCATTTAAAGAATAATTATCGAATATATCCAGATTTGTTTGAGATTGTTCCTGAAATTGATTCTATTCGTAATAGGTTTGAATTGAATAAAAATATAATCACGCTTGTCTGCTTTACAAAAGAAAATCAATGCCATGAAGAATTCAAAAATGACGGAATCATTTCAGCACTCATGTGAATGAATAAGTCAGAATGACGCGATTGTTTCAATGCGATCTGTTGACAAGTGTTTTTATTGCGGTATTGAGATTAGATTTTTATCTGAAGGAAATTCACCGATATTATCAGTAAGGGAATTAACTTAGTGCAATTGGGTTAGTTGAAAGAATCCTGACGCCTACATAGTTGATATTTGTTCGATTCTGATGATTGAAATTCTTTGCGAAGAATTAAGTCTAAATAGAATGTCTTCTCTTTTAAATATGAAACATAAATTGACTATTCCAGAATTTTCATTAAAATGTTGAAAACCAGTCTAACACATGTAAACTTAATATAGGATTCTATCTATCTATCTATCTATCTATCTATCTATCTATCTATCTATCTATCTATCTATCTATCTCTTTCTGTTCATTATCTATCTGTCTTGGGTATGACGATAAACTACATCCCGTAGTAAAACCTCTAATCAGGAGGTTTTGAGAAATCTTAATTACTTTTGTTTACTGCTTCACCCTGACCCGGGGTGGTAGTACCTGTTAGGGTTCCAGCTGTAGGCAAATAGTTAACCCCCAAACTGGGGCCAAAACACTACGAAAGTTTAAAAAAATTTTTTTTTTTTTTAATAAAAATACCAGCAGAATATATTTGAAAAAAAAATTAAAAAAATTATTACTGGCAATACATTTTGAAAAAAATAAAAAATATACAAGCATTACATTTTTGAAAAAAATAAATACCATTAGTACATTTTTGAAAAACAATTACCAGCAATGAATTTGACTCTCGACAAAAACCCTCTTTACAAAAGTAAGTCAATGAAACTTGATCTACAAATTGATTTTTTAAAAGGAATAAATATTCTATTCGTATGAGCCTATCCTAAAAATCATGTCGGCATTAAATGTCCCATTTAGGTTTATATGCCTTAAAGCTAAATAAACCAAACCATCATTATCTATCTATCTATCTATCTATCTATCTATCTATCTATCTATCTATCTATCTATCTAATTCTGTTCGTCCTTACTTCATTCACATCTATGAAGTGTTTACTTAGTTGGGTATTTCACTTCATCGACCATATTTGAGCCCGAATATGGAAACTCGATTTTCAAGCAAGGCAGCTCCTTCCCACTTAAATAAATGGAGCCATAGTCTTCTAATAATCAGTACAGCTGTGTATGTGTTTCAATTGCGGTACCTGCTTGACTCTATCTATCTATCTATCTATATATCTATCTATCTATCTATCTATCTATCTGAAACAGGTTTCAGATACAGTGGACTCTAAATAACAAACGTGATTATTAGTCGACTCTATTGAAAAGTTCTCGGCTTACCCCACTTCACCAAAATATGAGCAAATGAGCAAATATCAGAATTTTTATAGAGGGAGGTATCTTGGTGGGGTTGGGAACTTTACAGCAAGCCCACTTGTATTTTATTTTCCCCAATCACCAAAATATTGCAGTGTCTTCGTATATGCGATGGTTAGAGCAAATTCATGTTCAAACATATTTATTCAATAAATCCTATCTGTGATAGGACTGGATCCATAAATTCTACCTGTGATATCACTGGATCAAATAAAGCGCGTGTACAATGTATTGGGACATGCATGTGACAAGGGAGATAAGACCGTTTTTGATGCTACTGTCTGGACGGAACAGTTATTCATGGAAACGTGATCTGTCCAAATGCTAATCTAGTCTATTAAGCTCAGCTAGTGTGACAGAGCCAGTGATAAGACATTTTATAGAGATATCTGGCTATATGATACAACGCAGGGTGGATTAATTTCTTATCTAACGGTATTCTTTTTTTTCAATATGCCGGGTCCTTTCAGGACTTTTGTCTTTTGTCCATCTCTCCTAAACCCTACTCCGCCATCCATTCACTCAAACTCACTAGGCAGGTTATCAGGTGCTTTCCTCAGTCTCTCTTACCTTCAATCTATCTTGTGAGTATCACATTTCCAAGCCCTCTTTCTTTATGTGCCTCTTCCTGATGTTAAGCATAAGTGCACTTTTTTGACATTTTCTCTAGAACTTCGTCGTTACTCATATGTTCGGTCCATGATATTCTCCGCATCCTTCTGTAGAACCACATTTCTGTTCGCATCTTGAGGACACATGGCACAGTGGATAAAGGCGTTGATTAGATCCAGTGACAGGACCCAAGGAGTGTGAGTTCAATACCTCGTTAAGAAGGCGGCGGAGAACATGGAGAGGGGAATTATTAGGAGATAACTGATAACTGACATCCATTAGACATGGCACGCAGAACTAGAACAGTCTACCTCAGCGAGCGAAATAAAGGGTTCAGTTCGACTTTCCAACCACCTGAAGAGAGGCCGGAGTGTACAACGGTCGAAACGTTGTGATAAACATGGCAATAGTCCGAATAATGTAAATTGTGTACATAATACCTCATCTCAGAAATATAGACATACATTTCTGTTGTTTCAAGTCTCTTTTTCATCTTTGAGACAATTGTCCGGCATCCCCTTCCAAATAGAAGAATAGATATTACATAGCTGTTCAGTAATCTTTTTTGTTTGTTTCTAACGAATTTTTTTTAAATTTTTTAATACTTTGCTTAGCTTTTGGAAGGCATCTTTCGGTAATCCAATGCGCCTTCGGATTTCCGTATCGCATTTTCCGCCCTTTTTTTTAATAAGCTTCTTAGATATCTAGATTGTTGAACCGGTTTAGATTTTGGTATCTCCAAACTGTAATTTGCATGTTGGGCTGTCCCTTTTGCTAACAACGAGAAGGAACGTGATATTCATAACAAGAATGAATTATTTCTAACAGAAAGGATATATTACAGTCACAATCCTCTCATTAATATGCCCCGTAAATCAATGTTTTCACTTAATTGCAATATCAGCGAAAGGTGAACAGTACACTTTGTCGTAAGTTGTACTATGTTTGCCGATTTCGGTGTCCATTATAGTCACCGTTACAACACTCTGCAACCACCCCTGATTTATTTTATATCTCCTCGTTCTCTCTCACTTTCTATCTCATAAAAATGTTCAATCCAACTTTGGTTGGGATGAGCCTGCTTCTCTCTCTCTCTCTCTCTCTCTGTGTGTGTGAATATAACAGATACAATCAATGTTTCCCACCCCGCTTGTCATTAACTTTTTATCTTTCTCCATTAAGAGATTTTTTACTAAAAATATCTTTTAAAATTCCCCTACATCTTATATGCCATATATAGGTTTAAAATTCGCAATATTTGGCCGAAATTAGCTACCTGGCAAATCCTATTAGCTTAGACTTTAGCGTAACTTTCATATACCTATTGTCATTATTTAAAAGGCTATTATGCAGATTAAAATTGTTATCATTAATAATATTCATTATATTAATTTCATCACGTTTAATATTAGTACTTTGTTTCACTAAAATTATATGCAATAAATTCAAATTATATATTTGTAAAATATATTTGTTTCATTAATATTTTTACAATCAGAATTTTTATACCCTAATTATTCCAATAAGACGTTTACAAGACGCAGCTTGTACAAATCATATAAAGCATATAATAATGTTTTTATAGGCTCATGTTCTTTTTTTTCATATTATTTTTCGTTTAATTGTAATCATGACTTGTTTAAACAAAATAATACCTCATAAATGTAGTTTAGGCTGTACTATTTACTAATAATTTTACCAATTTTACTAATTACTAATTTTTTCTTGATTTTCCCTGTTGAAATTGAGATGCATCTTATACACCCGTGCATCTTATATGCCGTCAAATACGGTATATATTTTACCGAGACCTCATCATACTTTTTTATCTCTGCTCTTCTCTAGAAGCATTCAACGCTGAAAATAATATCTCGACAAGAAAGCAAGGTACTTCTATTGATTTTTTCGTCTGAGACTTTTGGATCATATTTATATAAAGTGTTTAACTTCTTTTTAGATCTCGTCTCATCTCGTCTCGTCTCGTCTCGTCTCGTCTCGCGTCAACACAACCCTCTCATTAATATGCCCCGTAAATCAATGTCAACCGTCAACACTCAAAAATAGAAATCACAATTCAGTTCAAAGAAAAGAAAAAAATTGTCTGATGATAAAAAAGTTTAAAAAAACAACACACACACACACACACACACACACAAACACAAACTTCAAAATTCATAAATTCCTTTTTTACGTTTTCTTTGGACAGATGTGCGAGCAGGGTACCGGTTATTGGTACGGTAATTCTGGTACACTCTGTTCCGTTTAATTTCGCCTAAATGCCCGTAGAAAAAGCATTAATAAATCACTTCTTTCCCAACCCAACTCTGGGTTAAACACCTTATCTCGTGTGGAAAGAAGATTCGTCGACATGAGTTCAAATCCCAGCTTTGTCTCTTTGTATTTATTTTTAGAACTAATGTCCTCGGAAAAGGCATGAATTAAGTTCTTATCTCTCAGATAGGAGTTAAATAGGGAGGTGGTCTGTACTCTCTAGCCGTAGGTGGCAGCATGTCTAAAATCATTAAAACTCTGTATTCAAATAATCTCCAGTATACGGAGACAACTTAATATTAATAGCAAGAATAAATTATTTCTAAAACAAAGGATATATTACAGCGATACAAAAGGTTTTTAGATGAATTTAAAAAAATGAAAAATCTTTATTGAAGCGTTTTAATTTCATATTAATAGATTAAATTTAATACTTCCAGTAATCAAAATACTTTGCTTTATTTCAAACCAAATTTAAATTCATCGGAATTATTATTTTGAAATATCTAAAATCGACCATATTGACAAATCTGTCAACACAATATAATTCTCTTTAAACAATTTTTCAAAAATAATATATACTTTTCCGAAACTTTATTTCAGGAAGATTAACATTTAAAGTTTAATTAATCTGAATGAAAAACAAATATTACTTACTTTTAGGTTAAAATATCGCAGAAAGGCATTTTTAACACGCAGGTGGGTGTTTTTTATGAAGGGGCTGACAGATTTATCGATAACTTAATATTTGGCATCTTTAAGTAAAAGGGACATAACTGTAACAATTACTTGACGAATATATCGTGAACGACTTTTAAAAATATTTTTTTAACTACCCTGTAATGATGTGTAATCATAAACATTTTGGAAAATATTCTAAGTAATCAAATATTGTATTAAATTTTAGCTACTTTGGATTTATAGTTTTATTTACAAAGACAGTTGGTGAGGAATTGTTAGAAAATTGCCAATAAATTTTAAATTGACTATAGTTATCACTTTCGGATAATGCCGTGTATGAAAGTCCGTATTTACAAAAATTGGTAAGTTTATGCACACACAAAAAAATCAAATTTCTTTTTAAAGTACTGCCTACCGCTGAATTGTAGTAACCTTTATTTACTTTTCTATTTAATATTAATAGATATGGTTTTTATTTAATAGCAGTATCATTTGACCGCTACAAATTAATACAGCATTTTAAAAGATTTAAGTTTATAAATTATTCCAATTAAGATTTAAAAAAAAAAAAATGAAAATAGTTTTTGTAAACATTCATTAGTCATCGATTTTTTCTTAAGACAGTTGTCTCTATGATATATTTTATTCATGTAAGCAATTAAAACTTTTTCTAATTAAATAAGATTTTAGTTTTATTGCATTTTTTATTTTACAATTCAGAGCCGAGTTTCTCTAACTGTGGTTTCTGTTTTACAAAAATATTCTAAGTAATCAAAAACTGTTTTACAAAAATATTCTAAGTAATCAAAAACTGTTTTACAAAAATATTCTAAGTAATCAAATATTGTATTAAATTTTAGCTACTTTAGATATATAGTCTTACTTACAAAGACAGTTGGTGAGGAATTGTTAGAAAATTACCAAGTAATATTTAATTTACTATAGTTACCACTCTTATTTTCTGATAATGCCATGTATGGACATCCGTACTTACAAGAATCGGCACGTATATACAAAAAATATATATTCAAAATTCTTTTTAAAATACTGGGTATTCGCTGAATTGTAATAAGCTATTCCGTTTATAATTAGTAAATATAGTTTTTACTTAATTGCAATACCACCAAACTGCTAGACATTAATACACAATTTCAAAGGATTAAGAATATTGTAAATTATTATAATTAAAAAAAAATGTAAACAATTCTTATCAAAATTCATCATTCATCGAAAAAAAAATTACTTAAGAGAATAATGTCCATATTATATTTTATTCCTAAAAAGGAATTAAAAGCTTTTGGAATTAAATGTCTTAGTAATTTTTATTTTACGTAATTTTTATTTTACGATTCAGAGCAAATTTTCTCTAAGTTGGAGTCCTGTTTGACAAAAATAAATTCGATGATTTAAATTCTCCAAGGACTTGTTCTTATAACTAATATAAACATTAAGCACTACAAAAATGGATTTCTCGTAATTTCATAAAATTAAATAAATGAAAGATAACAGATTAAAAAATAATAATTACCAGGATTTTCTAAAAAAGAAACATTTTTAAAATAATTTAATTCATTTGTGAATAAGTTCTGAAAGTTTCTGACAATTATCAGATTTGGACAAGAATTCCCAAATCAATGTATTTTTAACCGCAAAAAAAAAAAAAAAAAAAAAAAAAGATTTCCCATTATAATCACCTGTTGACACAGGAAAACAAAATTTCGAAGTTTATAAAACGGATTAAAATATAATTTAATAATCAGAAAAAAACTTTTGGCCTTTCCTTTTCATAATAACATGAAGATTTTGACGATAAAACTTTGTTTTTATTAAGTTTGGAGCATTTTAGCAACTCCTTGGAGACACCAATATTGCAGAGATAAGGATTTGAATCTCTGAGATAAAGCGTTTTCAGTTAAAGTTTGATTGGTATTTCTCTCTTCTTATTTCGGTTCTTTCTTTCCCCGGCCCACATTGCGTACTAACGACTGTAGAATGATGCTCAGAGCATTGTCATAAACTTGTTATGGTAATATTAGCTGTTTCCTTATAAGGAAACGTTCAACATACATTAATCGGGCAGCTAGTGCTACTTTAGGTTGAATTCATAAAATATTTCTCTTAAAACATTTTTTCAGGGAAACTGGTTTCTCAAGTCCAGCAACTGTTATAGCTCTTTCCAGCATGGAGACTTCCTTCCTAACCTTTTGTTTTAAGTGGTGCGGAACGTCAACATCTTGATTATGTCATTATTTTCTCTTCGAGTTAGACGTGCTATGCATTCAAGTCGAGTGACGTATTTTTTTTTTTGTTTGTTATTTGGCACAGTTCTTTATTGGTGACTCTGCAGCAGCATTCCACGAGGTTCGAAGGATGATGGTCCTCGCTGACACCTACAGGAGTTATTCGCTCGAAGCCACCTTGAACCATCGATCCGGGAAAGCGGTTCTCAGTTTAGATATTTCTGAACGAGTTGGTGCCATAGAAATAAGATGGCGAGGCGTGGTAGGGCTACTAAACGTTATCGCTTTCTGTGCACGAGGTTATTTTAAAGATTTACGGAGTTATCACTAATATATCCGGGATGGGATCGGACGAAGGGACATACATAGAAGTTCATAATTCAAATCTCGTTTGATTGGTTCGCTCCGCTAATATGTCGCCGGTGGTGTTAGCGAATTTTTGACATAGAGAAACTTGAGAAGCGGTTGATGATAAGTGTGAAGGGGTTTATTTTAATCTGATTACAAATCATATGTACAACAGTATTTAAAATAAAACAAAAAGAAAATATGAAAATGAGCGGTGTAGAAAATAAAATTGACGGGCGATCTTAGTTACAACTAATCACATCAAAGCCATCTGGTAAGTGCAGCAGAAAAATATTTATTTATTGTCAGGGATAAATGTTTGAAGGATTTGGGCTGATTGTGGCTAGTAGCACGATTTCCCTATCCCGGCATTAACTACCAAAAATCCCTTTAATTAATCTATTAAAGCATTTTTCCAGTCAATCCGAGGGCTTCATGAATGGCTCAATACTTGTTTCACTATACTAAAGTAATCGGATGTGTGTTGTGGTGCAATGGATAATGGTGTAGCATACATACGGACGATAATGGGTATATCCCCATTCACATAAATACAGTAGTAAATACTGTATGTTGGTCTGCAGACGAGGCTATGTCGAAGGGTAGAGTCTCGTCTCGGGAAACAGCTACTCGACCCCGTTTTATACGGTATCTCCGAGGAATTTTTGAACGAGCCTACGGGCTCGGATACACCATATTAAATTCGACCTTGTGCCACATTTGACCGCGTGGGGTGATTGGTAGATATCCTGCAGTTGGGGATTCATTGTGGAATTCATTTGACTCACTTCTAGGAGTTGACTACTACTTCTACTCGCCGCTGGCGAATCTTATATGTGTTGTTCGTATCATAAGTATTATCGTTCATTACCAGCTTTCGTGTGATTATTCTATTCGGTAACTTTCCCAAGGTTACAACAGATAACGTGTTCAAATTCCAGTCGGGTTCTTTGCATTCACTTACGGGCAAATATCTTTGGGAAAGGCATGAACCCATCTCTTCTCCTCTCATGCACACATACTGAAAAATTGTGTTAACCTGAAATGCAGATTCAGTCCAAAAACACAATGTTAGCAGCTGCTGAATATAAAACTCGGAATGATAGAGTGGACCAATATCTGCACTAGAAAATATGCAAAGTTTTCGGGGAAGAAATTTTACGGGCAATAAATTGGCATAAAAATCACCGAGACCCGATTACAGAGATAGGACCTGTAATAATTTTCTGGGACTTTACAATAGACACAGACAGAACAATCAAAGCTAATCGCTCAGACATTGTGATCAAAGACCACAAAAACAAAATGTGCTTTCTTATTGACATCGCAGTTCCTGCAGATTGTAATGTACTTTGAAGATCTTTTAAAAAAAATATCAAACGACATGTGTCACATGAGGACATTAATAATTCCATTTGTAGTTGGAGCCCTCGGATTGACTGGAAAAGGTTTCAATAGATCCATTAAAGGGATTCTTGATAGTTCATGCCTTAAAGAAACATAAAAAAAATGTACCCAAAAGTACAACTCACCAATTACGAAGTAAAATATGTGTGATCTTAGGTTGTTGTATTTTTTTTTTTATAAAAATGATCAATGGAAAATGTCATGATAATATTTCTGACCTTAAATCTCTGGTTGGATACCTGAAAGGAAATGTGTACATAACAGAAATTCAAGGAAATAATAATAATAATAATAATAATAATAATAATAATAATAGTAATGAACAAGACCAGTAGTGAGAAGCAGGGGTAACGGTAATATTTAAATTAAACCTTTCACTTTGGATGCCAAAGTGAAAGGTTTAATGGGTGATGCACCCATGATCACCCAAAATCCCCCGTTATTGAAAAGCTTCCAAAACAATTCGCCGAATTTTGTGAGTCAGGATAATTTAAAATAACTACTGTCAGTTGAACTGCTCGTCAGGTCCTGATATTTTCAACTGCTAAGTTACCTAATATTTGTACTAGCCTAATATTTTTTATTACACTACCCTCAAATTTTATAAATGTTTATCATTTATTAATTCTTAAAAAAATAAATATTTGTTATAATTAATTGATATTTAAAAAAAAATATGAATAAAAAAATTTGTTTTAATAGTTATTTATAAAATAAATGGTTTGCATATTTTGCTAATTTAGTAATTTAAAAAAAATTGAATAAAAAGATTTCTGTATCTGTCATTATTTCTGAGATGAGGTATTATGTACACAATTTACGTTATTCGGACTGTTGTCCTCATCTTTGTTGCCATATTTATCATAACGTTTCGGTTGTTGTACGCTCCGGCCTTCTTCAGGTGGTTGGAATGTCGAACTGAACCCTTTATTTCGCTCACTGTTCCATTTCCACGTGTCATGTATAATGGATGTTAGTTATCAGTTATCTCCTGTTAATTCACCTTTCTAAGTTCTCTACTGCCTTAGCCAGGTATTGAACTCACAACTCTTTAGGTCTTGTCACTTGTTCTAACCAACGCCTTCATCCACTGTGTCATGTGCCCTCAAGGACACATGACACAGTGGATAAAGGCGTTGCACAGTGGATTTCTTTTCACATTAATTTCTTTATAAAAAGTAAATGATAAATGTCGCATTGTACGTTCACCTATTTTTATAATTAGTAAATAAACATTTCCGAGGGAGTTAAAGTAGTAAAAAATAATAGCGGTGTCAAGGGAACAACCGCTCTTTTGATACACCGTTTTTTTTTTTTTGTTGTTTTTGTTCGGTTTTATCACAAGGAATTACCTGTGACAAAAGGAAAAAAAATAAGAGTGGCTATAATAAGAATGTGCTTGTTTGTGTGTGCGAGAGTACAAAAGTCAAGAGAGAAAACCATGAAAAGGACCGTACCCAGTGGGAGACACTTTACCTACACACGTCTACATCTTAAGGCCACAGCTAAAAAAAAGGGCTAGGGAGAGAAATGCACGCTTTTTTATAGGCTTGAAGAGCGGCTCCTAGCGATGGTTTTTTTGGCAAAGTCAAGAGGGGTAACCCACAAGCCTTTGATGGCTTTCGATACTCCACGTCTACACTAGTTATAGTAGCAAATATTGCATCTTTTATATACTTTCATGATCGATTGGGGAATGATTACCGAAAATATCCAAACTTGTTTGAGATTGTTCCTGAAAATGATTCTATTCGAATTAGGTTTGAATTGAATAAAAATGTAATCACGCTTGTCTGCTTTACAAAAGAAAATGAATGCCATGAAGACTTCAAAAATGACGGAATCATTTCAGCACTCATGCGAATGAATAAGTCAGAATGACGGGATTAAACAATCATTAAACAATACTTTCTGTTGACAAGTGTTTTTATAGCGGTATTGAGATTAGATTTTTATCTGAGGGAAATTCACCGATATTATTAGTAAAGGAATTAACTTAGTGCAATTGGGTTAGTTGAAAGAATCCTGACGCCTACATAGTTGATATTTGTTCGATTCTGATGTCTGAAATTCTTTGCGAAGAATTAAGTCTAAATAGAATGTCTTCTCTTTTAAATATGAAACATAAATTGACTATTTCGGAATTTTCATTAAAATGTTGAAAACCAGTCTAACACATGTAATCTTAATATAGAATTCTATCTATCTATCTATCTATCTATCTATCTATCTATCTATCTATCTATCTATCTATCTATCTATCTATCTATCTAATTCTGTTCATTATCTGTCTTGGGTATGATGATAAACTACATCCAGCATCAAGGACTCTAATCAGGAGATTTTGAGAAACCTGGAATCACCTCTTAATTGCTCTTATTTCCTGCACCACCCTCACCCGGAATGGTAGATCTGTTAGGGTCCCAGCTATGGGCAAATAGTTAACTCCCAAACTGGGGGAAAAAAAATTGTGATTATCTATGTATTTATCTTCTCTTCATTAATTACTCCGAAAATTCGTTTTTTCAACCTGGAGTGGAAAGACTATACTGAATTCTTTGCTCGGTTTCCTGCTAAGAAAGTTGGTTCACTGTGTCGTGCTAGATAATCTTTCTCTCCAGAATCTATCCTACATATCCATGTCTACTATTCGTACATGCTTAGAATATTGCTACCACATACGGTCCGGTTCCTCTGCTATGTATCTCCTTAAGCTACTTGATAAAAATCCAAAGATGAATCAGCAATATTATTAGTCATGATCTAGCTACTCGGCTTCAGGCACTTTCCCACTTTCCACTTCCATGGTAATTGTTCGAATGTGCTCTTCGCTATGGTACCTAGACTTTTTGAATTTAAGCGCGGCACTGGACTGGCGTCGAGATCTCATCAATTTACTGTTGAGTTGGCTTGATGTAAACCGTAAATTCTATTCTAAGTAATTCTGTGCTTCTTTTCTCGCACTTTTCGCCTGTGGAATTCCCTTCCGGCTCCATGCTTTCCGGCCAACTTACAGTTCCAAAAATTTAAATGCAATGTCAATCGTTATCTGCTGTCCTCCTGATTTCTCTCTTTTTTTTTTCTCGGTCATTAGTAATGTATCTGTGTCTTATGCTTCCACACCCAGTAACCCCTTGTGTCTTAGTGGCTTGCATGAAGGTGAACTCACTTAAAAAAGAAGGATTGTTCGATTTCATTTAGAGGAAGAAGTGATAAAATTTAAAGTTTCTGACAAGGATGGGGAAAAAGACTAAATTAAACAAATGTTTATTTTTCTGATAAAATACTAATTTTAAATATTTAGTAAATGCAGTTAAGTCTGGCAAAAGGCTTTTTAGGTGGAATTGAATGTGGAAAGACGGTTTCGTGATAATTTTTCATGCAGGGCAAAGCGTGCCGCTTTTGAAAATCAACATTTGATTATTCTGGCTTTTTACGTGTGTTCGAACCGAGATCACTGGCACCAGTGGAGTTACGCAATGGTCTCATCTGCTGGGCAGGTGATCTTCATCAACGGCTCAATACTTAATTCACTATGCTAATCTAATCGGATCTGTGTTGTGGTGTAATGGATGTCGGATCGGAATGATAAATATTGATCCGCTTACAACCCCGAGCAGAATGTAGATAGATAGATAGATAGATAGATATGAACAGACTGGTAGATAGATAGATAGATAGATATGAACAGGCTGATAGATAGATAGATAGATAGATAGATATGAACAGGCTGATAGATAGATAGATAGATAGATAGATAGATAGATAGATAGATATGAACAGACTGGTAGATAGATAGATAGATAGATAGATAGATAGATAGATATGAACAGACTGGTAGATAGATAGATAGATAGATAGATAGATAGATAGATAGATAGATAGATATGAACAGACTGGTAGATAGATAGATAGATAGATAGATAGATAGATAGATAGATAGATAGATAGATAGATAGATAGATATGAACAGACTGATAGATAGATAGATAGATAGATAGATAGATATGAACAGACTGATAGATAGATAGATAGATAGATAGATAGATAGATAGATAGATAGATAGATAGATAGATAGATAGATAGATAGATATGAAAAGACTGGTGATAGATAATGAACAGACTGGGTCATATTGAAACTTCGATGTACAAGGAAAGAAATGACTGCTCTTTAAAATGATAATAGAATGGTGGAATATTTCTCAAGATTAAGCTACACACTGATTAAACAACTCATGCGAAAGATATTCGTATTATCATTACTAAGTAAATATTCCACTGATGAAATATTGTTCAACATATGGCGACACTCACAGAGCGCTCAATGATTCTCAAATTAACAAGTTATGACAATTATTTTACAAACTATTGGATTAAAACGAGAACTCATATGTTCGACGATCTTTCCCGGACGATGATATCTGCTCACGAAACGCACCTTAACGTAAACATTGACAACATATTATGAAATGTCCGACAATTATTTAATATATTTTCTGTTTATACATTATATTTAAACGGAAAATATATTAAATAATTGTCGGACTTAATCTATTTCATAATATGTTTTCAATGAGTTTCATCGCCGAATCAACATTCACGGAAATTAGGCTGTTCCTACTCGCAACACAAACTTACGTTGGGTTCATGCACTTCGTATATAAGGTACACTAATGAATAGCAGACCAGTGGGGCGATGGGTACGAACGGTACATACTCCAGAAAATGTGGAACGCGTCAGACAATCTTTGCAGTACAGTCCGAATCGCTCTGCTCGGAGGAATGCTACTGAACTTGGCATCAATAATTGAAGAACTACATTTCCCACCCCTACAAATTGGTTATTGGGCAACAGTTGAAACCAGGGGACTATGCACAGCGGCTTCACACGTCAGATGGAAGCAATTTTTGAGGCAAATGACAACCTCATTTTGTTATCAGATCAAGCGCATTTTCATCTTATATATAGAGAAACTTCAAGGGCCGTGTGCATAAGCATGAGCCCCGTATATTGGACGATTTGAAGGAAGCTATTCGTGTGGAAGTCGTCCAAATCGACAGAGCAATGCCGGAATGATGTGGGCCAACTTCCAAAAAACGCCTTCAGAAATGCATCAAGGAAAACGGATATTACATCTGCTGGTGGTGGTGGTGGGGTTGTTTTCCACCCTTGATTTTGTCAAATGTTAATTCAATACGAATATATTGATGCCAATAAAACTATTTTGAAGATAAAATTAATGATGATGTGATTTTTTTGAAAACGTCTGTCCTCTCTGCTTCACACTGTATATATATATATATATATATATATATATATATATATATATATATATATAAAAGTGAACATAGAAGTCAACACTTAGAGGCGACAGTCTGTTTCATGCTATATGCAATCGTCAGGCCACATGCACACGCTCTATCTCTGATATTGAGCACTTTATTCCATAAATATAGCACACCTTAAGACTATATTTCTTTATATATATATATATATATATATATTAAACTTTATTTTTAGTGGATACCCATATTTGAGTAGACGCTCAATATTTTATTTCGTCTACAGTTGGTGAGTGCATATTTATCTTTAATAAGACTTCTCGAATATTCAGGCCGCTAGAGGAAAATAAATAAATATACTCTTTAATGAATAAATGGAGCGTCTACTCAATATATATGAGTATCCTCTAAAAATAACGATTAAGGTGATAATCCATTACCTTGGAAAATATTTGTTTGTGTGTATGTGCGCAGAGTGTCGAAGGACAAATTGTCGAAAGACAAAATGACGAATGGACAAAATTTCAAGCAAAGTGTCGAATGGACACAGTAACAAACGGAAAATGTCGAATTGACTAAATCACGAAATGCCAGAAATGTGCCTACAATAGAATACCTTTTACTTAGCATGCAATTATCCTGTCAGTAAATAATTATTTCAAAATTTTAAACTAATATAAAATCACCGAAAGAAAAAAAAACTTTCTACTTTTTTTTTTTTTTTAAATGGATCTGCATTCAAACTACAGTAAAGAACTAAAATTTTTATTTATGAGAAATTACAATTGTGGTAAAAATAAAAATATTTTTTATTTATTTATGAAGAAATAGTATTTTGTCCATTCGATACTTAGTCCGTTCGGCACTTTAAATGTTCGATACTTTGTCTGTTCAACATTTTATCTTTCGACACTCTGACCTACTACCGTATATATATATATATATATATATATATATATATATATATATATATATAAAGAAATATAGTCTTAAGGTGTGCTATATTTATGGAATAAAGTGCTCAATATCAGAGATAGAGCGTGTGTAAATATAAAAGTGAATATAGAAGTCAACATTTAGAGGCGACAGTCTGTTTCATGCTATATGCAATTGTCAGGCTACATGTGGCCTGACGATTGCATATAGCAATATAGAACTTCTATGTTCACTTTTATATATATATATATATATATATATATATATATATATATATATATATATATATATATGTATGTGGCCACATACGGGAAGTAATGAATGATTGACGGCTTAAAAGGAGTGGAAAAATAATGTGGAAAAATGTTGACGTCATAGATAAGCATGAATGAGCATGTTACGTTTTTAGTATGTGTAATGGAGAATTGGGTTTGCCATACGCATTTAAATGATAAAAGACAACAGAAATAGTGATCAATCTTTGTAACCTTGTAATACACGCACATTCTAGCTTTGTTGACAGCCAAGTCACAATGAATGTGTGATTCAATTATGTTTTCCCAACAAATGATTCTGAAAAGAAAAAAAAGACAAAAAAGGGTGCGTCTTATACTTGCATATCTTTTGCGCCCTGTAACAAATGCCAGCGCACTTGCGAAAATGTTGTTGTCCATACCAGCCAATAGCGGTGTGTCTGAATCTCATCGGGCGACATAAAAATAAAATAAATATTGATATTTACTAAATTTCGTTAATCTGCAGGTAGGTAGTGTAAGGGATATCGGCTCAGAAAGTGGTAATCGGTGAGCCGTGTTCAAATTCCAGATGTAGTTTATCGTCATACCCAGGACGGTCTCTCTCTCTCTCTCTCTCTCTCTCTCTCTCTCTCTCTATATATATATATATATATATATATATATATATATACACACGTTATCGGAGTGGATCGAGGTCGATCCCAGCGTGCGGCATCTTTGGAAAGTGCCCTAAAATCATACGATGGGTTGACCCAAGCCTTGTGAGTGAAATTGGGTAGACGGAACTCTTAAGGGCCGTCGATAGCTGTGCTAGCACAAACCCACAAGTATCGTAGCCGAGGTCTTGAGCGTGCTGACTTTGTTCAAATTGTTGATCACGCTAGATAACACACTTTCGCTCTCAGAAACTGTAACTAAGGTCTGCTCAGCATAGTTGCAGTATAAACTACAGGTGGGCGGGTTATTTTGCTATAAAATGAATTGTTGCTCATTTTACTATAAAAATGAATTATTGGTCACTTTACTATAAAAAAGAATTGTTGGTCATTTTACTATAAAAATGAGTTGTTGCTCATTTTAATATAAAAATGTATTGTTAGTCATTTTACTATAAAAAGGTATTGTTGGTTATTTTACTATAAAAATGAATTGTTGGTCATTTTACTATAAACATTTTTTGTTGCTTATTTTACTATAAAAATGTATTGTTAGACATTTTACTATAAAAATGAATTGTTGGTCATTTTACGATAAAATGTATTGTTAGTCATTTTACTATGAAAATTACTTTTAGTCATTTTACTATAAAATGTACTGCTGGTTATAAATGTTGGTAATTTTTTTTAATAAAAATGTCTTACTAGTATTTTTACTATAAATGTATTTTTATACTCCCCTAGTGCTTCGATTTTTTATTTTTTGGGAGGAGGGGGTCACTATTTGCCCATAGCTGGGACCCTAACAGGTGCTACCAGCCCCGCGTCAGGCTGAACCTGGGAACAACAGCAATTAAGAGGTGGTTCTACCTCCGCAAAACCCCCAATCTCCGTATCACTTCTTCTTATTCGTTGTCCCGTGTCCCATCAAAACGTTGGCGATCATGGCTCTCCGCGTTTTCCTGTTCTTTGTAGCTCTTAGAAAATGTTGCCTTTTGTTATCTTTGCTAAAACCTATTTTGTCATTCATGTACCCAAACTCGTTAGGTTGGTGATGTGCCTTCCTTCTCCGTCCCTCTTGCCTTCAATATGTTCTGGGAGTTTCCTATTTCCAAGCCCTCTTACCTCATTATTTGCCCTAGAAATTGTAAATTTCTCTTTCTGATATTAATTATAAGTGTCCTTTTTGTTTTGATTTTTCTCTAAATCTTCATCGTTGATTAGTCCATGATATTCTCAGCATTATTTGGTAGAACGGCATATCTCTTGATATCTGCCATATGGGAGGACTGATATAACACAATATTTCAGTACCTTTTTCTTTGTTTCTAATTGCATATTTCTATTCAGAAACAGTAAGATGATATTTTTCTGATATTGAAGGTTTTTTTTTTTTCGTAGCGACTCTTTTATCTGATACCTTACAGTCGTTACAGGTCGGCCGCTTTTTGGTTACGGTCCTATTCCCTTTCTAGCTAAAAAAAAAAAAAAAATCATTGAAATGCAACACCTAATGTAAAAAAAAAAAATATGATGTCATATAGTTTTAAACTATTATGGAAGGCTATACTAGAAGTAAAGTATATTATCAATGACTAATGATAGCTTATTCTTAAGGTCGTTTCTTCAGACGTAGACAGTAAAAGGAGAAAAAAGACGCGTGAACAATTGCCCACAATTGTATGTTCATGCTCGGTGGCATATCTAAGGGTTGAATATATTATTAGCTGAGTCACGAGGTAAAGATCTACACCTTAACAGATTTATTCAACTGTGGATCTTGCAACTTGAAAAGACTATATACAGATATAAAGAAACGTGCTTACCAAATAGATAAGAATAAGCACGATAAAAAGATCAAATTGAGCTGAGATTGGTATGATCTGATTGCGGGGTGCAATCACCTAGTCAAAATGGAATAAAAGGATCATAATTAAAAACAATTGAACTGGATCGACAATAGATCATTAACCTAACACAATCGTTACCTATCGCACGAATCCCCATATTCTAAACTTACTTCTACGCAAACATAAAACATCCCTATTAATCCGCTACCTTGAGTAGCTCTTGGGCCTTTCACTGGGTAAACATTTAGTAAAAAAAAAAAAAAAAAAAAAACAGAAGTTAAACTTGGACAGGTATATTTACCCGACCTACCCACTAAGGCAGGATGTGACACAAGGTCGTTTTAACGTAGGGAGCAACGTACTCATGCTTATGCATATGATGTGAGGACAAAAGTTCTTGTCCATTCCAGGCGCAGTCACTGTCACTGTCACTGTCACGCTGGCATCGATATTATACCAACCCTATCTCTCTTACTACAATGAAGAAGATATTGTTGCAGGGTTGGAAGCTGCGGGAAAATTCCTCCATCTAAAATAAGAAGAAACTTTTACTCCAGTTCCTGTACAAAAGTTAACTCTTGTGCCAGAAACCTGGGCATCGTATCAAAACGGATTTCGCACCTTTAGCGACACGTCAAGACCTAGCAAAACCATTCAAACCGGGTGCCTTTTCTCGCAAACGAAACTCACCGCATTTAATCACCTTGCACGAAAATCTCGTTCAAATCCAATTTTTAAATGAAAAATGTTGAAATTAGTTATTTTTAATATTTTCATCATTATTATTATTGGATTTGGATCGGTACTACTTTCATTTTGAAAGGTTATAAAATATAGAATGAACAAATTATAGATAAACAGGAATAAAAAAAAACAAAAAAAAAAAACAGTCTATTTTCTTTCTGTTATTCATTGTATGAAATTTTTGTCTAGTTTGTAAGACACCGGAAGAGGAAGTAACAAATATATCGAATAAGATAGTTAATGTGAACGAATTGTAAATTAAGAGAAACTTTCCAAATTGATTGATTGATTTGTTTATTTAACGGCATATCAACACTTTATGGGTTATTTATTGTCGAAAATTAAATTTCTTATGAGCTTTTAAGTAATAAAAATATGATGCTATTCTGCTTTCACAATTGAATACGTTGTAGATGATACTCAACTTTTGTGTATATACATGTTTGTGTGGACATGACTACTAGAATCAGTGCTATGTGTGTTTTATGTTGTAGTTTTGTTGAAGTTATATTTTGGAATACACTTTGATTTCTTTAAGAAATTGTAGGATATTATATGAAATGATGTCATGAAAGAGTTCAACTAAATATATTTTAAACGTAATTGTATACATTCAGTTACAGGTAAAATTGTTGGTCATTTTGCTATAAAATCTATTGTTGGTAATTATACTATAAAACGTATTGCTGATCATTTTGTTTTAAAAATGTATTGTTGGTCATTTTACTATAAATAGGTATTGTTAGTAATATAAAGAATATATTGCTGGCACTTTACTATAAAAATGTATTTTTATACATTTATAGTGTGTTGTTTTTGTTTGGGGTTCACTATTTGCCCATAGCTGTGACCCTAACAGGTGCTACCACCACCGGTCAGGGTGGACCTGGGGACAACAGCAATTAAGAGGCTGTTCCACGCTCCTCAAAACCTCTAATCTCCTGATCAGAGGCCTTGCTGCTGGATGTAGTTTATTGTCATTACTCAGGACTAGCTATCGAAATTAAGCATACAACTGATCAGTAATTTCAGTATTGCGAAGATAATTTAAAATCACTCCTTGATTATAAGCGTAATATTGCATTTTGATTTGCAACTTAGTTATTTGTTTCTTTGTAATTATCCTCACCTGCCAGGCCTTCGTCGGCCAGGGTTTACACACACAAAGATTGAGAAGAATCGCTGATGTAACTGCCGTTTGCATAGCGTAAAGAATTCGCAACTTAGCCTTACCTGAATTCGAACGATGTAATCAACGTTGATTTTAACTACCATCGCATTCATTGTTATACAGGGTGTCCACAAAGTCTCTTTATAGTTTAAAAAATATATTACAAAGGCAATTGATGAGATATCTTAATCAGATTTGTTCTATGTATTCAGTAATTTTCAAAGTTTGTAATCATATTGCATTTGGATATTCCAGGTATCCTGTTGATGAAAGAGGTACTGTTAAATGAACCCCAAACATTTGCAAACCGGTCGATTGGAAGGGATGGCTCAATTCCCTGGCCAACTTGTTCACCAGATATCACTCCCCTGGACTTCTTCCTATGGGGTTGCGTTAAAGATATCGTGTATCGAACAAAGATACGAGACATCATTAATCTAAATCAAAAGATCAATGATGCCATCGTCAGCATTGATGAGGCTATACAACAGTGAACATGGCAAGAAATCGATTACCGTCTTGATGTGTTTCGTGCAAATAATTGTGCCCATATAGAGGTGTATCAAATTAGTTAAGAAAAACTTCAATAGCTCCTCCTCATTTTGTAAGAATTTCTACATATTTGCCTGCTCATTTGCCTTTGTAATATTTTTTAAATGGTAAAGAGACTTTATGGACACCCGGTATATTAATGTGTTTTATAATTTAAGATTTTCCGCCGTCCAAATACTTAGTAAATTCGTGTGAATCCACATATAAATAATAATTTGTTCTCTCAAATGCACATCCAACTAAAAATAATGCTGTAATGATAATGATGATTTTACAAGTATACGATATAGTTGATTGCATCGAGAAAAATTGATTAATTTGTCTTTTTACAAATTATCAACTTTTTGCAGGTTATTTAAACCCAGAAAATATTTATTTTTTATTATATTTATTTCATTATTATTACCGTATATACCGTATCACGTGACTTTTGAAGGCCCAATTTTGAAGTTAATTTGACTACAGTAAATGGATGTTTGGTGGGTCAATGACGTAACCAGGGTCAGCAGTACATACGCTAATTTTATATCTTTTATATGATGCAAAAATTAGCTTCAAAAGTCGCATGATACGCAAGTATATACGGTATATACTATTTAATCCATAGCTGGGAAGAAGATGCGGTTTCATACCTTTCCCAACGGTATTTGTACGTAAGTGAATATGACGAACACAGCCGGAATTGAAACTCAGCTCTCTGATTTCCAATTGCCAGCCGTTATCCATTACACCACTTGAACCTGATATTCTCAAGAGGTCACCGCCTAGGTATTGACCAGACTCGAAGTTGCTTAACTTCGGTGATCGGACGAGAATCGGTGTCGAGAAAGGTTAAAATACTTGTCCAGGATCTAGATGTCGGCTCGTGGAATTGGTCATACTAAGTATGGTCATGTTCTTAAAAAGTCTCGTTAGATCTAGACTCTCATAAGGAAGCCATGCATGGTGGTCCAACCCGTTTAGAAATGTCTAAACTGTCATCGATCGATAACCGTTTTTTCAGATCAATGATTAGAAATGGCTTCAAGCGAATGAATCGACAACCCTTCATAATATCTCAAACACAGAATTTTACCAAATAACACCAAAAAAAATCACTTGAAGAGGTCCAATAGCAGTAACAACAAAAATGGATAGTAAAAAAGCTAGAAAGGAAAATAATGATCTAATCAAAATGTTGATCATTTCCACACTACCTTAAACAAAATGCTAGGAAGGAAACTTCTATCAATACTAGAAAGAGCGATAACAGTGGAATGAGAAGTCTAATTCCCTAACAAACTTTTAATATTTTTTTATAAATCTAAACCGATAGTAACACCAACTGTTTGGTCACTGAATGTCGAATTTTTCTTGTTTGGAAACGGATAATTTCATCATTACCTTACTTACATTAAAAGTTTAAGAAGGTTATTTGACAATATGTAATTATGATTTAAAATAATGATTCAAGCCTGTCGTTAATGGTCAACTTGATATTTGTAAAATCTGTTAACATGATCTACAGAAAGCCAAACGTATGCAGCAGAATGAACGAGCGAGAATGAGATAAGGTAGGTAATAATATATAAATACTTTTTCACCCTCATATACATGCAAATGCAATGATTAGGTGAGCAATATGTTATTTCCTCAGGCCAAATCTATTTAATTGTCACTTGAAAAAAGAAGAAAAAAAAACCCTCCCGTTTTAAGTGAGGCCCATCTGATACGACGGGATCAGCTCGGACGTTTCTATTAATATTAGCTTATATTGTGTAAACATTGTCATCCAATAAAAAGCCAGTCTATAATTTTCGGCTGGCTGTCTTTAAGGATTCCTCCAGTAGTTAGCGTCGACGAGCGGGTAGAGAAAACATTTTTTATGCGTCACGAAATCGAATATTTTGGGATCAGCAGGCGTGTCACGATCATAATAATAAAAAAAAGTGAGGTAAAGTGAATAGAACAGAACACAAAAAAGAAGGAAAAGGATAAAGTGAAAAAAATGAGAGGAAACAAGAAAGAGGGGAAGAAAGAAAGCAAGAAAGAAGGAGGAAGAAAGAAAGGAAGAGGAAGAAATGAAAGTGAGATTGAGGAAGGAAAGAAAAAAAAGGAAGGAAAGGTAAATATGAGAGGAAGGAAGGAAGGAAGGAAAAGAAGGGAGGAAGGAATGAAGGAAAGGAAGGAAGGAAAGGAAAGGAAGGAAGAAAAGGAAGGAAGGAAAAAAGGAAAAGCAAGGAATAAAGGAAAAGAAGGAAGGAAGGAAAAGAAGGAAGGGAGGAAAGGAAGGAAGGACAGAAGGAAGGAAGGAAGGAAGGAAGGAAGGAAGGAAGGAAAGGGAGAAAAGAAAGGAAAGAAGGAAATGTAAAACAGAAAAAATGAGAGGATAATAAAAAGGATCAGAGGGGAAAACAATTAAGTTGCCTTAATGAAGAAAGAAAGAATAAAAGCGAGAAAAAATGTTATCAAGAAACAGAAAGAAAAAAATGAGATAGAAAGAAAGAAAAATGAGGGAAAAAAAAGAGCAGGAAAAAAATAAAAATTGGAAAGGATGAGGAAGGAAAGAAAGGAGGAAAGAAGGAAAGAGAAAAGTAAGAGTGGGAGGAAGGAAAGAAGGAAATATAAGAGGAGAAAAAAAAGGAAAGAAAGAGGGAAGGAAGGAAAAAGAGAAGTATGAGTGGGAGGAAGAAAAGAAGGAAATATAAGAGGAGAAGAAAAGGAAAGAAAGAGGGAAGGAAGGAAAAAGAGAAGTATGAGTGGGAGGAAGGAAAGAAGGAAATATAAGAGGAAAAGAAAAGGGAAAGAAAGAAAGAAGGAAAAAAGGAAGGAAGAAAAAGAAAGGGGGAAGGAAGAAAGGAATAGAAAAGTGAGTCAAGAATGAAGCGGAAAAGGAAGGCGGACATATTAGAAGGAAGAAAACTTGAAAAAGACAAAATAAAAATGAAAACAAAAATTGCTGAAGCAGAACTCTTAATCATAAAACAATCCCAAATAATATTAGGTTGGTGCAAAAATAATAACGTAGTAATGTCGTTTTCTGACGTTAAAAATACGTCAAAAACGACATCATTACGTCATTATTTTTGCACCAACCTAATATTTTACAAGTAAAATATTAATGATGCATTTCGATAACGTTTCCCTATTATTCGATATAATCTTTCCACAAGAAGGAATAATGTCATGGGAAGCCTATAAATTAGACAAAATAAATGTCGGCATATGTATTGATCTCTGAACTACCTGCCACAGGAAATCATCGCTGTTCTCTTGGTCACAATAGTGGATAAAATTCCCTTGTAATAGTGATTTTCCAAGGCCGAAAGTAGGGGGCACCCAGTGAGGATCGAACTCACTACTCAGTCGTAATTATTCTAGCAAGACAAGCTCGCTAATTATTACATCGCATCGAGGTGCCCAAATTCACTTGTAATCATCTGCAAGGTGAACTATTTATTGAGACAACCAACTTTGACGCAGTCCCAGATTCATGGTGCGCCCAGCGACGATCAAATTCAGTAACAATGATCTGCGAGTCTACTCTGCTCATGATCGTTTAACGAAATGCTCCCTTCTTTCCCCCCCGCAAAGTAATATTTAGCCCCCCCCCCACGAGGGTTACATATGGCACAAGGCCGGGTTTAACGTGGGATTTCCGAGCCCG
>OZ010581.1:76350640-76390640 GCA_963932145.1 Acanthosepion lycidas | reverse complement strand
TATATATATACCGTGCAAAATTGTCCAAATCATGTAAAAGCAAAATATTCCACTTGTTATATTAATCTGTGAAATGATTTATCTTACAAGTGATTAAATATATCTTACTGGAATTGTACTCTACTTTAAGCAATAACGATGTATAATTATTAGTGAAATCGTTCATAAACGAAAATGACATGTTCATTAATTAGTCATAACTAAGGATTGGAAGCTCATGAAGGATTGACATAAAGTTAAAATATATATATATTATTCCAGGTCCATTTGCCAATTTATTGAAGATGATCTTCGCCCTCTCTAACCTTCTAACTTTCTGTCATGGAGTAATAATTGCCTTACACGTTTCATGTACGATTTTATTTTCAAGTTTTTCTTCACTTCTTTTTGGATTGTCACAATTGAAACTCCTCTCTTACGTACCAAACATCTTATGGATTGAGTTGGATCTTTTCTAATTTGTCTCTTTAGCTTTAAGTTGAAATGATGATCCATTTTCCAGGTGTGACCTCCTGATCCAATTTTCTACTCTACAGTTCCTTCTTTTTAAACTTATTCACCGTTCTCTTGATGGTTCTTGAATAGACTTTGAAGATGGAAGCCAGAGTATGAATGTTTCTACTATTACTGAAGTCCTGAATGATCTTTTTTCTCTCACAATTGCTCATTTGAGAAGGCAATGGGGCTGACATGAAACGATTTTAACCTGTTCTCTTTCTAGCTGAATAACTTAAAGTGTTTTTCAGTGATTCTTATGACAAATGGTATCAAGATGGCTAAACATTTTATATGAAATCCTGGAAAAAAGAAACTCAGTTTAGTAGTTTTCTTGATATTAAACATTTTGTGTGATGGATAATTATCTACATATCTTTATTAAAACATGTTTGGTTGAATAATCTGGATATAGTATGTCTATTTATTTTTATTTTAATCCTCTCGAATTCTCGGATCAATTTCTTAACGTTGATATTAAATTCATTAAAGAAGGTGCCGTATTTTTGTCTCTTCCTTTATTTCTTTAGTTACTTTCAATCTCATCCAACATCATCTTCAAGGGTTAAGACAAAAAATAACGTATTTGATAGTTGTGGATTTTTTTGTAAATGCGCATGAAACGCGCTCTGCTATAATTGTAAACACGTAGGAACACCTATGCCTGGAAAAATCACTAAATCTTGTTGAAAATAAATATATTATAGGCTTTCTTATTATTACAATATATTTATGTGAAAGAATATGTTGGTTTTCTTGTTTGTTTAACGGCATATCAACACCTTATGAGTCATTTAATGCCGAAATTTAATTTTATTGGGAGCTTTGGTATTTTTTATGATGAGTTAGAAGCCATTGTCAAAAAAGCTTGCAATGAAAAGAAAAAAGGTCAAGAAGGATGAAACAGCAACAATCATGCAAGCAAGCAAGTAGGCAATATACTTAAATCAAATCAGGCAGGTAAGAAAGCAAAGGAACTCGCAAACTATGAGTTGGTGTTTGTATACAAAAGCAAGGTCGGACAAGCGAACGCTGTAGGTCTGTCTAATAGTTAAGGCAGATCAAAACGCAAGCGGCCCCATTTTATTCTATGAGGAAAATATCCCAGTATGATATTTCGTTTATTTCTGACTATAAGAATGGAAGGAGAAAAACTTTTACAATAATTCCCAATCCCTTGGGAAATCAACATTTTAATATCATTTGCTTGTATTTTCATTTTAAAATGTATTTTTAGTACTTTCATAGTGTTTTGATCCCAGTGTGAGGGGTTTGCCATTTTCCGATAGCGGGGACCCTAACAGGTGCTACCACTCCAGTCAGAATGGACCTGGGAACAGCTGCATGCCCCTCAAAACCGCCCAAAACAACTGATCAGAGGCCTTACTACCGGATGTATTTTATCATCATACCTAGGATGTTAGAAGTCTCTCTCTCTCTCTCTCTCTCTCTCTCTCTCATATATATATATATATATATATATATATATATATATATATATATATATATATTAATTGATTTTATTTAAAAAAATCAGTTTATAATATTTATGTTCTGTAAATTTACATTGAGCACTGTTTTGTAAAAGTAAAAATATCAATAAGAACACCGGATTATATATCTTACTGTTCTTTCTTTTTACTATAATATATATATTTACTATATATATTTACTTATATATTACAGTGGAATCGTAATCACAATCCAATTCATCAGAACTACAAATTTCAAAAAGAAAACAGAAAATATATCTCCGGGTTTAAACAAAAAAAAAAACCCAAAAAAAACAACTATTTCGTGAAAATGTATGTGTGGGCGTGAGAAACAAGGGTGAGATGGAAATGTATAAAAGCTCTAGAGAGAGGGTGTAACGAAAGAAGAAGAGAAGAAGAAGAAGAACAACAGGAAAGGACTTAAGGTGGGGGTGAAAAATAAAATTTAAAAGAGAGAAGTTTTAAAGAGAGAGGTTAAATAAAGGTTTTAAGGAGTGAGATACAGATAAATATGAGTTATTATCAGTTGCATAAGTTGACTTTTGTCTTGTACATAGAGCTCTACCTGGATTTTATCACCTTGTAAATATATATATTTATATATATATATATATTGACCACTAATATTATCAATATATATATATATATATATATATATATATATATATATATATATATATATATATATATATATATATTAATCATGATAACGCTGAGTGATTGAAAGACAAAATGGAAAAATTCTGTTTAACGCATTTCGTCCTCTAAACAGACTTCATCGAACAAAAGAAGGTTATTAAAGAAAGATTTATCCTCGGATACGAAACTAAGCAGTTATGAACTTTCGGGAATCTAAACAAGAAAAATATGCTTCAAAAGCAGGATAGAACCTGGTTTAATCGACAACGCACTTCGTAGCCGAGTCGGTTAAAGCACGTTGAATCTAACGACAGTTTCTCCTGCTAAGGGGGACGCAGTTTCAAATCCTGTTGGTGGGTGCAATTTTTTTTTTTTAAGTTTTCGAATATACAGGCCGGCAGACGAAAATAATATATGTTATGTGTAGAGTAGAATGGTAGGCAAAGCATGTTTCTTCCTTTGGTCGTTTTAATAATATATACAAATGAAATATTTATCTGCATTTAGACAAAATTAGTTCCCAGGCCAAATGAACCGTTTAATTAATCAGTCTTTTCATTCTTAGACTTCTTAGATTGCAGTCTTATTTGTTCAAGCCTTTCATGTAAGGCATTTAGATACCGTTATCTATTATAAAATCGTCTTGTTTCAACTTGAAATAGGCTTTGTCGTCGCCGTCTTTGTCGTTCAGCTGCTAATCTTTTTTCCGAGAAATATTTCCGTTTCACTGTCTTATTAAACACAAAATGAAATGATATTAAGCCCAAAGCGATTTATATAATACCAGGATTAATCAACAAATCATAGATAACATTGAACGTCTAAAAATACAAGGGGAACGCATTAATTTAAACGGTATAGATTGGCATATCTTAGTTATAAATTATTTATCTCCGCTTTATTGACTCTCAGTACATTGTTTCAAGACTTTTGTTTCGTTGGATCTCACGATTAAAAGTTTCTAACAATTGCCGTCATTTTTGACGGCATGGGTACATTAGTATTTGATAAAAAACAATGTGCATTTTTATTTTTTAAAGGAGAAAAAAGACAAATACGTTCTGTATATAAGTAAATTTAGTCCACTAAGAAATCCACCGAAAAAAGATCCAGAACTTCGATTGCGGATTCATAGGAGGCACGGTGGAGTAATGGATAGCGGCTTGGATTGAGGAAAGCCGAGTTCGAATTCCAGTCGAATCTATTACATTCACTTACGTGATAATAATACCCTTGGGAAAGGTATGAATCCTCTTCTTATCCCGCCAGCTATGGGTAAATAGCAGGACAAACAGGATTCTATAGCCTTGGATGACAACTGGTTTATCGCAGAAAGAAATGGCAACCTATTTGCCTCGCTAGTCATATATCGAAGGATACATGATCGCCTAAGCATATATCACGCATAGCACATAACTAACTTAGAACAAGAAAGATACAGTCGAAATTTATAGCAAAGATAATGAGGAAAGAGGGCCTGGAGAATTCGACACATATTAAAGGCAAAAAGGGCAGAGAGAAACGGTAATCAAACTAACGAGACGGATAGTACGGAAATCCACATTACTTTAGCTAGAAAAGATAGGAAATTGTGGAGAACCATATACCGAAAGAACATATCACAAAGAAGAAGAAGAAATAACAAAAGATATATTATATGTTTTCCCATCTACTGAAAGTCGCTCTGAAAGTAACGTCTCTTCTTTCCACAGAAGCTAAAACAGATATGGTCACATCCTAAATAGACACCGTACATAAAAGAACCATTTTATTCTCTGACTGAAAATAATTATATAACATATAAAGACTGAATTAGTTCTAGTGTATCAAAGAAAACAACATAATAAACAAATAGATCTAACAGACCATGAACTAAAACTTTCAGAAATGTTATACAGGTGGACAATTCGGCATAATACCTGACACCAATGATTAGATCTGAAGAAATCTGAGGATGTAACATTAGAGTGATAGCTCAGCAATTGAGAGAAACGTTCAAGGCAAACCGATGTTCAGATAATCGATGACAAAACAAGAAAATAGAGAGAAAAGAGAGTATACGAATATTTGTCATAACTTCGTTTAGAAAAAAACTGTATTCGTCATGCTGTATTTTCTTGCGTTTAATACGTTTTGAGTATAATACGACACCTTGTTTCCGAAGCTAAAAACAGAATAAGTTAAAATACGACCACGTAGTAAAGCAATTCCTATGTACAGGGTGCGATGGGTAAATTGTCTCCGTTTTATATTTTAATTTCGCGCATGCGCGTTGTTTGTTTTTTATTTTGTCGCTTGCAGAGTATAGTAGGGTCAGCTAGGCACCATCTGTGAGAAAAAGAGCACCATGACACAATTCACTCTGACATAAATTTGGAAACGGCATGCTGTACTGCTTGACATTCGCGCTGGAAGCTTCAATACAAACATTTCAGTGTTTGGGTGTCAATCTGAAGAGTGTTTGGATGTCAGTATTATAGTGCAGAGGATTCGGAAAGATTTGGATAAGTCTAATGGTGCTTACGAAGCTACGGCGGCTCGGAAAACTCACTCTGATCGTTCTGATAAGAAAAGAACTACCCAATATGTTGGTGATGGCCGCAAACTCAACACGGAGGCCTACATGAAGTGCCTTGTGCAGGTGGTACAGCATGCCACACAAGCAGGTGAAACCAGTCATGGCTGTTAGACAATTTCAACCCACATCAACCCTTAAATCTGGCCACATAACTTCCCAGACTATAACTCTCTTGATTATTATGTGTGGAGCGCAGTTGAGCGAGAGACCAACAAAACTCCTTGTAATACCAAAGATGAACTGAAGGCAAGGATTATGGCAGCATTCACCAACTTAAACAAGGAGATGCAGGAGATTCCAATGTCGTCTGGAGGCCATGGTTGAAGCCAATGGCGATTTTATTGAATAAATTTACTCTTTAGTATTTCAAGATATTTTTGTGTAAATTTGGTAAATATATCTGTTAAAATGAAATGTCAGTGTTATTTTCATTTTTGCGTAATTTAGACGACATTTTATCCATCGCACCTTCTATGTGTAAAGACGTACAATAATGCTGATTTCCAAATAACCAATATTACCAAAATAGCAAATCCCTTGTGCAAACAATTGTAATCAATACCTGCTTACTTCGTGTTTTATTATCATTTGTATTATTAACTGAGTGTATTTGCAATTTCGCTGTTTCAATTTTTTTTAAAATGAGTAAAAATTTCTGAAAACGTGCTCATACAACATTTTATAATACGACCTCCCCTTTTTATTTTTACTTTTTTCGTATTACGCACACAATTTCTCGTATTATACAGAAGAAAATACTGCCAATAAAAAGAACTTAAAAGTACGTCCAAAGCAAACATTCCACAAAAATGTAAAGTAATTAGAAATCTTAGAAACCGATGAAATCTCTTGATGCAAGGGAGATAACTAGCATAATGATGATTTTTAGTATTCTTTTTTTTTTACATGTGGCTATAAAAACGGTTAAAAACAATGCAAGTCGAATCCATTACATTCACTTACGTGTTAATACCCTTGGGAAAGGTATGAATCCCCTTCTTCTCCCCCGGTTATGGGTAAATAGCAGGACAGACCGGGAAATAGCCTTGGATGGCAACTGGTCTACCGCAGAAAGAAATGGCAACCTACTGCGTGGAAAAAAAACTGCCTCGTCAGTCATGTATCGAAAGATACACGATCGCCTAAGCATTAATATTAAAACAAAAAATTCCAACACTCAATAATATAAACTATGAACACGGCCACAACGTGTTGACCATGTTTAGAAAACAAGCCTATTAGCATTATTATAGATACACATATATAAAAATCTACATATTCAGTTTAAAAAATTCTTGATGATGGGTAATAGAGTAGCCGAAAGGGCTCTACTATATAGAAAATTTGGACAGTTAAAAAAAAGGCCAGAAAAGGAAATACTAGTACAAATGCAAGAAAAATTGAATAAAATACTTAATCGCAGTACTTGTCAGTGATCTTTAATAAAACTTGTTTTAAAGAAGGTTTACTCCCCAAATACATAATGATTATTATACGAAAAAAATGTCGGTTGAATTTGACGAAACTTGTTTGGCTAAATTCTTACAGCCTAAATACATCTTACATAACACATTAATTCTTTTCTTTTCTCAGATTATAGCCATGTTGTTGAAACCCAAAATGGAACAGACCTGTCATTGATACTCTATGTTTTTATTATTCTATTTTTATTTTTATTTTCATAAATGTAGCCTTACGTTGAAGTTGGCTCCGTTTGATAATAATCGAGTTTTTCAGCGGATGTGTTAGAATTACTTCGCATACAATAGTTAACACCTTTTTCTGTAAGCATTGATGTTTGCCTTCTTACAGATGACCTTTTGAATAATGAAGTCCTCGGTTTATTTTATTTCGAAGTTAAATTTAGATATGTGTAATAAATCAAAATATTATTTTGTTTAATTTAGCATTAGTCAGGTGATTTTATAAAGCAACTATATTTCCGCTATTTAGCAGGATAGAAAATTTAATTTTTTAGGCAAACAACAATAATAATAGTAGTAGTTGTACTACTACTACTAGTAGCAGCAGCAGTATGATTAATATACAATACATTAATTGAATTTCTGTAAATTAAATCAAGGGAAATAACTCAAAATTCAATATCGTAATCCTCACACGGAAGTATTCATAAATATCAGACATTTATAAGCTTTCGAAATGTATATTTAGAGTAAATATTTACATCGAGATACCAAAACATTGCTATCTGTTTATTTCAAAATACATTTCGAAAATTTGATTGTTATATATTTTGATATATATATATATTTACTATTAGGTTGGTGCAAAAATAATGACGTAATAATGTCGTTTTTTGACGTATTTTTAACGTTAAAAAGCGACATTATTAAGTCATTATTTTTGCACCAACCTAATACAAATAATATGTATTGCGGAAAATGATAGTTAAAGGGAAGTAACTCTCATTAAAAATATTAAACGATTACTCTCCCTTTGCATATAATAAATAATTAGCTTTTTAACAGGAATACAATTGGATTCGATAATACATTAAAGAAAACAAAGAAAAAAATCAGAGTTATTTCAGATATAGGTAAGTATTTCTCGGTTTTAGAGTAGAACTTGTAGCTTTATTAGGTTTTTGGTATTACTTGCAATTTCTGTTACAGAAAGGAAATAACAGAAAGAATAATTACATTTCCATGTAATGACCTGCCAAGTGGGTTCCACATTTTAAAGTAGGACCAGATAAAGCCGGTTTCCGTCTTTCTACCTACTGTAATACAATGTTAAAATTAATTAAGTTTTTGATAAGTACAGCGTAATTACATTGAGTGATTTTTTTACGGCTTATCAACTCTTTGTAAGTTTATTTAAAGCCGAAACATATTTTTGGAATTGTAATAATAATTTTCTTTTCTTTTCTTTTTTGTGAGTGAATATTATATTAACCATTTTTTGGAGATAACTATGATTTTTCAAGATACGCCATACCTTTTAACTCATATCTGGTGGAGCGTAAGAGAATGTGATGAACTCAGCTCCCCGATTTTTCATTCCTCGTCGCTATTTATTACACCAGCCGCACACCCACAACGCAATTACAAAATTACTATAAATGTATGAGCTAAAATAATCTGTGAACTGAAAATAATTTAATTTTAAAAAGTATTGTTTTTACTGTAAAGGTGATGTTGAAATTTGCGGTTTCCATGCAGGAAAAATTCGGCATTTATTGATTGAACAATTAGCGTAACTGTCAGTTGAAATTTATAAGATCTTTTTCGTAAAAAGTTTTTTTTCCAATCCGCTAAGTTTTATTGGTTTTTCTATTATTGATGGGATTTTCCTTTCAAACCTTTTGTTTTTAGGAAATTTATTAGCTCGATTATATAATTATTTTCTTTTCCAGTTACATGCCTTTCACCTTTTTATCATTCCTAGTGTTGGAGTCACCATAATCGAGGAAGGTAACTTCTCGGCCTGGAAGAGGCGATTCCAGCGTACGGCACCTTTGGAAAATGCCTGAAAACTACACCACTAATTGACCCAAACCTTGTGAGGGAAACTGTGTAGACGAAACCGTCGATGGCAGTTGTAGCACGAAGTCACAAGTCATCGTGACCGAGGACTTGAGCGTGCTGGCCTTGTTCAGATAGATGGTTACACTAGATAACACGCTTCTCTCTCAGAAACTGTAACTAAGGTCTGCCCAGCATAGCAGCAATATAAACAACTGTTGAGCTCTGTGGGTGTTGAACAAAAACAAAATGCGCTTGAGCAAGCGTCTGAATTAAGGATTAGCTAGCCGCCCAAGTAGACGGCTATCCTTGAATACAAGTGGCCAGCCATTAAGTGTTGGAAGTGTTTAAGTAATTTTTTTTTTATAATGACGTTCACACGAGGCAGAGGGTTACAGAATAAGAGCCGCCACATCAAACATGGTGACAATGTCACCAAGACGCAAGGGTCCGAGAAAAGTGAAAGAGAAAGAAAAGACTTTAGAGGGAACAAGACACCCAATCCTAAACAGGAAAAAAGGGAAGAAACTCTACTCCAGTTCAAATCACCGGGGATGAGCCTGAACCGGGTGATAGACAAACCTATCTACTCCTATTGGGGAAAAATGTAAATGAATGGTAAATAAGGGTTCAGAGTTTTAAGTGAAGACGTTTGAAGTAAAGAGTTGAAGTAGACTTTAGAAGAGACTGGAAACCCGACCCTGGACAAGAAATAAGGATAAACCGCTATTCTTGTTCAAAAGATAAAGTGGGTGAACCGGACCATTTTTTATTTGGTATAGCTTCGTGTTTGAGTTTTTTTTTTCGAATCTATAGGGTCTAATAAAGAATAGTCTCCTTTAAAATTTATAGAATTCATTCACTTTAAGCCATTTTTCATTACTGATCTGAGATTGATTGATTGGTTTGTTTTTTACGGCTTATCAACAGGTTATTTAAATCCTGAAATATTTTAGAACGTAAGAATGTTTTAGAGATAACAATGAATTACTGATTAAAATTCTACTAATTAACCCATAGCTGGCGGGGTGTAGTAGTGGTGAAGAGTGGATTCATATTTTCTCCAAAGGTATTTGCAGGTAAATGAATATAAGGAACTCGACTGAAATTGGAACTCGACTCTCGAATTTCAAACCATTACATCACCCGCACATCCAAGCTTACAGCATCTGGTATTCCCAAGTGGTCACCCATTTAGGTACTGACTAAGCTCGACGTTGCTTAACTTCAGTGATCGTAAGAGAATGTAAAAAGGCCCACTGATCTGAGAAAACGGTTATATATAAATTTCGTTTTTCCCATCATTGAATGATCATAATCTACAAAATCAACACTGCTCTCTCCAGATATTTCAAGCAATTAAAGAATGATGGCATCTCACCATCAATCAACTGGGATATTATATAAAAAGCTAAAGCTTATAAGTACAAAGGAAATAAATGTAATTTATGTCCTGTTGAAAAAATCTTAAAACCCTTAAATAACGCTAGCTTATTAAACAAGAGAAATGAATTGATGGTTACATGCAGGCATAAAAATAAATATCCGCTTAAATACATTGATCCAGATTAATTTTTTAATAAATTACGGTTTATGTTTTACTTTTTCGTTTGGTATAATATATATATATATATATATATATATATATATATATATATATATATATATGAATAAAAAGGAACAAGTAATCACCGTTTAATAATAGAAACATTTATATTCACATCCCAAAAAAGTCTCATATTTTTTCTTACTCGTATATTCAAATCACAGTATTAATTATTTTAAATGAGAAATATAATTTTTAAAATTAAAAAAAGCCCTTAATCCCAGTGTAATATATATCTACACCAACATTACGATAACCAGATATATTTTTAAAATTTAAATTACATAACGGTCAGTCTCTATTCAGCACCTCAAGATTAAGTTCTGTATGAAACTCCGAGTCGTGCTCTTGGTGAAGAATAATATATATATATATATATATATATATATATATATATATATATATATATATGGATCAAATGTGGGTTGAAATCCGAGAGAATGATTGGATAAAGTAGAAATAGGAAATATTTATCAATTTAACATCTTCATCAGAGAATGAGATATGGATAAAAAAAAACGAAAGACATTCTGGTATATTTATTTTTATGATGATTTTCATTGATTAATTAGGATTCACGTGTATTTGACTTGTTAAACACCGTTAGTATAATTTATGGCGTTCTGAATTCACACACTTACGAATATACGTTATCATTTGAAACCTACATAGACAAACTAGGATTATGATGCACATACATTTACGTTTTTTTCAGTTAGGACTGGAATATGTTAATTTCTTGGAGCTTCAAAAGCTTACATCGTCTTTTCTTGAATACTTGAAAACACAACGAGTCACTCTTCTTTAGGCTAGCACCAGCTATGCAGATGGAAGTCAGAAAGAGGTTTCTCTGATAATTAATAGAGAGCAGTTTAGTTTTGCAGGCGTTAAAATTAAGAAGCCATTCTTTGTCCCAATTAACAACAGACCGATGTTCGGTTTTGACATCAGCCGCCAATTTGACCTTATTGTACTGACCTGACTATCGAGACTGGAGTAAAGAGTTGTGTCATCAGCATACAAATCATTGATATCTATGCTGATGCCACCGGGAAGATTGTTAATGAAAATTAAAAAGAAAATAGAACTAAGAATATAGCCTAAGTTCAATTCATTATGATCAATAAGTTCGTATCATAAGTCATTACTGGTGATTTTTTACTGTTTAGTCATAGTCTTTCTTAAAAAATTAAGCAAACTGAGTACAGGTCAAGATCCTAAATTGCTTATAGAAATGTCATCATATTTCCATTTTTAATCCTTTTTTTTCTTTTCCAGTGATCTACACAATCAAAAAATCAATATATTAGAAGGATGACAGATTTAAAATAAGTTAAAGAAATTGAAATACTCGTTCAAAATATTTTAAGTAGCAGAGAACACTTGCATATATTGTCTTAAGATTTACTACGCCTATGTTTAGAACATATTTTACATGCTTATCTCAATGTGATTATAATATGACGTAAAGAGGGGCACAGAACCTGGTAAATTGGATAACTAAACTACTCGATCATCAAATCAGATAATTTGAGAAGCATTAACTTATTGGCATTTTTTTTTCTGGTAAACTTTGGGATTAAATGTTTGAAACTTTTAATAAAAGTAGCGATTGTTATTCCAACTTTAAAAAATAAATGTTACACTTTTTAAAAACTTTCCAGATTTTAACATATCTTCAGCAAAAGAAACAATGTAAGAGTGTGATACACAGAGCTACAAAAGACAGGAAATTGTAGATAGCCATGACAAACAACGTCATGAAGAGACCAGCTCATATAGAAGACGAGGTCTATGTTAAGAACATATTTTATATGCTTATGTCAATATAACTATAATATATGACGATGGGCTGGCAAATTGGATAACCAAACTGCTGACTCATCAAGGGAGATAATATTTTACTAAATGTTTCAAACTTTTAATTAAAATAGCGATTGTTAAACGTTAAAACAAATGGGGCATATTTAAAAAAAACTTTCAGAATTGAACACATTTTCAGTAAAACAAAAGAGAGAGAGAGAGAGAGAGAGAGAGAGAAAAAAAAAAGGAAAGAAAGAAGGAAAGAAAGAAGTAAGATAGGGAGGGAAAAGGGGATGTCCAAAGAGAGGAAAGAACGTAAGAAGAACGTCTTAAACATTTTAACTTGCACTTCACGAGAAAATTTTACAGATTTATTGTTTTTAATTTTCTAATGACTCATAATTCTGAGTTTAACGATTGAATAACTTATTTGCAAGTTGCACGATTATAAAATATCAGTGAAAATTTCTCTCTGGCATCAATAAATATTTTCAGCTTGACAATTTTTAACAAAACATTGCAATAACAACCATAAGAATGAATGCAGGCCATCATCCAAAGAAGTAAGAGGGTACAAATGAAACAATCCAAAATTGAGATGCTTTTCCAATTCACTGAAGCAGACCCGCTTACAGAGATAGGACCCGTAACAATTTTATGGGATTTTAAAGTAGACATAGACAGAACAATCAGAATTAACTCTGATAGTTCTGTCTGTGTGTATATTTACCTGATTGTTCGCTCAGATATTGTGATCAAAGACCACAAAAACAGAGTTTAGTTTCTTATTGATATGGTAGTCCCTGCAGACTGTAATGCATCTTTGAAGAGCTTCAAAAAACTATCAAAATACAAATATCTTGAAGTGGAAATCTAAAAAATGTGGCACACAAGGAGAACAATGATTCCAGTTGTAGTTGGAGCACACGGATTGATTGGGAAATATTTCGATAGACGCATTGAAGGGATTCCTTAAAGCCCATGTCTTAAAGAAATACAGAAAATTGTACTCACAAGTACAGCTCAGACATTACTACGAAGAGCTTTATCTCTGCAAAATGTGGGTGATCTTAGATTGTTTTTTTTTTTTACAAAAATGATCAGTGGAAAATGACATGAAGCTATTTCTGACCTTAGGTCTCTGGTTGGAACCCGAAAGGAAATGTGTATAAAATAGACATCAAAGGAAATAATAATAATAATAATAATAATAATAATAATAATAATAATAATAATAATGACTGAATATTATCTTCCCAGTTATCAATTCCTTATTCGAGTGAGAAGCGCTTAACAGATGACGCAGACTTTTATCTTGCTATGGCATCGTACCAAAGTGAAAAGTAATGAAAAACATGTGCTACGCATTGAGATCTCGGTTATAATTCCGACAGTCAGGATAGCTGTCAAGTTGAAATACCCAGAGATTCAATAATATAGTGCGTCCCAACAGATCAATAAAATGATAATAATAAAAATAAGAATGTTTTTTGATATCTCGCCTTCCTAAACACCAACCGACAGAATCAAGAAGGAGAAATAAGCATAGGATAGCTTCCTTCCGCTTCCATAACTCAAGGTAAAGGAGTCAATCAGTTGGCTTTATTCTGGCCTGAATGAGAGCTGGCAACACTGGCTACCTAAGGAGACCCATGGCACAATTACAAGGTCAGGTTTAGAATTTTAACCCTTGTTTCCTACTTAGGATTGAATTTCCAGTTCCTTCCAAAATCTACTTCAACTCTATACTTATAATTTAAACTCTGAAATTCTGTTTACTATTTATTTATTTATTTTTCAATTTTAATTTTTTATTTTTCTTCGATCTTTTGAACAAAAGTAGAGGTTTATCCCTTGTTTCCTGTTCAGTCTTTTCATTCTTTTTCACTCCCAGTAACCCTTTGCATCTTAGTGACATCATAACCTTGCTTGGGGTGAATTGATTTAAAAAAAATGAAATGGAAGGATGTCTTTAAGCACAAAAATGTCCTGTAGCAACCTTTGAATGCTTAGGCAGATTTGGGTTTAAGAAAATACAATTAACTGATATGTCCTATATGTTTCCTATGAAAAGGATCTCTGAAATGTCATCAAAAAGCTCCTTTATTGAGACGGTAAGTAAATGAATTCGGTGTAGTGATATCGCTGGTTTGTAAATTCATCCATGTGAAGAAATTTGAAATTTAATTTCTTCTACGAAACACTTGGCTAATTACAAAGAAATAGAAAAATTATTTATTTTTTAATGATTTCACCCCAAAGCAAGGCGATAATGCCGCTAAGACGCAAAGGGATACTGGGAGTGAAAGAGAATAAGACTTTAGAAGGGAACCTAATTCTAAACAGGAAACGATTGATAAATTTCTACTCCTGTTCAAAAGACCGGAGAAGGAGTGTGAAATCAGCAAAATATATTTTTTATTTACATTATTTGCAGTCGAACCTCATGCTTTCATCTTTGTTAGGACTGTCACAACGTTACAACCGTTGTGCTCCTCGGCCTTCTTCAGGTGTTTGTTGATCCATGTAACCTTCAGGAAATTTCGGACTGAATCCAGTACTTAATCTACGGAGATAGAAAATAAATATATATAACAAATATATATATATATATATATATATATATATATATATATATATATATATATATATATATAATTCAATTATGTGCCATGCGTGATATACGCTTAGGCGATCATGTATCTTTCGATACATGACTGACGAGGCAGATTTTTTCCCGCAGTAGGTTGACATGGTAGACCAGTTACCACCGAAGGCTATAGATCTGTCCTGCTATTTACCCATAGATGGGGGAGAAGGTAAAGATTCATACCTTTCCCATGGGTATTAGCATGTAAGTGAATGTAATAGATTCGACTGGAATTCGAACTCGGCTCTCCGATTCCGATTGACGAGGCAGATTTTTCCCGCCGTACGTTGCCATTTCATGGTAGACCAATTGCCATCAAAGACTATAGGTCTGTCTTGCTGAGAAGAAGAGGAAAAGGTATGATTCCTCTTCTTCTCCCCCAGGTGAAGAAGAGGATTCACACCTTTCCCAAGCACGTAAGTGAATGTAATGAATTCCACTGGAATTCGAACTCGGCTCTCCGATTCCTCAGTCCGAGACGCTATCCATTACTGCTTCCTATAATATATAGGATATATAAAATATATCCTATATGTAAAATATAGGATATAATAGATATATATGAAATACTTTCTTGATCACAGTGACCGCGCTATTCCTCATCAGAAACTTCCTCATCATTTGTCTTCTGTTTCATTTTTCCTACTGCGTTTTTTTTCTATTCATTGGGCAAGAATCAATGATCTTTTTGCTCCATCTGTTACCTTTCCTTCTTACTTATGTATCCCACCCACCTACATTTTTGTTACTTCATCACTTCTATAATATTTGTTCTTGGATCCATGCGGACCTCTTTTTATCTCTTCAGGTTTTTCTTAATTTGCCTCCTCCTTTTTATCTTTGAAAAACTAAGAATCACAACCAGTTGACAAGACTAAGCTTGATAGGCGTCAAATTTCTTTCCTTCCACATCCAGAAGAATCCCTAAGATTAAACTAAAAGAATAATTTTGAAAAACTTACCTATGCGAATGAATTCAGACAGAGAGCACGTGAACCAGCGGTCGAAGACACTGTTCTGGGGATTACCTGAAAAGACAAGAACAAAACCATTGTAAAAGGTTCGTAACAGAAAAATGCTTGCACGAAGACTTAGTAGATCATCATCATCATCATCATCATCATCATCCCTATGACCTAGTGGAGTCGTGGGGTCACTGAGCAGATAAGCACTTGACCAGTTCCTTCAAAATGTCTGATTAAAAGCAGGAAACTATTCATTCACACATAGTTTATCTTGGACATGTAGGGATATTGGAATCTATCCCTCTTCAGGTCGAACCAATGCCTATAATCAAGTTTTATTTATCACCAAAACTATCATCATCATCATCATCATCATGCCTATAATCAAGTTTTATTTATCACCGAACTATCATCAACATCATCATCATCATCATCATCATCATGTCTATTATCAAGTTTTATTTATCACCAAACTATCATCATCATCATCATCATCATCATCATCATGCCTATTATCAAGTTTTATTAATCAGAAAACTATCATCATCATCATCATCATCATCATGCCTACAATCAAGTTTTATTTATCACCGAACTATCATCATCATCATCATCATCATCATCATCATAATGCCTATTATCAAGTTTTATTAATCACCAAACTATTATCATCATCATCACCATCAGCATCATCATCATCATTATAATGTCTATTATCAAGTTTTATTTATCATCATCATCATCATCATCATCATCATCATCATCATCATCATCATAATGTCTATTATCAAGTTTTATTTATCATCATCATCATCATCATCATCATCATCATCATCATAATGTCTATTATCAAGTTTTATTTATCATCATCATCATCATCATCATAATGTCTATTATCAAGTTTTATTTATCATCATCATCATCAGCAGCAGCATCATAATGTCTATTATCAAGTTTTATTTATCACCAAAATATCATCATCATCAGCAGCATCATAATGCCTATAATCAAGTTCTATTAACCACCAAACTCTCATCATCAGTCATTATCATTATCATCATTATCATCATCCTTTAATCAAGTACTGTGTATCACCAAACTCTCACCATCATCATCATCATCATAATCATAATTCCTATAATCAAATTCTATTTATTACCAAAATCGCAACATCATCATCATTATCATCATCAGAATACCCCCAGAAAAATTCTATTCTACTAAATTACGCCCCAGCCCGCTGTTTAAATTCCGTTAACTTTTGGGTAGTAACTCGTATATGCGCATATACGATGGGGGCGATGAAAAGTTCTCGGACCAACCAGGAAGCCCTTCACCACTAGAAATCATTTAGTCAGTTGGTGATAATTTTGGAAAAAATCGGCCCCATATTCGTTTCAGCACACCCCTCGGATGTAATCAGTGTATGAACATACTCATATTAATCGACCCCACAACATATATGGGAAAAAAGATATATCAATTTATTATAGTGATTTTCCAAGCGTACCTTGAATTGTGGCATAAGGCCGAAGTGGCACCCAGTGAGGATCGAACTCACTACTCATTCGTAATTATTTTAGCGAGACAACGATTATACCATCTCGAGGTACCCAACACAAATTTGTTATATATCAGAAAACTTTTAGAAAAAATTATGGTATTTTAGAAATTCATCGGAGTAAAGAATTGTTTACGTTTATCTGATTATACATACGCCGGAAGGAGAAAGGTCGCTGAAATTTTAAATTAAATTTTGCTTTTTCTTAACTGTGTTAGGAGGTAATGTATAGCGGCTCGGATGGAGGAATCGGAGAGCCGAGTTCGAATTCCAGTCAAATCCATTACATTATCTTACGTGCTAATACCCTTGGGAAAGGTATGAATCATCTTCTTCTCCTTCCCTCATATATAATTAGCAGGACAGACCGGGTTCTATAACCATGGTTGTCAACTGGTCCACCGCAGAAAGAAATAGCAATCGACTGCGGGGAAAAAATCTGCCTCGTCAGTCATGTATCAGAAAATACATGACCGCCTAAGCGTGTATCACGCATGGTACATAACTGATTGATGTGTTTGGGTATATGGCTTAGCCGATTTCATTTGGTTTCTTTTTGTTTAAGTTTTTGTCACTTTTGTTATTAAATATAGTGATTTTTCAAGCGTAGCTTAGATGTGGCACAAGGCCGAAATTAAGGGGCACCCAGTGAGGATCGAACTCGCTACTCAGCCCTTTTGTTATTATATATACCGGGGATTGTGACAGAAGACATGTCAAGAAAGGTGAAATGATGTAAGTACCTGGATTGCGTCGTACGTGTACATAGATATACACTGCCTATTTATGTAAATATATCTAGTAAAACATTTGCCCTATATTTTTCCATCTACACTCATTTCACACTGGCATGATAGCATACGGCTAGTAATTTAACCTACAAGACACCTACTGTCATCAGCTGGAACTCGTTCTATATTTCTGATCTGAGTTCCAATATGACATTCGTGTATAAACAGCCTTGAGACCTGATCTTTACCCTTGAAATAACATAGCATACTGACACCAGATTTCATCTTCAAATCAACCGTGAAATACATACATACATACATATATATATATATATATATATATATATATATATATATATATATATATATATATATTAATGCTAATATTAAAAAGAATAAATAAATTTTCCATAATTTTACTACACGTGTTTCTGGTCTCGCGATGGAAAATAAAGCATAATATTTTTTTTTTAAAAATCCACATTACAACCAAAAACGTTTGCGGCTCCTCTCTTCTCTTCTTTTTAATATACGCACTTTTCTCTCGTTGGAACCACTATAACCTCTTTCTTATATATATATATATATATATATATATATATATATATATATATATATATATATATATTCCTATTTAGTAAAAAAAATCAAAATAGCAACGACTATAAATAAATGCTACTAATAATGGTAACATTAATCGTTTCCTTATAAGGAAAATTTTAGCATTCATTAATCGAACAGAAAATTATATAATTGACCCAAGCATGAATCGATGTCCTCTCCGTCCAGCTGGCTGTTAAACAGTAGGGTAGACTGAGTTCTCTAGCCTTGGGTGACACCAGTCTACGAGAAAGACTACTTTGAATTGAGAACTGTAGAAAACAACAGGAAACTACAGAACTATCTTTTCCAACAATGCGTAGAGAATAAAGAAAAATTATATATGTAAAGCAATATTGTCTATACACTGAAAGGATTGGATATTTAAAAAAAATCCTTATGACCATAATGGGATTGAATCCCATCAAACCTCCTTTCTGGGTATGAAAATAAACTACGTCCAACAGCAAGGTCTTTCTGATTAGGAAGTTTTGAGGAGCGTGAAACCACCTCTTAATTACTGGTTTTCCCTGGTCGACCCTGACCCGGGGTGGTAGCATCTGTTAGAGCCCCAGCTATGGGAAAATAGTTTAGTTCCAAACTGGGGTCAAAACACTATGAAAATGTAAAAATAGGTTTTAATACCTGAAATACTTTGTAAAAAATTATTACCAGCAATACATTTTTGAAAAGCATATTACCAGCAATACATTTTTTGACAAAAAAATATTACCAGCGAACGAAAATTCTTACCAGAAATAGATTTTTGAAGGAAAAAATATTACCAACAATGAAAATTTTGTTGGCATTAAATAACCCATTGAGGTTGATATGCCATAGAACAAACCAAACCAAACCAAACCAAAGCAAACCAAGCCCATCAAACCTGAAAATGAGGCTAACAGATATTTGCTACTACTGCGTGAACTAATGCTGATATTAGCCATTTCCTTATAAAGAAACATTCGGTATTCATTGAACGGGCAGTCAGTACTGCTTTCGGTTGAAATTTATAAAATCTTTCTATTAAAACCATTTTACCCTATACACATTGCTCGGACTCATCTTTGTTGCTATATTTATCAGAACGTTTCGGCCGTTGTACACTCCTACCTTCTTCAGGTGGTTGGAATATCGAACTGAAATATAGACAGATACTAAAACCATTTTCCAGGAAAAGATCAGAAGCTGTTTTTCTTTTCACTATTGATAGTGATCTTCCTTCTTCATCTTCTATTTGAAGTAGTGCGGAACATTAACATCTCGATTATGCTGGTATATTCTCTTCGAGTTGCACGTGTTATTCATTTTAGTTATTGCTACTGTTGAAGGTCCTCGATTGACGTAGTTTTCGTTATTTAGTATTAGTCTTTCTGGTTCTGCAACGCCAATCCATGAGGTTCATATGAGGATGGTCCTCCCCCAAATTTACTGAATTCATTCACTCGAAGCCATTTTTAACCATTGATCTGAGAAAGCGGTTTTGTACAACCGACGCTTCACATATTTCTGGAGAAGTTTGGCGCCATGTCTGACATCCACATGAAAGTTTTGATTTAACAAGGCTATTTCAGAACATGACTCGAGTTCTTAGGTTAATTTTTTGTAGCAATTGGCAGTGTTGGGTAAAACTACCCCTTAATGACAGATCCATATGCCGAGGTACACAAAATGCACAGTAATTTATTCATTCTACATTTCGAATTTATATTATGGATTTAGGGTACGTGATACCATTGTTTTATTTTCAATTCCAGATCATAGTTTCTGTTTTGGAAAGGGTTTATCATGAGTTCTATTTCATGGAACATTAATATAAACGTGATATAAATTTGCGTATGTGACAATATTTACGCGAGAATAGACGAGATTATAATTATTGAACTATTTTGAAGAGTCCTCAAGTATCGTGTAATGATACTGAAAGAAAGTTAATATATAAAATATTCAGGCGTTTTTTTTTTAAATAAGAGACAATCACACTTAGCGGATATGCTGAAAAGGTCTTACGTCTAGCTATCGGTTAAATAGTAGGGTAGACTGGTCTCTCTTGCCTTGAGTAGCAGCCAATCTAGCAGTAGGGAAACTTTTTTCTTTCTTTCTTTTTCTCTATTTCTTAGTCTGTTCACTATTGTATTTGTCAATCAGGCATTTCTGTCAGTCAGCCTGTTTTTTCTTTCTTAAGCTGTTCACCTCTCTAGCTGTCAATCAGCCTTTTCTTTCTTTGTTTCGTTCTTTCTTAGGCTGTTCGCCTTTCTATCTCTCAGTCAGCTTCTTTCTTTCTTTCTTTTTTCACCTCTCTTCTTTCTTTCTTTCTTTCTTTCTTTCTTTCATTCATTCATTTTTTCTTATACCGTTGACCTCTCTATCTGTAATTCAGTCTCTTCTTTCTTTCTTTCTTTCTTTCTTTCTTTCTTCACCTATCTGTAATTCAGCCTCTCCTCTCTTTCTTTCTTTCTTTCTTTCTTTCTTTCTTTCTTTCTTTCTTTCTTTCTTCGCCTCTCTATCTGTAATCCAGCCTCTCCTCTCTTTCTTTCTTTCTTTCTTTTTGTAATCCAGCCTCTCATTTCTTTCATTCATTCATTCTTTCTTTCTTATGCTGTTCACCTCTCTATCTGCAATCCAGCCTCTCCTCTCTTTCTTTCTTTCTTTCTTTCTTTCTTTCTTTCTTTCTTTCTTTCTTTCTTTCTTTCGCTATTTATATCTATCTATCTATCTATCTATCTATCTATCTATCTATCTATCTATCTATCTATTCGCATATGTTAATGTATATACTAACATGATTGCCCAGGCGTATCTAAGACCTAAACCCAATTGTTAATGCTACTTTCCCAGACTTTCTGATTTCTTGCTTCAATCTATTCTACAAATTCTTAGGCTGCATATTTACACTTCTAATAATATGCGTATAAAATGGCGCAGACAATACATTCGCACTATATAGACCGTGTGTGTCTGGAATAGATCCTTTTATGTAAATGATAGGCGCCAAAGAGAAACTGAACGTTTATTAGGTTAAATAATTGCTTAAATGCGAATTCATTATCTGTCGTCTTCAATATTGCTTCTTGTCAGGATTTTGCGCCTCACAAAGTTGAACTCAGCTAGAACTACTTTTAACTTACCGCTAAATTTCCCGGTTGTCTATTCGGTCAACAGCGAAAGATCTCGCCTCTCACTTTAATATCGTCACTTACGCTAATCAATTTATACAAGGTTTTCTTGTCGCTGCGATCTGACTTTTCCTTTTACTTATTTTTTAAATTAAAAAAAAAAATTGCTTTTCTTCTCTCCTCTTTTTTTCTCTTCCCTTTTTTTCTTCTTTTCCAACTTCAATTCTAATTTTTTCGCAGTTACGCTCTTTTCAGCAAATTCTTTTATATTGATCATTTTTTTTTGTCTATTCTTTACTTTATCTGATTTTAACTTATGTTCGTTCAGGTTTATTTCCTTTTCCTTTTGATAAATTACGCCTTTTTCTTCCTTTTCTTTTCCATCCGATTCTAACTATTTCCTTGGTTTCGTAAAGACTCTTATATTCGGATTACCTCCCTTTTTTCTCGTCTTAATTATATCTCATTTTCTTTCCTTAAAATGTCTCCTTTAAATATTGACTTAATTTCTTTTGTTCCCTATGCTTTTCTATTGTTCCCTTTCATTTCCACACTCGTTCTTTCTTGGAACATTATTTCTGCTTTTCGTTGAAGTCTTCTGCCCTTCACTTTAATAATCTTCCTCGTTTCCTGCTGTCTTCTCTTTGAATTCTTCCTTCCTTTTTTTATTGCCTTTTCGCTTCTTACTTAACTACTTCAGACATCTACCCCACCACCCCTCTCTCTCTCTCTCTAATTTACTCATCTTTCTTTCTTTCTTTCTTTCTTTCTTTCTTTCTTTCTTTCTTTTCCTATATTTTTGCTCTCATTGTTCCTGTTGCAGACCGTTTTCCTTCCGGCAAAATGTAGAAGAGCTAGGAGGGAACTACTTTCACTCGCGCAATCACTACACGTCAAAAGATTTGCAGTGATTCTTGAACGGAAAACGCCCGAAGAGATATCGCCGAGCAAAGGGGAAATTAAAAACGAATAAGTGAAAAGGTCAATTCAATCGTCTCTCTCCGCCTGTTACCTTTCCTTACATCGTGTTTAGAGATACTAGAATAAAGTAGCAAGTAAAAGGAATGAAATAAAAAAGTAATGTCCTAAAACTATTTACACTACATGTAGACTCACACCAGCGCGTTACTAAATAGGTATTTTTTATATACATGCATGTTATATATATATATATATATATATATATATATATATATATATATATATATATATATATATATCTATATCTATATATATGTTATATATATATATATATATATATATATATATATATATATACGATATATATATATATGTTATATATATATGTTATATATATATATATATATATATATGATATATATATATGTTATATATATATATATATATATATATATATATATATATGATATATATATATATATGTTATATATATATATATATGTTATATATATATATATATGTTTTATATATATATATATATATATATATATATATATATGTTTTATATATATATATATATATAGCGAGGAATGTAGAATCGGTGAACGGAGTTCAAACTCCGGTATAATCAGTTGCATTCACTTTCGTACTAATGGACTTGGGAAAGGCAGGAATCGATATCTTCTTTTCCCCGTCATGGGTTAAATAGCAAGGTAAATTTAACTTTCTTGGCTTTGGTGGCAGCTGTTTCACCATCTTTCCTAAAACGTCATAACATTTTGGCGATAATAAAAGAAAAGAATTGTATGGCGTGTCATGGTCACGTACGCCTGAAATGGAGATAAGCATTAAAAAGTATATCTATAAAGATAATTAAAACACTTAATTTTCAGATGATCATAATTCATCTTCAGGATTTTTCCTAGAATAATCACGTTGGTAAAATGTACACTTCATTATCTTGTTGCAACGAAGTTCATATTTTGCAGTTGTCTGGTTAACCTTCCTTCCACTTCCCTAATTACTACGCACCGCGTTTGTCAAGTCATTTGACACCCAACAGCCACTCACTGAAGCACCTTATTGACAGAGAGGACAGTCCTCTTAGACGATGTTAAGAGAAGATGCAATCTTGGCGCGTGGGAAGGTATCTCTTTTTCCTAATATGATTTGCTAGATTTGTGAGTAAAGACAATTTTCCGTTTCAGAGTCGGAGAAAAGGCATATACTGCATTTCTCATGTTTTGCTTCTAAAAAAAACAAAAAAACAACTGCATTTTAAGTTCTTATCTCTAGCCATCTTTATTTTTTTATTATTATAAATGTTTGGGTAAATATTTGTACCAACGGCAAATATTCACTATGTCACGGACATATATGTGGAAATCTCAACACAGTATTATTCGAATTTCTGGGATGTTTGACTTGCGTGGGAGATCTAATTTTTTTTTTTATTTCTGAATCACCTGACTTATCAGGAATCTTATAATTATGATCTGGGTGTTGTTATAAAAACTAGTACAATTAAGATAAGAGAACCAGTCAAACATTAATAACAATTCATATTTTACTATATTTTTGATTAGCCAAGCCGAATAAAGTTTTAACATCAAAAGTATTTGGATTAAGTTTCAGTCTTTTTTTTTTTTTAACTCCAATTAAAACAATTGTAATTGTGAATTTGCATGTCTTTGAGAGTATATACGCAGGAGAATTTATACGTTTGTATACTGATATATAGGTTTTTAACTAAATTTTGATATAAATTTTGTACTGTATATAATATATAAGTGACTATTATTTATAACTGAATTGATTGACTCTCTCATTTTCTACGGTTTATCAACCCTTTGCAGTTTATTCAAAGCGAGAAAATATTTTTAGATTGTAAGAATTTTGGGTAGGAAATAATGATGTAGTGATACTAATTAACCCATAGCTGGAAAGAAGAAGTGAATTCATACCTTTCTCAAGGGTATTTGCTCTTAAGTGAATATAACAAACCCAACGGGAATTGGAACTCAGCTCTCCGATTAACAATTCCAAGCCATTATCCATTACACCAACCGCTCATCCAAACTTATAGCCCCAGTTATTAACAAGAGGTCACCCATCTATGTTCTGACCAAGCTCGACGATTTTTAACTTCGGTGATCGTACGGATATCGGTGTTGTGGCCGTAAGGATATCTGAATTAAGTGGATAGACAAATATTTATTGGTTGGTCGGTGGATTTTATGACATATCGATCTTTATTTTATTTTTTTTAATGTCGGAATTTATTTTTATATTATACTTTGATACCTGAGTCTATAAGTAAACATTAATTGAGTTTATACCTGAGTTTGCAAGTATAAACTCGAAAGGAGGTTCTTTTTTTTTAGAGTGGTCTTACGTCTTTGCAGGGGATGCAGTCGATGTATCGTAATCCTCACAGACAGGACAGAAAAAAGATTATACTGAAAAATAAATAAATAAATGAACAAACATATTTATTAAGTTTAACCTAGTTAGTGAGATATGCAAATAAAAAATATGATATAGAACATGTGCTAATATTCTAAACATAAGGAATAATCCAGAATACGGATCTCCAGTGCCGAGCGTACAAATTTATAATAATTTATATTATTTACATTATTCAGACTGTTATCCTCATCTTCAGTGCCATATTCATGACGTTTCGGCCGTTGTACGCTTCAGCCTTCTTCCGGTGATTGGATTTTCGAACCGAACACTTTATTTCGTCCATCGGGGTAGATTGTTCTAGTTCCACGTTCTATGCCTCTTCCAGATGTCTCAGTTATTTCCCTTTAAGGACCCATTGCGGAGTGGATAAAAGCGTTGGTTTGATCCAGTGATTAGACCCAAAGAGTTGTGAATTCAATACCAGGTTATAGCAGTGGTGAACAAAAACCTAGAGAGTTGAGTTAAAGGGAAATAACTAAGACATCCCGAAGAGGCATGGCACGTGGAACTAGAACAATCTACTCCGGTGGACGAAATAAAAAGTTCGGTTCGAAATTTCAATCACCCGAATAAGGCCGGGGCGTACAACGGTCGAAACATTGTGAATATGGCAATGAAGATGAATTTCAGTCCGAAAAATGTAAATGATGTAAGCACCTCATCTCAGAGATATAGACATAAATTTATAATACTTGATAATCATGCAAACTAATGAAAAGCTTGTTTGAATAGAGGTCATTTTAATGGATGACATTGGTGTTCCGATCTCTGATTGTAACTTCTAAGTTATTTCTCTTTTATTACATGATGTTATTTTGTTTTATTTCAAAGGCTATTGTCTTACTACTTTTAAGTATCTATAATATATAGGCTGGAACTGGTGACTATCATAATCACAAAGCAGGCTGTTATCAAATGGCTACACGCGCACAATCAATCACTGAAGTTCTTTTGTGAGAACCCACACAAGGAAGAGCTAGCAGAGGACGACAAGCCAAGAGCTATATCAAGCAGATTTCTCACGACAGAAACTGTAGTCTCTTTGACCTGCCAAATATGATGAACAACAGATTCGGATATCGACAGACTCAATGATTAACCGTTTTCGATCACTACAAAGGCTGAAAGATTGGCGTTCAGTTTGGTCATTCGGCTAAACTGTAATCTCAGCACAGCCAAAATGTTAGCCTGAAGCTACAAAATGTCCGAGGCTTTGATCGCTTTGAGATTGTTACTGCAAACGAGGATGGAAAAATGTCGACTGGAGTTTAACCAGTCTCGATAGACATCGCACAGGAGATTGTCCAAGTAGGATATCAAACTGAGTAATTGAGTATCGAACACTAAAATTCCCCACTATAATCTACCTGAGCAGAATTTCATTTTCATTGCAACTCGTGGGGAAAAGAAAACGCTGACAATTGCAAACCATGCAATCATTTCAGTTGAAAATTTACAATATATTCTTGCTGAGTGCAATAATTACTTTTTTAAAATTGAAGATGCATTTTTTAATCGAAATCTCCTTGCTTTAGTTACATTACAAATCAATCTACACTGCATAAATTGCAAAGTGTTCACCACTTATAATTGTATAAAAGTAGATCGTATATTTTCTCGGTATGAGAAGAGACGCTCAAAACGCTGAATTTATAATCAGAATCGATAAATAATTTCTGATATTTGCTAACAGAAGCAACAAAAAGAATAGATTTAATATTTTAAACAGCTCTTAAAAGGCTTCTTGGTCTAAGAATTTAATCGTAAAGAAGACTGGGAAATTTTCTGGGAAATGATTTAGCAGGAAAATTTACCGGTAACTATTGCGTTTCTTCAGCAGAATAAAATGAACAAGAAAAAGGAGAACGGAAAAGAGAAAAAAAGACGATGATTGAAACAAAGGAACGGAAGAGAGACAAAAAGAGAAAGAGGGAGGTGGGAAAGAGGGAGAGAGAGAGAGAGAGAGAGAGAGAGGCACAAAGAGAGAAAAAGAGAGACAAAGACAGAGGGAAGGAAAAAGAGAGTAACTTTTTTCTCTGATTCTCTTTTTCTTTCCCTCAGAAACACAGGATCAGAGAGAAATAGAGTCAGACAGAGACAGAGCCAAAGGGAGTCAGACAAACAGACAGCGTTAGAGAGAGAGAGAGAGACATACAGAGAGTCAAAGAGAAAATGTGAGAGAGAGATATATAGTCATAGAGGAATAGAGACGGACAGATAGAAGGAGAGTCAAACAGCCAGAGAGAAAGCGAGTCGGACAAATATACAGAAACAGACAGATCACTGAGACAGACAAGCAGACAGATATACAGAGAGAGAAAGAGGGTGAGTGTGTGTGTGTGTGTGACACAGAGAGAGAGAGAGTGTGTGTGTGTGTGTGTGTGTGACACAGAGAGAGAGAGAAACAGACAAATAGAGAAAAAAAGTATATGTGCATTTGTTAAACGGATACACTGAATGGATGGAAAGATGGCGTACAATGACTGAGTAATAATAAACAGAATAAGGTGCGATATACCTAGACGTGGACAGCGGAAATTAACTAAATCAAATAAAGGCTTCAATTAGAAATTACCTGAACGTTAGCCGGTTTGACAGACACCTGAAGAAGACGTAATGGTACAACAGAAACCTTGTGAAAATAACAAAAATGTGGAATTAGTCTGAATGTAAATAGAAATATGTCAGTCCAGCACTATAGATCCCAGCCTCATTCAATGTGCGTAAAATATTTAACGGTTAAATTTATAAGTTGTTAAAAGCACAGAATAAAAATCTTTATTTATTTTTTTATTTCGCTTTCTTATCTAAATTGCTATTATTTGTTTTCAATGATAACACTTGACGTTTTTCTCACATGGTTGGGTATATCAGCATATATTCAAATCATACAATAATTTCGCTTGAAAATTCACAGAATATCCTCGTTAAATGAAAATGTTTCTTATTCAGATTAGAATAGGACAAGTTTTGCTTAATCAAAATGTTCGTAGCTTTGCTTTTATTGAAAGGCAATCTATATTTACCCAAATTGTTACTAGCACGAAAAGATATACTCAAGACGCTGATTTTCCATTTCGAACTGACAAATAATTTCTAGTGTCTAATAAACTTAGCTTAATGCAACATATGACAAAATGCTTAGAAAGGAAGCAGTAGGAAGATCGTGTTACGCCAAGTGGACAAAAACCTGCATGCCTGTGTATACAATCAGCATATCTTTATCTGGAATGGAAGATAGGCTTCTGTTATAGACGGGAAATGTTATTTCAGACTTTAGATAGACTATATATATTTATTAAGCTTAGCTTGTCTGGTACAAGGCTATGGGTTGTGTGATATCGAAGGATGGAATTCATTACATTCGCCAAATGCAAACCTACTGGTCTATTTTTCTAATCTAAACAGCCCCGTAAAACGGTTCTACTTATTTCATTATCTCGCCGTTTAAAAATAATCAGATATTTTATTTTGTAATGGAGTGCAAACGACTATGTCGAAATGTCCTATGTTTCAGTTGGAGTCGAAATGGTAAAAAAAGTAACTATTTAACCAGACGGTCTGCGATATGCCTATAAAAGGGCGCACGTGGATGTGCATCCCTAAAGACAATACACGCACACAAGACACGTACATGCACACATATTTACTTGGTACTTATGTATTTTCATGTCCTTGAGAGAATATACGAGCGAGTATAGAAAACCTTGGGTTATTAAACTTAAATGCTATTCCCCATAATCATCCGGAAGTTCAAAACGTTTAGCACAATTTGAGCACCAAAAAACAAAATCGGAAGTTTGGTTATTGATAGTGATTTGGAAAAATGGGTCATATTTTTATTTGATTGATTCGTTTTTTAAGGTTTATCAACCCTTTACAGTTTATTTAAAGCCATATTTTGAGATTTTGGAAGAATTTTAAAAAATGGTTTAGCGACTTGATTCTTACTAATTAACCTATAGCTGGGGTAGATGCATACCTTTATCAAGGGCATTTGCGAATGTGAATATAACGAACCCAACTGGAATTGGAACTCGGTTCTCCGATTAGCAATTCTGAGCCATTATCTATTACATCACTCACACATCCAAGCTTACAGTACCTGTTATTCTCAAAGTGGTCACCCACCTAGGTACTGACCAGGTCTGACGTTGCTTAACTTCGATGAGCGCACGGAAACTAGTGTTTCAACGTGATGTGGTCGTAAGCCAGAAATGGGTCAGGCCGAGAAACTGTTAACACCAGCTCGATCGGTAAGTTCGTAACCTGACACAGTCACTTGATCTCATTTTTTTACTATATATATATATATATATATATATATATATATATATATATATATATATATATATATATATATATATATATATATATGTGTATGTGTGTATGTGTGTGTGTACACGCGTTCGATGCTAAGATAAATAGCAGTATATGCTCGTATAGACATTCATTCAGATTGGCTGCCAGACTGAATTTTAGCTCATCTCCCGGCGAATGGAAAAGTGCACCTTATGAAGACAGCACTTGGCAAGGAACCATTTTTGCTATTCTATTTCGAGGGACCTTTTTATACCCGTGTGTTGGGAGGCTCTTGCTTCTTCTTTCTCGCCAAAATATGACGTCATGAACTAGAAAAGATGAAAATTGTGGGCGTCGAAATGGAGCGTTTTTCTCTGTAAATTGGCCTTGTGATTGGTACGAGATTTTTTTTATTACGTTATCTCAGTAGACCGCAGAGAATAGAGTCTAGCATGAAGCTTAAATTAAGCGAAAGCCAAATCCTTGCGCCCTTCACACGTGTGCCTCTAAACTAACACACACACACACACACACAAACACACACACACACACACACACACACACACACACGCGTAAACTTATGGCGAATTTCAAGTAAAACAAAATACTTTTTTGCTGACTATAATTCTGAGGAGAGTCATTATCATTCCAAGAGTTGTTCAGGCTATTGAACTCATTTTTTTTGTTTTTACAACGTTTGGGTTCCTTCATGGTTTACAGCCGGTAATGGAAAGGGAGGGATTTTTTTTTTGAAGTAAAATATCAGTAAACAGGCAATCCCCCCCCCCCAAAAAAAAATCTGACTAATGTATTTCCGGTTCGGTTCATTCCAAGCAACGCAAGTGATACAGATAATACCTGAGTTATATTAGCTAAATTATTCCAAGAAACAGAAAATATTTGCAATCCTTATGTATTGCACCAATTGAAGAAGGACTGACGTATGAATTAATTCGATATTCTGAACAATTCTTAGAATGCTTCTTAAAAATATTGACCAGAAGATTGGAAAATTTTCAGAGAAATGATCTAGGAGGAATATTTTACCGGCAGCTACCGAGTCAGAACACAAGGAGGAATTTAAAAAATCCTTCAGCAGATTAACATTGGGTTGATTGGTTGATTTTGTTTAGCGGCATATCAACCTCTATGCCAAAATCTAAATATTTTCTACGCAATTTTATGCTTTCAACTACAAATATTATAGTGATTTTCTAAGTGTACCTTAGATGTGGCACAAGGCCAAACGTATAGGGCACCCAGTAAGGATTGAACTCACTATTCAGACATAACTGATTTAGCGAAACAAGCTTGTTAACCATTGCATAACTTCGAGATCCCCGACTACAGATATTACGTACGTAATTTTATACTTTCAGGGCCAACTTTAGATATATAATTATAGATAATAATATAATTTTTTAGATATATAATTATAGATGGTAAAATGTATTTGTCTATATTTCTGAGACGAGGTATTATGTACACTATTTACATTATTCGGACTATTGTCCTCATCTTTGTCGCCATATTTATTACAACGTTTCGGCCCTTCAGTATCTGTCTATATTTCTGAGATGAGGTATTATGTACACTATTTACATTATTCGGACTATTGTCCTCATCTTTGTCACCATATTTATTACAACTTTTTGGCCCTTCAGTATCTGTCTATATTTCTGAGATGAGGTATTATGTACACTATTTACATTATTCGGACTATTGTCCTCATCTTTGTCGCCATATTTATTACAACTTTTCGGCCTTTCAGTATCTGTCTATATTTCTGAGATGAGGTATTATGTACGCTATTTACATTATTCGGACTATTGTCCTCATCTTTGTCGCCATATTTATTACAACTTTTCGGCCCTTCAGTATCTGTCTATATTTCTGAGATGAGGTATTATGTACACTATTTACATTATTCGGACTATTGTCCTCATCTTTGTCGCCATATTTATTACAACTTTTCGGCCGTTGTACTCTCCGGCCTTCTTCAGGTGGTTGGAATGTTGAACTGAACCCTTTATTTCGCTCCCTGGGGTAGACTGTTCTAGTTACACGTGCCATGTTTAATGGATGTCCATTAATTCCCCTCTCCAAGTTCTCCACTATTTTAACCGGATATTGAACTCACACTCTTTGTGTCCTGTCACTGGATCTAACTAACGTCTTTATCCACTGTGCCATGCGTCCTTGAGGACGTTGTAATAAATATGGCGACAAAGATGAGGGCAATAGTCCAAATAATGTAAATAGTGTAAAATGTATTGTTGGTAATTTTTTTATGAAAATGTATTGTTGGTAAATTCACTACAGAAATGTACTGTTAATAATTGTTTATACAAAAATGCATTGCTGGTAAGTTTACTATAAAAATGTATTTTTATACTTTTTTTTAGTGTTGCATTGATTGCCAGTTTGCTATAAAATTGTATCATTAGTAATTTAACTATAAAAATATACTTGATTGGGAGTTCACTATTTGTTCATATCTGGGACTCCTAACAGGTGCTACCACCCCGGGTCAGAGTGGGCCTGGGAACAATTAAGCAATTAAGACGTGGTTCCACGCTGCTCAACACTTCCAATCTATCAATCAGAGGCCTTGCTGCCGGATGTAGTTTATCGTCATACCCAAGGCGAAAAATTGGGTAGAAGAGGAAAAAAGAGAAAAAACCCGATGATTAACATGTGTGTCTGTGTGTGTATGTGTGTGTGTGTGTGTGTGTGTGTGAGAGAGAGAGAGAGAGAGAGAGAGAGAGAGAGAGAGAGAGAGGGGTCTCAGTGATTCTAATGAAACGTCCGGAGGGATCAGTTATTATGTATAATAGTTGTACATATTTTAATTCATTTCCTTAAAGCACAAGTAGGATTAAGGTTCCTATCAATCGCTTTCGAGAGATAAAAACCAAGATTATTTTTCTCTGTGAATATGACCAATCAGAAACTAGAGAAATCAGGAGATATGTACAAGGTACGTATAAAACACGCGTCAGATATTTTCAATATGCACAAGACATTTTATTTTTCTTCTGTTTCATTTCTCGTTGAATATTTGCAGTACGTGTAAATGCATGTGGAAAAACTTAACATTGAGCTATTTCTGTTCCGGTATCTGTGGTATTTGCTAGGAAGATGCATCTACTGCACGGAAATTTGGGTCACTCTATCGTGTCAGAAAAAATTTTCTCGTCAGAGTCCATCTTGCACATTTATAAATCCTCGTCCGTGCCTTAAATACTGTTGACATATCTGCTCTGGGGCTTCTGATATTCATCTCGAGGTTCTTGACAAAATCCAAAGAAGGATCTCTAATGTAATCGATCCTGACTTGGCATCTCGACTTCAGTTACTTTCTCACTGACGTAACGTGGCTTCCCTTTGTCTTTTCTACAAATATTTTCATGGCAACTTCTCTGACGAGCTTTTATCCCTGGTGCCCAGACTACATGAATTTAAGCGTACGACTAGAATGGCATCTAGGTCCCACCCATTTACTGTTGAATTAGCTAAATGCAACCGCCACTTCCACTACTATGACTAATCTTTCTTTTTGCCTTCACTCTCTGTAACAGCTTGCGTATTAGTGGTATTTCTACCATATTTGGTGTAAAAAAAGTTGATGAGAAGGGTCAATTGGCTGAAAGAGATAAGAACAATTTACAATGATATCATAGACGTCTCAAATAACTCGATTGATTCCACAAACGAAGAACATGTGCATTTTCCTTTTTCTTTTCTTAACAAAGAATATCTAGCCGCATAGAACCAGTGAAAATAGGGCGAAACCAATAACTGAACAGTACTATTAAAAAATAAGACGACAATGGATCGAGAACAATCTACCCCCCCCCAGATTAAATAAAGCGTCCTGTTTGATATTTCATGGACATTAGCCGTATCGACAGACACCTGAAGAAGACCGAAGGACAAAATCACCGAAAAGTTGTGATAATAACAACAGACATGAGGTTGGATATAATGTAAATTGTTTTTTTTTTCAAATTTACCCAAGCAAAGAGATAATGCCACTAAGGCGCAAGGGGATACTAGGAGTGAAAGAGAATAAGAAAATTTTAGAAGGAACCGGAAACCCAATTCCAAACAGGAAACAAGACCAGAGAAGGAGTGTGAAATCAGCAAGTCATGTTTTTATTGACACTATTTACATTCGAACCTCATGCTAAAAGAATTTCCAGAAAGAAAAAAGAGCCTAGACAAAACCAGATATGTTTGTGCTTTTTTAATAACGTGTATCTATCTCGAGTGTGTGTTTGTATATATGTCTATGCGTTAGTGTGCTTATGCATGTCCCTATCAGTGTGTTTATGTACTGCTGACTGATATATTTCCTCACCATTACCCCAATCACACTCCTCATCCAAACCCTTGAGTCAACGACCGATTTTTAGGTTAGGCTAAATTTAATTTGCCCTTTCTTAAAAGATACATTCCGCTTATGCTTTACGGAATAAATTATTAAAAACTGAGATTTGAAAACAAAAAGTTAAAATAAAAATGTGTTCTTTGAAATAAAGGGAATACAAGTCATTAGAGATTTTAAAAGACTATTTATAAAATTAAAGCAAGAAATACATTAAGTATGTCGCTAGGACTAAGACCTACGCAGCCCGACTGGGAACGTTAATTTTATTTCATTTTTTTTTTATTTGCTTTGTGTGTGTTTTTCTTTTTTACTTCTTTCTTTCTTCTTTATTATGAACAATATCAATGAAATTTATTTCGGTCAATATTTTTGAAGCACAGAGTTAAAACAATTCATTTTGTATCCAGCTGAAGTCAAGAATGAAAACGACGCACCGCGAAAAATATTTGTTGCTTTAAAATAGATATACTTGAATGTTGACTCACTCGGGCTAAGCCTGACAAACCCGACCCCCGGAATCGCCACTGATATATATATATATATATATATATATATATATATATATATATATATATATATATATATAATAGACATTTATTTATCTCGCGAAATAATAGTTAACGACCCGTTTGGTCAAAATTCAGTCTTTTGGTGAGCAGCGTCTGGAATGGGTTAACAGTAAAATCTTATTCTTGCTGAGTGAGAAAGTATTTTCTTTAGATGTGAATAAATTTTGCTTAATCAAATGATTCGTAGCTTTAGCCTAATTAAAAGACAAGCAAAATTACATAATTCGCAAAATGTTCATCACTACTTATGAATATGAATAGATGTGTGCATTTCTATCGGTGTGTGAAGATATACCCAAAACGCCGAATTTTCAGTTCTAATTGATAAATAATTTTTAGTACTTAATAAGCTTAGCTTAGTAGGTTATATGACTAAATTGAGGGAAAAGAAGAGGTAGGAAGATATAAATTCACCAACATTGTCATAGAATCAGTGCCAGATTTGCCTATAGACTTAGCAGGCTGAAGCTAGGTCTTCAATATCTAGGATGCCTCCAACCAAAGTGTATAATATTTTTAACACTGTCATAAGCGTTTCTTATACATGCTGTCATGACGTATCGTAGACTCTCAACAAATTTTTAGTGAATTTAAACACCCATCATCTTTCTCGGATTTACTCAAATCGTTTTATTTAACATTCTTCCATTTTTCTCTACTCGTCAGAATGCGGTATTTTGAGGAGCCTCACAAGTGGAATAGCCTATGACCTCCCTTTATCTAAATCCGGCCCTGCATAGGATTAAAAGTAAGGATAAAAGTTTAACCACAGTATGACTTCTTTAACAATATTAGAAAAAAATTAGGTAATTAGTGGGAGTCAGTGAATTTTTCTCTGTAAAATTTAATTTCAAATCTTGCAAAAGGATACTGAAGAGAAAACACAAGAACAGATATTTAACTTATATTCAAATATTTACGTATGGAGTTTTTGTGTGGTTGCATAACATGACTTCAAACGAATTTTATTATTTACTTTAGCAGTGTTGGTTTTGAAAGCTATTTTATTTTTTACTAAGCTAAGAATCATCCACTGCTTTTTTTGAACTGGAAGCAACTGATTAAAACTCAACTGATTTAATCAAACGATTCATGACATTTTGGGGATAGAAAAGATAACGACAAGATGCATTTCATTAAAACAACATCTTCCCCATTTTTATTTAAACTTAAGTGAATTCTGTTCAGCAAATTGAAAGCAGATGATCAAGACGCAGTTAAAATCGGTATTTTTTTGTTGGAAGTGCAAGGTAAGACTAAATTCTTCGACGTTCCAGACGGAGATGTCAGGTCTGTTATATTTAGCTCTTATTTCATTACCTTAACAAAAATTCTTCGCCGTTTCTTTCCAATCTATTCACCATTGCTTTCTAAATCAAGCCCGTTCCAAACTATTCATCATTGCTTTCCAAATCAAACCGGTTCTAACGAATTCAACACTGCTTTCCAAATCAAGCCCATTCTAATCAATTCAACATTGCTTTCCAAATCACGCTCGTTCTAACCAATTCAACATTGCTTTCCAAATCAAGCCCGTTTCAATCCATTCAAAATTGCTTTCTAAATTAAACCCGTTCCAAACTGTTCAACATTGCTTTCCAAATCAAGCTCATTCTAACCAATTCAACATTGCTTTCCAAATCAAGCTCGTTCTAACCAATTTAACATTGCTTTCCAAATCATGCCCGTTCTAACCTATTCACCATTGCTTTATAAATCAAACACACACACACACACACACACACACACACACACACATACACACACACACATATATATATATATATATATATATAACCTAACGTGCCGTTATCATTCAGCCATATATATTTCTAAAGAATTAATGAATTATTTTTATCCGACACTTATATTTATATATATTATATCATATGTTTACTTTATATTTGAAGTGATATAAATGTCGGATTAAAAATAAATCCAGTAATACTTTAGAAATTGCTTTGTTTACGTTTCAGATAAAAAAAAAAAAAAACTGAGAAGATATGGTGATTTAATAAGCGTAGCATAGATGTGCCACAAAGCTGAAACTATGGAACACCCAGCAAAACTGAGCAGAAAAATAATGCGAGTGAAGAGATTTTCCTGAGTTTTCCTTAAAAAGCGAAAATGGAGCCTTGCCTTCCGCGACGTTCTACCTAGCCGAGCGATATAGCACACTGGATCACAGAGTGGGGGTGGGGAGTTGAATGTTCAATGCCTGTCGGAAAACACGTTTTCTTTACCAGGATTTCTCGAATGCGACGGCCGGTAGCCATAATACACACTGATTAATAAATAAAATTGGCGTCTATTTCAAATACGATGTATCCATTATAATAACGTTTGAATCAATCTATATTTTAATGTGTTTTTATTTCTTATTACTTTAAACGTTATATTTTAGTGCATACTTGTCTTTTAATAAGTGTGAATTACATCTACCGGCTTGTGCACTCGAGAGTCATGATAAAGAAAATGCTTCAACAGGGTATCTACTCAAACAAGTCTACTCGCTAAAATATAACTTTTAAAGTAATAAATGTCGGATTAAATCGTGGAAAAGATTTGTAATATACGTAGGCTAAGGCAGACATAACTCTCACATATACCCTCCCAGAAATACCTCCTACATACTGGTAAATCATTAGCTACAGGGTGCGTCAGAAATATCTAGCGAATAAGACATTAGCTAGATGAAGACACCTTTGCCACTTGTCTAAGTTCACTGGCACGACATAAGCGGCAGTTTAAAATGTGGAAGGTATTTCTGCGGCACTCTGTAGGTAATGTCTTACCGTTATGTGAGAGGTATTTCAGGAGCTATTTGTTGAAGGTATTTCTGCTACACTCTGTAGATAATGCCTTACCATTATGTGAGAGTTATTTCAGGAGCTATTTGTGAGAGGTATTTCAAGTAGCTATTTGTGGGAGGAATTTCTGTCGTGACCTGTATAAACAACCGCTCTAAGAGAGGGTTTCTCACACATCATATACAGAAAATGTAATGACCACGTTTTGGATGAGTGAGCGGAAACGCTTGCATCACAGACTGACCAAAGGTAATTGAAAAAAAAAATTAGGAAATGAAAAAAATGTAACGTTAAATATAAAAGATTCTGGTCCGGCTTTATCATTTTTTTTTGTATATTCACTTCATTAAAATGCTTACCATAGTCAGTATCAAGGAAATGTAAGTTATGGTTAAGATTCATTTTTTAACGTCTTGTTCTCTTTAAAATAACTTCAATATCCTGCTAAACCACATCTTAAAAAATATCTTTTATAAAACTTATTCTATTTAAAAATCAGCCAACGTCATCATATTTTAATGAGATGCTTTGAACAACATCTTGAAAATTTATCACTACTGTGAGGTATTGCCAATTCTTGTGTGCATTATTTATTGCTGTACAGGTGCACAATACGTATGCATGCATCTGTTAAATATGCATCGTATTAGCTAAAGATGCATCGGTGCATGCAACCGCCTTTGTATGCAAAAGGTTGTACGCGTAAGTAATCAGGCATATTTTCAGTAGATAACAATCTGTCACGATGCCAAAAATACGCATTTTCTTTGTTTCTTCATTTTTTTCAAAAGGTTTATTGAAGTAACTTCTGCCTTGTGCGATAAACTAGCACATAGTATTCCTGATATATATATATATATATATATATATATATATATATATACTTACAGTGTGCGTGAATTTCTCGGTATCTCTACATTCCTCAAAATCGTCACAAATTATAGCACACTGATTTTGTTTGGATAACGAAAAAAAAAAAGTCTAAAGGGTTCGTAGCCAATAAATAAATTCCAATGTGCATTTTAACAAGATTCTTACAAACAGAGCCACAAATAATTCCAAAACGTTAGACATTAAGTGGAAAAGATTGGCTGAAGATGAGAAATATATTTGCCGAAGCGCTTTGTGAAGAATACAATCAAATGTTGGCATCCACACACACACACACACACACACACACACACACACACACATATATATATATATATATAATACTAGAAATGTATTTGTATATTTTTTGTCTATAACTTTGTGTTCTACTAGAGTTTTACGTCTTGCACTGGCGAAACCGTGTGGAAGTGACGTCGTTATGACAATGGCGAGCTATTTCAAGATGTTTTACAAGCAACGCGCGGCGATAAGAAAACTAAAGTCAGAAAAGAACGGAGAACATTAATAAGGCACCGATATCTGTAGAACTTAAAACGATTACCTGGCTACTTATTTTAGTGCATCATTTCACATACAATTATTGCCACGTGATGCAAACAATAGTCAGTTCATTATTAAAAGAAATTAGCCGTACATAATCAATTTAAATGGTGCGACCACTCGTATCCGAGGATGCCTGTCTACCAGGGCGGCTAGTTAAGACACTTACTCAGGCAAATTTGTGTTTGTTCAACACCCACAGAGCCCACCTGTTTATACTGGAACTATGTTGAGCGGATAGTTACTGAGAGCGTGCACGTTGGCTTGCGTGATCAAGTCTGAGCAAGGCTAGCATGCCGAAACCCTCGGTCACGATGACTTTTGACTTCTAGCACAACTCTCGATGCCCAAGGGTTCCGTCTACCCAATTTCACTCACAAGGTTTAGGTCAACCCGTAGTATGAATTTCAGGCACTTTTCTGAAGGTGCCACACGTTCGGATCGCCTCCTCCAGACCGATAAAATGAAGAAATCACCTTCCTGACAAATCGACCATAATAAGATTTGAACCCGGCTCTCATGGTCAGAAAGTGAACGTGCCCATTTTAATCAACAGTGGTATTTTATAGTCGTCTCTCTTATTGCTAAAACTGTTGTTACATTTTTTGTGATCTTTTATTAGTTGAAGATAACTTCCTTACGTTGTAGACAAAAATGGCAGTAGATGTTTCTATGCTATGCTATTTCAATGCTATTATCATCATCATCAGATGAACATTCGCAAAAAAAACAAAAAAAAACAATAAGGAAAAGAAAAGAAACGAGTACACGAGCCTAAAAAACAATGATATTTTAAGGAAAAAAGTTCAATGGAAGTGCTGTAGGAATTCCTTTATTGGACGGATGAAATGAGGCAGGGACGATGTAAGCAATGGCTGCTTTAATAGTCGACTAAATTTGTATAATAAATCTTATAAATAATTTGCATTTGTTCATAATATATATAAATTTAATTTAAATCCATAATAAATAATGATGATGTTGCATAATTTCAAGTTTTTGATATTCGATTTAATGCTTTCAACTCATTTTATAAGGTTTACAAAACTCTCATTTAAGCAGCGCACTAATCAATTTAGTGTTTTAGATAGGCGTTATTAGTAACGTGGTTAATCGAAATAAGTGAATATATATTTAAATATATTTAAAGCCTCACATATGAAAAAAATGTGATAATATTAATAACATTTGCTATAATTTTTGACGGAATATGTATAATAAATAACGGAATGTCAGTCTATCTACAAGATGGTTCTGAAAAGTCCACAGCCCAACCTGACACATTTCTCATGATTTTGTACTATTCTGTCGTGGTCAGCGAAATTAACTGATATATTTCTCTCTTTTTTTTTAAATTAAGAGTCTGTCATTGTAAGTTTTTGT
>OZ010581.1:76335640-76348140 GCA_963932145.1 Acanthosepion lycidas | reverse complement strand
AGAGAGAAAGAGAGAGAGAGAGTTATAGATGTAACTGAGACATGAAAGGTAGACATTTGTAAACATTTCAAAAATTGAAAAAATACAATTATATATATATATATATATATATATATATATAAGCTATGTGAGTTATATATATGCAACTGATACATGAAAAGTAGACATTTATAATCAACACATCTGCGTTGATTTTAGCTGCTCATTAGGCATCTCTTTTAGGTAGTAGACCGTTATGTTCGTCTTATCTTATCTTGTTAGGTGTATCGTGAAGTGGCTCTTATTGTAGATATATTCATGTCAGTGAGGGATAGGTTCTTGCATAATAATTTGGTCAGACAATGATTCACTTATACATCTATCAGCATAAGTGTTTCCACGTTTCTTTTTCTTTCAAGGCGTTGTCCGTACAGACACGTATCTCTGTACAGACATTTTTACTTCCTCGTGGTTTTATTGTTGGATGATGTGGAAATCATCACAATGATACAATGGCTTGGAGACTAAATTGAAGAAAAATGGTTATATTCTTGCAATATTCATTTTTTTTTTTTCATCTCCGAGCGAAAAATTCTAATATAAATGCATGAACCCCACAAAAGTTTATCAGATAAAAAAAAACTAGCATCAAACCCGTTAGTATTATTATTTCGACCGAGTTTTATCAATAATAATAATCATCATCATCATCAAGCCATATAATAATTATCAATGTATATTTATATATTTCCTGTCCCATCTGTAGTGGGAAGCGAGGTAAATCAAATTACGTTAGTTAATTTAAGAGTGATTACTTCCCTTAGTCGTTTTAATAATCTATACAAATAAAATATCTTAATTTAGACAAAATTAATTTCTAAGTAAAATGAAACGTTTAATTAATCAGTTCCTTTACTCCTACGTTTCTAAGATTGCAGTCTTATTTGTTCAAGTCTTTCATGTGAGGCACTCAGATACCTTTGTCTATTAAATAATCATCTTGCTTCAATTTAGATTTGAAATAGGCTTTGTCGTCGCTGTCTTTCTCGTTCTGTTGCTAAATCTTGTTCATCCGAGAGATATTTCCATTTCACTGTTATATCAAACACATAAAATTTTTAACATGAAAATATACTAAGCAAAAATCGATATAATAACAGGATTAATCAATGAATCATTGGACGTCTAAAACATATAAAAGGAACGTATTAATTAAACGGTTAATCTCTATTTTAGTTATGAATTATTTATCTCCTCTTTAATGAATCTCAATAGGTTGTTTCAAGTCTTTTGTTTCATTGGATATCACTATTAAAACTTTCTAACAATTGCCGTCCGTTTTGACGGCACGCATTCACTAATAATAATAATAATAATAACAATAATAATAACAATAATAATAATAAGAAGAAGAAGCATATCTACAAATAAGAAATCACCACCTTGCAGAATATGTGGAAAATTTGATAAAACTCAGAATGATTACAAAAGGTGGAGAAATGATAAAGTAGGCAAAATCATTCATTGGATGTTTTGTTTAGAAGTCGGGCTTCCAGTGAGAAAAAGAATGGTACGATCATAAACCTGAGAAAATCCTTGATTTAGAAATGCAAAATTTGGTGGTGTTCGACAAAGGCATATAAGAAATTGGAGCACAACAAACCGGGCATATTGGTAGAAGATAAAGTAGATAAAAAAAAGGGTTAATCATTGATCTATCTTGTCATTTTGAGACGAGGATAAAGCAAAGTGAAGAAGAGACAATAACGAATTAAAGTTTGAACTTGCAAGGCTTTGAAAGTTGAAGAATGTCACAATCGTATCAGTTGTCATTGATGTTCTTGGGATGATAACTGATAGAATAGAGACATGGGTAAAGAAATCTGGCATTGATTGACCTGTGTAACTGCTGCAGAATGGAAGCCTCATAGGAACAACTTCAAACGTAGATTAAAGGATTGGTTCGTGAATTTGGTGACATAGTAAGTGTGTACTTGGACGCGGTAGAAACGGGGCGAGCAATGATTGTGTAGTACTAAAATAAGAACTAGAATATCCTTAGATATGGGCAGGGGAACGAGAACAGTCTAATCCCTTAGATTAAATAAAGGGTCCGGTTCGGAATTCCTTGTAAGTTACCCAGATCACCATACACCTGATAAAGGCCGGAAGACACAACGTTATGATAACAACAGAATAGGTGAAAACAATAGTCCTCTCGCAAATAATTTAAATAAAAATAAAAATATCCATGATATATATATATATATATATATATATATATATATATATATATATATATATAAATTCATGAATCATTCATACAAAAAACAAATATAGAGGTTAATGATTTAAATGGCGAGAATACATCATCGCAAACAATATAAATAAGATACACCAACCCCGAACCTGTATATGAATGATATGATCCCTGTTTATAAATTCCAGTTGCATAAGTTGTAAAAAATTAAAAAGACCTTATGCAACTGGAATTTATAAACAGGGATCATATTATTCATATACAGGTTCGGGGTTGGTGTATCTTATTTATATTCTTTGCGATGATGTATTTTCGCCATTTAAATCCTTAACCTCGATATTTGTTTTTTGTATGAATGATTCATGAATTTATAAATTATAATTGCACCTTTAATTGAAATATATATATATATATATATATATATATATATATATATATATATATATATATATATTACTGTTTAATAAATAAACGGAGCGTCTACTCAAATATGACTATCCACGAAAATAATGTTTAAAGTGAGAAAATTATAATTAAAAATTAATAATTAATTATAATTAAAAAAATCCATTGCCTCTTTAGAATTATTTTGTTTATGTTCGGATAGGAAACTGTACAGAAATGAATGTTTCGAGAATCTGGAAATCTTATAAGGCACTATTATATCTCTGTAGCCGAGTCGGTCGAAAGCACCTCATCTAATGACGGTTTCTCCTGCAAAGGGGGATGCAGGTTCGAATCCTGCCGGAAGGCGCATCTCATTCTTTAATAAAATTTCTTGAATATTCAGGACAGTAGACGAAAATAAACTAAAAAAAAAATGGTTTGATGGTTTCTAAACCAGATGTTTAATATTTAAATATTACTAATTTCGATATATTTTTAAACAGATCCTCAGATAAAACATTTAGTGGGATAATATATCTAAAATAATGTTGAATGTTTTTAGTTTTTATTTTAGATAGCCTAGATTCTTAGCAACACGCTGACACGTGTTGAAATTCTCATAGTATTTATTATTGTTGAAGGTATCACTAATGTTTTCTCGAGATTTAAAAACTCTACGTTTCGTTCAATTTCGCAAACCAATCGATTAAATTTGAAGAGGCTGACTTGTTTGGAAAAATACATTGACAAAAACCCTACTTCGAGGTTTAATTTCTTTAATTTAATTTAATTTTATAGGATTTCATGATAAAGAATATTTTTTAAGAAAATTTCTTTTTTTTCCCCTTTTTAACAGCGAATAATTAATTCTTAGGATTTCTTACTCTTGAGCATTTATAGATTTTGCAAACGCAGGGCGAAATGGAAAATGGATTCTACTATATTTAGAGATTTAAAGAAAAGATATGCGAAAAACAATATTACATTTTTATTAAGTTTTTTTTATTAAAATAACAAATACTTATTTAAGTATTTGTTATTTTAATCATTAAATTGTTTTTAAAATAATGGGGGTATTTTCTATGTTAAATAATAAAACTTTTAATTGTTCGCAATAAATGAATGAACATTTATTGTACTCAACTACGCATCCTAGTAAAACCAACTGCATTTTGTACCCTCTTGCCTGTCTGCATTTCTCCACAAAATTTGATTTCGAACGGTCAATGTATGGCTACTTTAGCGGGTATGAAGGACGGACTAACCAAAATCTCAGAATTTTATATATAGATTATCGTACTGTACCTATGTTTTTGTTTCATTTTATGTATTTAATTTATCGGTTTTTACTTGTACTTGTTTCTCTAGATTGAGTCTCTAGATTTTTCCGCGTATAAGAATCATATAAAAGTTTTAGAAGCTAATGTAAAAAAAAAAAAATGGTTTTATGAAAATTAATGGCAATACTGATTCTAAACAAATCATACATTTCAGCTCAAGAATCAAACGGTGAAGATAAATTTAATCTTCTGTTGTGTCTTTTCAATACCAGCATAAAAAGTGAAGGGGGTGCTGGGTGATGCCAAGCTTAGCTGGTCAAGTAACTGATACAGTCCATCTGAAGCACCTAGCTCGCAACAGGAGACCGGTTTTGCCTCAGAGAAAATAAAATAAAAAAAAAATATGGAAGGAGTGGGGTCTTCGGACTAGTCAAACTTCAAGAAAGGAAGTCCGTTCGCCAGAGTTACGGGTCTTGTACTAAACACAGAGTGAACTGTAAGTAACATCTTTGTATATATGTTAAATAGGTACCCAGGCATTAACCTGTAGATAGAATTGCATTTTCTTATTCTCTCGAAAATTTTTCGTTGAGGTAATAATTTCGTATTATTCTCGATTTTGCTATTAATGATTCATAACATTATTAATTCATTACTTTAATGGAGGTGGGGGCATCTACGACATCACCCAACTCCATTAACAGCTATGTGCAAAAATCACGTAGTCTTTATTTAAAATTATTTGTTGTGGTAAAGAAATCCGTGTATTTTTCTTGAACTGCCTTGAGTGTTTAAAATAACAATATGAATTAAAATTTAAAGCTGACTCTGTATGTTTTTTCTTTCCTCTCTTTTTATTTTTATTTTTTAATTGTTGTGTCTTCGATGTGAACTTGAATCCAAGACTAGTTCATAAAAGTCATTGAATTAACTTTCCCTGCTTAAGGCGCGAAAATTAGTCTGTACCAAAAAAAAAAAAAAAAATAAAATAAATTATCAGTTTAATTAAATAATAACATTATTTTATCACCAGCAGATTTGCACAATGCATTTTTTATTTGTTTTTGAAGTTACAGAAATTTAGATTCAGTAAACAGAAAAATGACCGCGCTAGAAGGTATCTTCTGGGAAAGGTTTCTTTTTAAAGAATTTCTACAACATGAGCTTCATTCGGTATGAAATTTTATAAATGACGTAGATCCTTTTCTAAGAAAGAAAAAAATAATTTCATAAATTATTATTTCCTTCTTTCTTAGGTAAAATCTTCTAATAAATTTACTCTTTAAATAAAGAGATGCTATAAGTATATAGCAAAAGAAGTACTTTGACGTTGTGTAATAGTTAGCAAGTTTGTCTCGCCATTTCAGTTAGACACCGACACAAATCAACTTCATCATTACTTAACGACCTCTAAAAATAATACCTCCTATTTTATTATGTTCGTCCACACCTTCAGAAGCGGGTGTTGGCGGCATAGTAGAAGAGGCTGAACTTTTCTACCAATAATTCATCATATTTTGCATTAACAGTTGAACGGTAGTTTGGCAGAAGAGCATCGGACATGAAAGCGCGTGCTAAATAGTGACATCACTGAATTTTATCATATGAAAAAAAAAAAATCAACCACTGACATTCATCGTTCATCGACGGCTGATAAACCTATACAGGAAAGCAAATAGTGGATGCGAACACGGTTAATCGCTGGTTAATGCGTTTCAGCAGTGGTGACTCTGGTGTGTATAATAAGACATGTTTCGAGCATGTCATGACAGTCTCTTATTCATCCTTGGTGAAAATACATAGCCAATTAGAGTGACAACGACAAAAAGTGTTTTGTAGCTGAAAACTTGCATGATACAACGCTAGTACCTGTCGTCGATTTTGTGGAAAAAAGGGGACATTACTTTCGAAGTGTCATTCAGCAGATGGTAATAAAAATTGTAATAACATTTTGTTATTTCTTCTTCTATGTTCCTATCAGAACGTTAGTCATAATGGCTCTCCACAACTTCTCTTTAACTAAATAACATTTGGCATTTACGATCTCCTTAGTTTTTGTTGTGTCATCCATTGTGTCAAACTCGTTAAGTAGGTTTTACTGCTTCTCTTGCCTTGAATATGTTCTGTAATTTTTAAGTGATAAAGAAATCTTAGAATATAATGATATAAATTAGAATAAGTCGGTATATATATATATATATATATATATATATATATATATATATATATATAGATATATACCACAGGCAGAAAGGTTTGGGTTAACCCTACATTTCTTTCAAAAAACATGTATTTTTTAAAATAAAAGATAAAATTTCAGTAACTACAATGTATTTTATTTATTTTTCAATCTTTCTTCAGACTCTATATATATTTATACACATAACACACACACACACACACGCATATATATATATATATATATATATATATATATATATATATATATATATATATACCACAGGCAAAAGGTTTGATCTCAACCTGCATTTCTTAGAAATACCTTAAAACAAGTAAAAGATAAAATTCCAGTATCTACAGTGTATTTGCTTTTATTTTTCAATTTTTCTCCAGGCTCCTCTTATTACCAATAATGTTCAAATTTGGATTCGTCTGTCCATCATACATTTTGCTAAATTATGAATATTTTGTATGAGAAACATTATTTTTTTTGTTTTCCCTATTAACGTCTCAGTAGACACTTTGAAATTACCAAAAGGATTACTGATTTGCTTCAGGCCAAGGGAATCATGTAAAAAGAAAAAAAAATATCATTCAATCATACAAAGACGTACTATACCATCTGGTTTACGCAAACTTGGAAAATAAAATCACCTTTCCACGAAACAACGACCCAAAACACTCTTGTAAATTATGTGACAATTACGTCAAGAAAAACCACCCGCCCCCAATTTTGGAAATTATGACAAGGCTACCTCAAACTGTTGACCCCTCTTCCATTGAATTAGCGTGGGATGAACTGGATAGAAGAATTCGAAGAGAATACTCAAAGTTTTGCGAGTGAGTCCTTTCAGTACTTGAAGAATACTTGGAAAGGTCAGCCGTTACAATTTTTTTTTCAAAAACTGCTTGAAAGAATGCCAAGAATTTGTAAAACAGTAATTAAGTCAGGTTGTGATTTTATTGATGAAAACAAAATGTGATGTTGTTGTATGATAGTTTTTTTGTTTTTTTTTTTAGAGTTAAGGGGTTATTTTTTGTCAAGATAAAAGCAAATACATTTGTATCTTTTACTTAGAAAATATAAAAAATATATAATTTTTTTTGTGATGCTCAACGAACACTTGTTGCCACTTTTTAATGTCAACGAATACTCGTTGTCACTTTCGTAATGCCCGTTGTAGTAGAGACTTTGTAATCGTAGATACAACTATAGAAACGCCGTTGAACAATACTGGTATAAAACGCCTTCGAATATCACTCGCACTAATAGTAATTGCTCGATAATACTCACTCGAACCTGTATAGTGATCCGAATCAAGAAATAGTATAGTGAATAGAGTAGAGAATAGCGGTATGTAGTAATAGAGGATAGAATAGAAATGCAGTCCGAATAGTAATAGAGGATAGACTAGAAATGACGATCAGTTAGACATCACGCAACTTCCTACTTATGCGTTTCCTCTATAGTCACGTTATCTACTTAATTCAATAATGGAATCGCTTGTGTTTGTTCATTGGCTGGCGATCTATGTTCAAACTCAAGTGCTGGCAGCGACGGTTTATTCCTATATAACACATTTTAAGGTGTCTTCTAAAGAAATACAGGTAGGTCTCAAAACTTGTGCGTGTTGTGTATATGTATAGATAGCAAAGATTGATACACTTTACAGCATGATGGGATAGATAGATATGAACGGATTGAGATAGATAGATATGAACGAACATATATACATACATACATACATACACACACACACACACACACACACACACACACACACACACACATATATATATATATATATATATATATATATATATATAAATGATCGAAATAAAAGTATAAAACTTAATATTACGAGACATATTAAAAAAAAAAACGGGTGAAGCAACCGGTTTCGCTCCCGCTCTTCAGGCTTCAATGGGAGATTTAAAATTAACACAGAATAATGTACAATAAAAGGAATTGTAAAAAATAAATAAATATATTCAAAAGGAACTAGAAACAAATGACAGCGAGTCCCAACAAACACTCACGTTGTTTGCACAAAGAAGGCTTACGGGATCCGATGAAAAGTGCCCCCAGTGTTTCTAGTTCCTTTTGCATATTTTTTCTAAATAAATCCACATTACAACCAAAAACGTTTACGACACCTCTCTTCTCTTCTTTTTAATATATATATATATATATATATATATATATATATATATATATATATATATATATATACACATACATACATACATGCATAGATATGGACGGAATTATATAGATAGATATGAACAGACTGAGATAAATAAATATAGATAGACAGATAAATAGATATGCACTGACTGAGATAGATCTTTTATGCACCAAATTCTTTCAGGACTTAGACGATTATGGCTTTCCACAATTTTTTCTTTTGTTTCTATTACTAACTTCGGACTCTTTAGCATTCGTCGTTATACTTGTTCTGTCGTCCATTTATAAAAAGTGATTTACTCGCTGTTTATCCTGCTTCTCTGTCCTTCCGTATATGTCCTGTACATGTATCATCCCACTTCATTATATGTATTTCAACTCTTTCTGGTTGTAAGTATCAGATTTCTTGTAGTTACTATTTTCATTAAAAAGTCTTTTTTGCTCACATGTTCTACTTGTGGCAAGTGATCGATTAAATAAAGCGATAAAAATTTATGTAAATCATACCGTTTCGGACAGAATGAAATGTTGCGGAATTAGCAAGTAAGAGACTGGCCCAAAGGAAACAAAATATAATAGGAGTATTTTGTCTTTAAATACATAGACAATTAGATTTTTTGTATTTAAACAGGATGTAAAGAAAGGTAAAGAAAGGGCTTTAACATTTAATCAATTTAAAAGCTATTAAAAATAAAGAAAATCAACTAATTGATGATGATGTAGATTTTAAACTTCTTTACTCGCATCTTTGCTTGCAGTGTATTCCAACATTCTCTATTTATGGATGCCCATAGGAACTATAAATATAAATCTCAACATATTCTGTTCAAACTGAGAATCACTAAAACAGATTGTTACTTAGCCGTAAATGAGTTATGGGAAAGTGGCTTCCATAGGTTCATACTAAACTATTTTCTTCTCTATCCGCCATCGTGACATATCAAAGACGAAGCTTTTTTCTGTCTATAATAAAAAAACGCAGGCATGTAGAATCATACCTTTCTCTAGGGCATTAGTGTTCGGTGAATAAGAACTTTTAATTGGAATTCGAAGTCTGTTTAATGATTTGGCCCGCTGATATCTGCTACGATTTTCTGCAAATCCTGATATTGATACGCCCAACTTTAAATAATGATATCTTAATTTTGGACATTTATGTATCAAGCGAGTCACTAATGTTTATTTATTTATTTATTCGTAATGGTGAGTTTAGCCGTTTTCATACAGTAAGCATTCAGCATTCGTTGGCTAAACAGTCTTTTGTCAGTTGAAATTCATAATGTAGAGTTAGTGGCCATATTTAAATGTAAAATAAATGACAGAACTGTCCGACAGACAGAATTGACAAGGATTGCAATAAGAAAAAGTTTGACAAAGATTGCAACAAGGAAAAAGAAAAGAACAGAGCAAAAATAATATAAAGCATATGCAAGGCAAATTAACAGTAATAAGGCAAAGCAACAATAATATGGTGAAAAGTTCACAAAATAAGAATTGGAGTTGACACACAAGAGAAAGTTCGGATAAGCAAATGTAGTGTTCTGATCTCAAGACAAGACAGACTGGGACTAAGTCATATAAAACAGAGAACTGGCCTGTTTTATTGGCTGAGAAGAAATTCCAGCATACATTTGTATGCTTCTGCCTATAACTTGGGAAGGGGAAAGTGTTTTGCAGTCATTCCTAGTGCAGATTGGAACCAACAGTCATGCCCAAATTTAAAGTTTCTTCAAGGTTTACTAGTTTTCAATGTTCCATACATATTATTTTTAGAGAGCAACTGCTCTTGCCCTAATATTAACTGCTACAACAATGCAGAATATTATACATGCAGTTCTTGGTCAGGTTTTCTATTAGAGGCTGTATTTTGGTTGAGGTATCTGCATAGAGTGAGGGCTTTGATTTTTTACAGACAGCATCTTCTCCCTATGACGTATGGTAGAGTAGCTTTGTGATTGTTCGGATAAGCAAACGTAGTCTTCTGACTTCAAGACAAGACAGACTGGGACTAAGTCATATAAAACGGAGAACTTGTCTGTTTTATTGACTAAGAAGAAATCCCAGCATGTATCTGTGTGCTTCTACTTATAAACTGGGGATGGGAAAGTATTTTGTAATAATTCCTAAGATTGGAACCAGCATATAAAATCTTTCTCTTAAATCAGTTCTGGAAATTAGTCTTCTGAAGTCCATTAGCTGTTATTGATCTTTCTAGTACTGGCGGTTTTCTTTCAAAGATTTTTGTTTAAGGTAGTGTGGAAAGTCACTATCTTGATTATATAATTATTTTCTCTTCTACTTATGCGTTCTATTTTAGCTGTAGTTGTTATTAGAAATCTTCAAATGATATGGTTTGTGTTATTCGGTAAAATTCTTTATTTGTGATTCTATAACGCTAGTCTGTAAGATCTGATGAAGGAATGGCTTCTTTAAGACCTCGAGGATTCATTCGCTTGAAACCAATTTTAAGGCATTGATATGAGAAAACGGTTGCATATTACTTATAGCTGAGGCATTTCGGAACGAGTTGGGCGCTATGCCTGGCATCCATATGAGAGTCTCGAGCTGATGAAGCAATTTAAGAACATCACTCGTGTTCTTAATTCATTATTTTGGATTTGCAGCATCTTGCGCTGTTAGAAAAAACTACACCTAGCGCAGCCTATACTATGTTCAATGTCATTAACTCCTATACTAAATTTGTTATAACCGATACATACACCGAGGTATTTGAAGTGTTTATAGTTTATTAATTTCACATTCTGAACTTTTTTGATGGGTTCAGGGTATGTAGCATCATTACTTTCATTCCAACTCCAGATCATAGTTTCTGTTTTTGAAAAGCTTTCTTGTAAGTTCGACTTCTTGAAACACTTGGTAAAGGATGTTGAAATGTTGATTTTTTTTTTTGTTCAAGACCATTCTTATGGATATAGCCCCCAACTCATTATTGGCTATTGGAGGAACGCTGTTTTTCTATTGGTAGATTCGTCTGGGATGTGATAGAGAATGTTTAAATGATCAAGGTCCATTGCTTCTCATCTGTGCTTGTATAAGCGCAGAGCATACTATCGGAAAAGATAGATTGGATTTTTATTAAAAGTGTGGGCCTTTCGTATGAATTCTTCTCCATTATGGAATTGACCACTCGAGGTGGTCAATGCCATGTTCATTTCCGGAATCATAAGACAACTTGGCAACATAATAAATCTAGGCGTATTTATAAATCGATAGAATAGGATCGAACTGACTGTAGGGTATAAAAGATCTTTTCAGGAGCGATTTTGCGAAATGACTGTTGTTGAGGAAAGGCCCGAAAGAGCTTCAAAGCAGCGAGGTTTGCAGGGTCGTATGGGACAGGAAGGGCGTCGGTGAGGGTGAGGCTGAGAGCTCGACGGGGTATAAAATGCATTATCAGTTACGCAAAAATAGGCACGGCCTCTTCATGGCATTATGCCAACAGATGAAGGTCATTGGCAAGTGATGTCGTGGGGGAGGTTATTTTGAATCAATTCCAGGGCAAGAGCAGAATATTTCTTTTGCACCTGGAGTACAATTAACTGCCAAACGGAAACAAAGAAATTTATTTTTATGGAGGCGCAGCGTTTAGATCGAATTTAAAATAAATTTAAGCCGAACGTTCAGATTCGTCAAATAGACAATTACAGAAAGAAATAAAAATGTTTTTACCTACATTCATTTTACGAAAAAAGAGAAGAGAAAAACCTCGACTTTTTAAACAAAAAAATACTATTTCTTTTTGACTTTAGCATTTTCTTTAGAGAGACTTGGTGTCATTTTATCAGTGGGATGGAATCTCACGGAAACAAACATGTTTGTAAATAGATTCATAAGCTTCTTTACTTCTGTGAGCACTGAGTGGAATTAGATCCGACTGTTTTGAATATCTCAAGAACCGGTTGTGCAGTCTCGATGCAACTAGGTAACCAACTAGAAGATAAAAAATGCATATATATGAACAGACATCCTCCCAGTTAAAATTCGGCTCCCTGTTACTACTTTTTTTTAAAGCTAAAATTACCGTGAATTTGTTTTGCTTATCTTAAGTCCCGAAAAAATACGATATAAAATTCACTATTTTTCATCCAAACGTAGACGAGATTAGCGAGAATGTGACGAGGCAGATGGTGGAGATTCCGAAGCAAAAATCGTAGGATGTTTTGAAAGGAGGAAGGAAAGGTAATAGAATTTTGTGACGTTCCCA
>OZ010581.1:76328140-76330640 GCA_963932145.1 Acanthosepion lycidas | reverse complement strand
ATAGGTGGTATATTCATTGCAGCATATATTAATATCACAAATACTGAAAAATTGCATGAGCATCATGCTAAATCAGTCACAAAAGTCACAGTTCTTTGAAACATTATCATTTTTACAGTCAGTCAGTTATGTGCTATGCGTGATACCCGCTTAGGCGATCATATATCTTTCGATACATGACTGACGAGGTAGATTTTTTACCGCAGTAAGTTGCCATTTCTTTTTGCGGTAGACCAGTTGCCATCCAAGGTTACAGAACCCGGTTTGTCCTGCTATTTACTGCTATAGATGGCGGTGGGAGAAGAGGATTCATACCTTTTCCAAGGGTATTAGTACGTAAGTGAATGTAATGGATTCGATTGGAATTCGAACTCGGTTCTCTGATTCCTCAATCCAAGCGCTATCCATTATAAAAAAACACACACACAAAAAAAAAAAAAAAAAATACCCTTTAGTGATTAAAGACTGCAAACCAAAAATGCTTTCACGTAGATATGTCTGTGTCATAAGATGAAAATATATCTGTTAAAGAATATAATATGTACGTATATGGACTTTGAAATTGAAAAATGTAGCATTTTAAAACTACTAAATTAACTGGAGACCTTGGTAGATTCAAAACAGTTACAGGCAAGAACAGTAACAAGATCAGTGTTAACCCACGTTTATTTCACGGGATATCAATTCTTTATGGGGCATTTAATTCCGAAATTTAATTTTCTTGGGAACATTTTTTTTCAAAATGTAAATAATATTTTTAAAAAATTCACCCCAAGAAAGGCGATAGAGCCACTAAGACACAGGTAATTACTGAGAATGAAAAAAAAAGTTTCCCAAGTGAGAAGTGCGAGAGAAGAAATTATTAGCATAGAATTTTCGGTTACATATAGTAATTTCAACAGTAAAATGACCTAGATGCCACTCTAGTACTTCGCTTTAAAACTACTAAATTAACTGGAGACCTGGGTAGATTCAAAACAGTTACAGACAAAAACAGTAACAAGATCTGTGAATACCCACATTTATTTCGCAGGATATCAATATTCTATGGGCCATTTAATGTCGAAAGTTAATTTTCTTGGGAACATTTTTTTAAAAAAAATGTATTGTTGGTAATTTTTTTAACTATGAAAATGTATTTCTGGTATTTTTATACTTTTATAGGGTTTTGACTCCAGTTTTTTTTTTGTGGGATAGGGTTTAATTATTTGCCTATATCTGGTATCCTAATAGGTGCGACCACTTCGAGTCAGGGTGGACCTGGGAAAAACAACAATTAAGAAATGGTTTCACGCCTCTCAAAACCTCCCGATCAGAGGCCTTGCTGCCAGATGTAGTTTATCGTCATACCCAGAACGAACCCTCGTTTACAAGAGGTTAAAAAATGTAGTGTAGAACTACTCAGGAAAGTATTATCAATGTAACAAAAAGTATGAATACAGTACATATTAAGTATCAATTGACATAATTATTTGTGAAAACAATGCATATATTTACTACCTTATGGATCTCGGATAGTAAACAGAAAACGAAAGGTAATAATAATAATAATAATAATTTATTGTAACAATTTCATGGGACTTCACAAGACACACAGACAGAACAATCAAAGCTAATCGCCCAGACATCGTTATTAAAGACCGCAAACAAAAAAGTGCCTCCTTATTGATATGGCTGTCCCTGCAGACTGCAATGTATCTTTGAAGATCTTTAAAAACTATCAAAATACAAGGACCTTCAAGTCGAAATCTAAAAAATGTAGCACATGAGAACAAGCAACAATTCCAATTGTAGTTGTAGCCCTCGGATTGATTGGAAAAGATTCCAGTAGACTTATTGAAGGGATTCCTTGCAGTCCATGTTTTAAAGAAATACAAAATAATATTCTCACAGTACAGCCCAAACCTTACGAAGGGCTTTATCTATGTAAAATATGTGCGATTTTAAAAAAGAATTGCTTAGTGGAAAATGTCATGATGCCATTTCTGACTTTAGGTCTCTGGTCGGGACCCGGAAAGAAATAAGTATACACCAGAAATCAAAGGAAATATAATAATAATAATAATAATAATAATAATAATAATAATAATAATAATAATAATAATAATGTGGAGCTCGTGTTTGAGTGGAAAAAGGTTCAGATTAAATCATTGAGAGGATTCCTGGTCACCCATGCCTTAAAGAAATACAAAAAGATTGTTCTCACAAGGTAAAGCTCACAACTTACAAAGGGAATGAAAAATGTGTGTAATCTTAGGTTGTTTTGTTTTTATTTTTTTACAAAAATATTCGGTGAAAATGTCATGATGTCATTTCTGACCTAAGGTCTCTGGTTGGGAGCCGGAAAGAAATGACTATACAATAGAAACCAAAGAAAATAATAATAATAATAATAATAATAATAATAATAATGATTTTAAAATAACTAATGATTTAGCTTTGAAGATATTCAAAAACTAATCAAAGTACAAAGATATTGAAGTGGAAATTTCAAGAATTT
>OZ010581.1:76270640-76323140 GCA_963932145.1 Acanthosepion lycidas | reverse complement strand
TTTTTCGTAACAGATTTAATGTTTAGTATAGAGCTTAGAAAAAAATTCGCAGTGTGAGATAGGCAAGGAGTAAGGCATGTAGCAACATCAGCACGGCAAAGGGAACTCCTTTAAAGGCAAGGAAGGGCAAAAATATTTTAAATCAAAAATATTTTAAATCAAGTGATAGCGATTGCTGTATGAGTTGTACGATTTTTTAATCTAGCACAGGCAACGCCGGGCCATGCTGCTAGTATATATATAAAAGTTCATCCCGCTTTTCTTTTGTTTTCAATGAAATCTTTCTGTTTCTTATTACTCTCCTTATCTTTTGGAATGCATCTTTGTTATTCCAATACAAGTTCGGATTTCAGTGTCATAATTTCTGTTCTCTGTTAAAGCACTTCCCAGATATTTTTCGTGTTTGTTTTATTTTCGTATCTCCGATTCAGAGGTCACATGCTGAGGCGTTCCTCTTGCTGACAACCGCACAATGTCTCTTATTCATTCTTTCTCCCCTCTTTCCTTTACTACCTTCTCGAGGAGTTTCTGCAATTTCCATTCTCTATCATCTGCATATCTTATTAAATCCAGGTAGGACTTCTCGTTCTCTTTTCTCGCTATAAAGGGTTGAATAATGAGAAGACATATCCTAATCTTACGCTACTTTCTATTCACATTCTATCTGTATAGGATAAAAAGAACTCCATTGAAGATTTGCTGATTTTATAAGACGAATATAGTGAGAGTTTATTATAATGATCTATTTTATAATTCACAAAGCCGGGCCAATATATGGAGGTTATATATATATATATATATATATATATATATATAGATAAAGATAGATAGATAGATAGATAGATTCTAAGGAATTGGTGCATCTTGTTCATAATCCGAAGACTTACAGCCACCTTAAGTTAAAACCCCAGTTCCCGTCAACTTGAATGTGCGGGTGGTGTAGTTCATAATGGCTCGGAATTGTTAATCGGAGAGCCAAATTATAATTCCCGTTGGTCAGTTATATTGATTTACGTGCAAATACCCTTACTCGCAAATACCCTTCATAAAAAGTATGAATCCGCTTTTCCCCCCAGATATGGGTTAATTAGTAGAACTTGTACCATTAAACTATTATTATCTTAAAAAGATTCTTACAATCTTAAAATATTTCCTGACTGAGGAAAACGCGCACAACTATCTAAACTATGCAACAGTCTTCGCGGATATATATATATCATACTTATTATAAAACCCAGGTTGTGTGTGTGTGTGTGTGTCTGTTCGTTTATATATTGGATCGGATTTCCTACATTTTTCAACTGAGTTCAACTAAATTTCACAGGACTACGTAAAATTACCTTGCGGTGGTTCTGACAGCACCAAAAATTGGAAAAACACAATTGTTTTTGCACGAAATCAATTTGAAAACACGATTAAGAGGCATCGTTGTCACAAAAATGAAAGGGGGACAACTCATATCAAGTTATACTTATTATAAAACCCAGGTTGTTTGTGCTTGTGTGTGTGTGTGTGTGTATGTGTGTGTGTGTGTGTGTGTTCGTTTATATATGAGATCGGATTTCCTACATTTTTAAACCGATTTCAACAAAACTTCATTTTTTTTTGGCAGGTAGTGTTTCTTATTGTCTTGCACACTTTTTTTCTTTATTTTTACATTCATAATGCTTTAAAAATTCCATTTACAAGACAAATGTTTATAATAAAATTCTATTCAATCGGTAGACTCATAACGATTGAAAACAATGTTTTTGTTTGAGTTTGGGTTTGACCAATTCGTAAAAAAAAACAAAAAAAAAAAAAACAAAAAAAAAACAAAACAAAAAAAACAAAAACAAAACAACAAAAAAAACTAATTAAGGCATGCGTGTCCGTCAACCTTAAACAATAATCTTTGTCAATTTTATTTTTCAGTCTTTATGATGGTCGATACTTGATCTATCTCTTACTGTTACATCCCCGGGCAACGCCGGGTTCTACTGCTAGTATATATATATATATATATATATATATATATATATATATATATATATATATATATATATATGAATAAAAAGAAAGAACAGTAAGATATATAATCCGGTGTTCTTATAGATATTTTTATTTTTACAAAATAGTGCTCAATGTAAATTTACAGAGCATTAATATTCTAAATTAATTGATTTAAAATTTTTTCCGCTACACAGTTCTAACTTTGTAGCGGAAAAACCATATTTTAAATCAATTAATTCATATATATATATATATATATATATATATATATATATATATATATATATATATATATATATATAGTGTGATTGAAATGTAACTCTTCATTTTTAAATAATTATAATTTATTAACTATATTTTTACAAGAAATGGATATGAGAGGAAAGCTTTTAGCATGAGATTTTATTTAAACTTCGATATGGGCACCCGATTTCGCTACCACCTTGTCGAGCTGCTCAGGAATAGCGTCAAATGTTTTCACCAGGAACTCTTGTGGTGTGAAAGACATAACTTCTTGTATTCCAAAGTCTTTGTATAATATAGCAGGCCTACTCTTTTAACCATCCTCAAAGGAAAAATGTCACAGTATCCAGTTGAGTTGCGAGTAAGAGTAAACGTTATGGACTCGTCGGTTCGTGTTTCAAGACAAGTCGGGTGGGATTGCCAATGCAAATCGCTGACCCAGAGGTGACGATCGGCAGAGCTGGTTTGAAAATTCCTGCGCGCCTGAGGTGGTCACCTAACCCGCTTACCTTCCTGTCGTCGACGTGGACACTTTATACTACTACGGCGGCATTCCCATACAGCCACCACCTAACCATTGTACAACCTGTGTGACCTTGATATTATCTCCCATCAGTACAGATATTTACCCAAACATTTAAAAATGAAAAAGTAAAAATTGCTATGGAGAAGATGCATGAATCATAAATAAATACTGGATTTATCAAATCTATGTGGGCGAACTTGGTAACATCTACAGTCGATTCCCAAATACTTAGAATAAAAAAAATACGAATAGAGAGAAGCTGGAAGAATATATATATATAAAAATTTTATTTTCTCGAAAGAGAACATGGTTAAAATTATATAAATATGTCGCATACTTGCTCTCCGTCCTAGAAAAAGGGAAATTAGTGAAGGTTACAAAACTCTCTATACTCATATATGTGCTAGAGGCTGTGTTTACCTATGCGTCAGGAAAGTGTATTCTCTTTGCGGCGTCTACCCGAAGACTATTGTTTTTCTCGTTAAGAGCCACATGACCGGCAAAACGTGATACATATTCACTGGGAAAGGGGAGTGAAGGTTAACCCAGCAACATGAATTCGTATTTCTTTGCAAAATACGTCGTCACAGATATCTTATCAAAAATGACATGGGACGATATTTGATGGAGAAAATAGCGAGCAATTGGATACATCATTTTCCTATAACTATCTTACCGTCCAGGTAGTAGTCGTGGTAGCAGTAATAAAACGCCGTTACGTTCGTTTTCTACCTTGACAGGGACTAGTCCCTATACTGACCTGGATTCATATGGTCCTCCTTGCGCTGGATTTCATATGGAATTATGCTTTCGCAAACTTGCCAAAACTTAATATATTTCCTTGTTTTTTTATTAATATTATTATTGAAACGCGATAGCTGAATTGGTTTCAATACATTAAAAATAGCGTACTCCCTTCCCTCCCACAGACACACACTACACTAACTAAAAGTCTCTTCACTAAACACTTAAAAAGTCCAAAGTGTTTTCAAGTAGATGTATTCCCGTTGCCTTCCTGGTTTTACATCTTAATGCCATAAACGAGGAAGTGATAAAAAGATCTTGTCCCGTCCCACTTCTCATAATCTGACCAAATGACCAAGCATCAAAATATTTTTTTTTCTATTCATTCGAGTCGAGAACTTTTCAGCACTACTTTGTATATATTTCTTACCTACGCAGAACATGATGTTCGAAAAAATGCCTTTTCTAATAAGTCAATTACACATATTCATACTCTTTCCAACTGAGTGACTTTTCAATGTCCAGGAACTGATACAGACTCTACGTAAAAAGAGACTTTCTGTCTAACAACTCACTTTCAGTGAATCCCTTCTAGTGATTCATAATACAAAATCACCAGCTGTTTATCAACCTAAGAATAGCAAAATCGTCAGAAGTCGTTTTAATGAGATTTTATAAATTATTATTAAAGATAAGATCGATATTTTGCATATTAAATTTATTGATTCTTTTTTACGGCTTATCAACACTTTGCAAGTTATTTTAAGCTAGAAAATATTTCTAAATTGTTTTTGTGTGGTGGGGAGATAATGATTTAGTAACATAAGTATTACTAATTAACCTTTAGCTGGGGGTAGAAAAGATAGATTCAAACCTAATCAGATTCTGATAAACAAATTATATTTTGCATATAAATTGGGGGATCAATTCTATATTGAATTAGTGTATAAATTTATCCCTCACTTTGTGGCTACGGTAGTTTCTATACATTTATAGTTAAGAGAATGTAAATAAATCTGAATCATATGCTTGTGTAGCTATCAGTATTTGATTGATTTATCGATTCATATTCTACGGCTTATTAACACTTTGCAGGTTAAAGCCAGAAAATAGTTTTAGATTTTTTTAAGCATTTCACCCCAAGCAAGGCGAGAGGGCCATAAGCACGTAAGGATTACAGATAGTGGGAGCAAGAGTAAAGAGGAGTGATAGAGGAAGGGATGAAGAGAAAGACGGGGGATTAGATCAAGGCATCTGAAGATGTCGATTAACATTGCATTTGAATATCTGTAGATTATAGCTATTAGGGAAGTAAATAAGAGGAAGGGAGTTCCACACACAGGAAGTGCGAGACATGAAGCTTTTGGAGTAGAAGAGACAGTGACGTTTCGACAGTGAAAGGGTGAAACTGAGATGCCAGCCTAGTAGCACGTTTAAATTCATGCAGTTTGGGAACCAGCGAAAGTAGCTCGTCGGAGCAGTTACCGTGAAAGTATTTGTATTATTAATTAACCCATAAAAGGTGGATTCATGCCTTTTCCAAGAGTATTTGCGCGTAAATGAATATAACGAACCTAACGGTAATTGGAACTCGGATTTTCTATTAACAATTCCGTGCCATTATCCATTGCACCACCCGCACATCCAAGCGGTCACCCATCTAGGTACTGACCAGGCTCGACGTTGCTTAACGTTGGTGATGGTACGGGAACCGGTGTTTCTACGTGATATGGCCATAATTTAAAGATTTCTGATTCTAGACTCAGAAAGAGACAGTTAAAATTACTTGGACGCATAATGAAGAAATACGGATTGGATAATTTGGCACCCATAGGGCTTACTGAAGGCTAGAGCTAGTAATCTACCTAATAAGTTTACATTAAGGGATGGCAGAACAGAGACTGAGAAAGATGATGAAAAGACAAAACTTATTAAGAGCTACAAAGTATAAGAAGTTGCGGAGAGCCACGATCGCTCATGTACTGAAAGGATACGGCAAGAAGAAGTAAAAGAAGAAAGAATCCTGAAGTTACATGAGTATGCTAAAATAATGCTTGATAATATCAACAATATTGGGATATGTCTGAATATAAATTCCTAGTGCTCTGAATTATTATTAATATGAGAAGAGAGTTTGGAAAATTTAATACTCACAAGACAGATTGAAGGCAAGAGGAACAAAGGAAAATAACGCATAACCTACCTAGCGAGATTGAGTAAATTAATGGCGGAACAACGTTTAGGGGAGATAACAAAAAGACAAAATTTATTAAGAGCTACAAAGGACAGGAACTTGTGGAGAGTTATGATTGCCAAGGTTCCGAAGGGACACGGCACATAGAAGAAATACTCCGGATAAAATTCAAGAACATATTTTAATGCGAATATTATACGTCGAGTACCTTTACAACAAGGTCTTTGTTAGAGTATATTTTTCGTACTGCATTGAAAATTAGAATGTTTGGAAAGGTCTGGTTTACATTGGTTGATGTTTAAAGCAAGTAGCCCCAAATCCAATAAAGCAATAAATGTTACAAACTATTCTCTCTCTTTTGCTCACAGCCAATTAATTCCTATGCTGTAAAATTTACGATGTCCCCATGGCGTTAATACCTGGCTAGACTGGATGCAGGGTGCGATGGGTAAATTGTCGCAATCATATATTTTTAAATTTGTGCATGGGAGTTGTTTGTTCTTGATTTTGTTGACTGCACAGTATAGTAGGGTCAGTTGGGCACCGTCTGTGAGAAAAAGAGCACCATAACGCAATTCATACCGCCAGAAATTTGGAAACGGCATCCTGTACTGCTTGGCATTCGCACCGGAATCTCCAATACGAACATTTCAGATTGTTTGGGTGTCGAGAGGATTAAGAAAGAATTGGATAAGGAATGGTAATTACGAAGGTACGGCAGCTAGGAAAACTCACTCTGATTATTCTGATGAGTAAAGAACTCCCGAATTTGTTGGTGAGGGCATCAGACTCAACACGGAGGCCTACATCAAATCCTGGGTCAAGAGAGTGGCTGCTGGAAGACTACTTCACCATTGTTCCCCATGCCACACAAGCAATTGCATCCTGCATACAGATGTGTGGACGAGATGATAGGCGGACCTATCTACACCTATTGAGGAAAAAGCAACAAATAAATAGTAAATAAATTTTCAGAGTTTCGGCAGAGATGTTAGGGTTTTAATACCGTTAAAATGTATTAATTCCAACTTACTGCCTATTACTAATTTCAAAGACTTGATTTCTTTTATTTTTTAAAATTATTTTTAATTCAATAAAAACTTTAATTACCCTATTTGCTGCGTTATGAGCCACACTGAAAAATATCAAACATTAGGCAGCACCCAGTGAACTGGTGTCATGGATGAGACACCGATACAGAGAGCTGGGTACGTTTACTGTGGCGAGTCAGGATGAGTTGCGTTTAGTAATAGTGAAAATTCACTTATAAAATTTTACTATATAAGCCCGTATATAGAATTTTTTACGTTTTAAAATAAACTAATAGTTAAAAAATTGGTATTTTATATCATGGACCAAACAGACGAGGTTTATTAATACACAAAATAACCATAACTAGTATAATTTCATTTGCACTAAAATTATGCTTGTTCGTTTTGTAGTAAGATGAAATAAAAATTGTGCTTGTTTAGTATGTGTAGTATCGTATGCAAATTAGATAGACAAGTATAAATAGAGAACAACTTGCGAACATGAGGGACAACTATACCTGGTTGCTATTCAGGACACGGAGAACTCTACTACGACTACTACTACACCAAGCAAAACATAACAACCCCAAAGAACATTGTCACTTTGTACAAGCATAGCATTTTGAAATATGTTATTTAGTGCAGGCGCTCTTCAGCTAATGGACAAGCAATCTTGTAAAAATTGATGGCATTACGGAAAAGGAACAATATATAAAAAAAAATCATGAGAAATCAACAAGTAGTAGAGAGGAAAAGTTTTTCTTGGCCAGAGTTTGATCTTCCAGTAGTAAAATTATCCGAAATATTCAGTCAACTTAGTGAAGAATAAGTTCATTAATAATATTGTTGACATTTTGGAGTGGTCCAGCTAGAGTTCAGATCTGAACCCTATCGAGAATATATGGAAGGAACCCAAAAAATCCGTGCAACATCAAAAGAATCAATGGGAAATCGTGGAAATCCCTGTAGAGAGGTGCTAAAATTCTAGAACCAATTACAATTTCCACTTGGAAACTGTAAAATAAAGGTTTACGTATGGATTATTAGCAAAGGGTATGATTAATGGCATTTTTTCACAATGGTTGAGGCCAAGAATACGCAGATAACATCCCCATGCAGAGGGGTAACTCACTCGAAAACCACCTGTATACTGTATTTATATCTAGCTTCTGGACATGCGCAGACCAAATAAATGTGTACATTTTTGAGACCTATGCAAACAAAACCTATGGATACCTTTCTATTGTTTTTTTTTTCAAAAGGACAGATTTCAGCATTAAATAATATAGAGAATTTGATATGATCTTAAGTTTTAAGCAAACCAATAGAAATTAGAATACCTTTTGTCGTGAATACATCTTAGCTTATCTCATGCGTCAATTTATACGATTACCAGCAAAAGAAAAATTGTTTCCCAAAATGAATAAATAAATATAGCGCGAATATTGTGTAGTGATGTATGTTTTTATGTACGTATGTGAATCATAAACAGTAATATGAACACACAAACAAACAAGCACGCACACACACATTTGCAGGAAAGTATACACGTGTGAACAGAGGTTGTACTGATTATTTCAGACTGAGTTTAATTGCTTTGCATAATTAGTGAATACGTTAGCGAATTAGTGACTGCTTAGATGTAAATTGCAACCTGGGAAGAAAAAAAAAAGGCGGCGGAAAATGTTACGATGATTCAAATGTTTGGTATTCCGAAGACGGAAGACCAAAGTTACTGCAGTTTATATTAGGCTGAAACAAAACAGACAGAATCAAAGTTAATACAACGAACATGTATCTGAGATACATAGGCTCACTGACATTGATGCAAGAAACGAAAAGAAAATACATAAATTTGGAATAATTGTCGAATAAACAGAAATAAAAAAACTTTTTTTAGCATTTTAACGAGAAATTTTCGTTGGTGATACGTATTATTAAACCATATAATTCACTTCGTTTTTTAAATTAAATTGCAAATTGTACTGGCAAATATACACGAGTCTAGTCAGTTTTATTTAATCGAATTCTAGGATTTCTACAGTGATTTGAGCAATAAAGAATACATATAAAAATTTTACAAGGTGGTTACTGTAATAACAAAAGACAGCAAGGGAAGGCTTAAGGAAGTTTTATTCTGCTTAGACTAATTGATACAAGCATAGTGACGATTTATAGTCCTCTACAAACGAAAGAGTTCTCCAAAGAGAGGGAGTCATAAAACAAGGGTGATTACTCCCGATTACTTTATTACACTGCACGCTTAGGCGATCATGTATCTTTCAATAGATAACTGATGAGGCAGAATTTTTCCGCAGTACGTTACCATCCAAGGCTATAGAACCCAGTCTGTCCTGCTATTTACCCATAGCTGGGAGTAAGGAGAAGAAACTTTCCCAAGGGTATTAGCACATAAGTGAATGCAATCGATTCAACTGGAATTCGAACGCGGCTCGCTGATTCCTCAATCCCAATCGCTATCCATAACTCCACTGTGCCTTACACTTACTTAATTCTTTTGAAGTGCATTTGTACAATGTTCGTACCTTCGCGCTATTGGTTCATGTTGTACATGTGGATTTCACATTCGAAGGTTCTCGACAAATTCAGATCATTATTGTTTGTCAAATCCAAAGAAAAGATATATATATATATATATATATATATATATATATATATATATATATATAGTGTAACCCGGATATAAGAGACCCGGATATAAGAGATACCAGGATATAAGAGAGACCCGGATATAAGAAAAACCCGGATATAAGAGAGATTTTATCTGGTCCCAAATTAGAGCCATACTTACCTAAACAAAATAGACCAAACCCGGATATAAGAGACTTCGTCTCCTGTCCCGACAACTCTCTTATATCCGGGTTACACTGTATATATATATATATATATATATATATATATATATGTATTTAATACAATCTTCAATTTTCCTATATGGCTTTGAATGCTGCACAATCTCCTCACAGATGAAGAGGAGACATAAGAGAGCAGATGTGGTTCTATAGAAGAATACTGATTTTTTGCATGGACGGAATATGTGAGCATCGAGGAATATTTAATGAAAAAATACGAAAATAGAAATGTAACGAAAGAAAAAATGAGACTCAAGAAATCGAATATTTAAAGAAAGAAAGAAAGACTTAAAATAAAGAATATAAAGAGGAAAAAGACAAAGTCCAAGACACGGTAGTAACAAAAAGAGAGAAAAAAAAAAGAACTAATTAATTATTTATTAAAAGACATAATTCGTGGTCGTTATGAGTTCAGACCCAAAAGGTAGTTAGCAAGAAAAACAATCCAAGGACTGGAGATATCAATATCAAACAAACACAGAAATTTAATTACCTAGGAAGTGACACCGAAATCCGAAGGTACATTAGAATAGCGAAAACTCCTTCCAAAAGCTAAGCAAAGTATGAAGAAACAAGACCATTTCGTTAGAATTATCTATATTATTTACATTGTTCGGACTGTTGTCCTCATCTTTATTGTAATGTTCACGACGTTTCAGCCGTTGTACACTCCGTCTTTCTTCAGGTGATTAGAATTTCGAACTGAACCCTTCATTTCGTCCACAGGGTTAGTAGATTGTTCTAGTTCCACGTGCCATGCATCTTCCAGGTGTCTCATCTCAACTCTTGAAGATTTTGTTCATCACTGCAGTAGCCAGGTATCGAACTCACCACTCTTTGGGTCAAGCCAACGCTTTTATCCAGTTTAATTAGAAACAAATAAAGGAGTGCTGAGCTGATATAAATCCTTCAATAGTGCAGTAAATGTTGGACAATTCCCTCACAGATGAAAAGAAGATTTTAACCAACAGAGATGTGGTTCTATAGAAAAATGCTGAGAATGCCATTAACCGAACATGGAGGTTTTTAGGAAAATTGGAAGCTAAAAGGAGACTTAGAATCAGAAAGAGACTGTTGAACATTAAGCAACATTTAATGAGGAAAAGGGCTTGGCGAAATTGATACTCACAGGACATACTGATGGCAAGAAGCGCAGAGGAAAACAGCGAGTAACATATCTAATGAGTTTGTTTAAATGGATGGCAGAACAGGAAGTGGGAGGGATAATAAGGGGATAAACATTGTTAGGACTATAAAGGATAGGAAGTTGTAGAGGGCCATAATCGCTAACGTCCTGAAGGGGCATAGATCATAGAAGAAGAATTATTACTAGTGTAGAAAAATGTAAAGTAAGATACTGGTGTGTGGCGTTCTGAAAAGTAAATTTAAATATATGGTTAAATTTGAATGACTGTTATTGGTTAGCTTACGTAGCCTAATTAGTAAGGCATTGTTTGGGAACGGTTGACACCAAAGAATAGGGAATGCTAGTTCACATTTCTTTATTTACGATCTACGTCGCGTACTTAAATGCTAAAAGTTTCTATAGCGCTCAAATTTTCTGGCTAGTAAGATTGTAAGGAAAAAACCGAGAAGAAAAGGTTGAGTGAAGAAGGGTTTAATCATATGAGAACATGGATTGGGAATGCAGTAGTTCAGTGTAACAAGCGTATGACTGAAAGAATTCTTTGCGACCCACTTTTCGGCACTGTTTCAGGCGCCATAGCTAATAGACGAGTTCATGTTTCAATAACAAATATAGAGAAGGTTAGTCAGTTTTTCTAAACAATATTAACGACCGAAGAATGACGATCTGAGAGATGCGTTAAAAAATCAACAGAAATAAAAGAAAAACTATCTTAAATAATTAATATGTAAAGAAATTATTGAATTATTCTGCGATCTTGAAGCTGACGGAAAAATGGAAGCGTTGCTCTCGCGAACGGTTTAGCAATGATCTAGACAAGGTTGGTTAGTAGGCAGTTACACAGTAGTATTAATTACTGTCAAGAAATTTCATTTAAATTAACAGCTATCCTCAAGCTAATAGCATTCATTGCAATACTTAGGCGTTATCTGTTTCTGAATAGTCATATTCCAATTAACCAATCATTTTTTAAATTTTGGTAGCGAACCAAAAAGGCGCGAGGACATCTTTGAAAACCTATTTGTTATGAAAACTACATACAAACAAGAAGGAAAATTCTGTTCGATGCCATTTCAGTGTGCAGTATCTAAAGACAAGAGTTCAGTTCTAAATTCCCTGAAGATTATTCCAATTGACAGATATCTGAAGAATGTTAGAGACTGCAATGGTTGAAACGTTGTTACAGTAATGACTAGGATGAGAGCGTTTGTACGAATTTCACGTCAAATGACGAGTCCCGTAATCCATTAAGCGTTATGTGCACTGCAGTCATATCACCAGTGGTGTGTCTAGAGTAAAATAACCTGACGGAGTCCATCCTTCTTCAGACACGTTTTGAGTCATACCGTTTCCAAGAGGATCAACATGGACTTGAACGTAACGAATTCAGCCGAAATTCGAACTCGGCTCGTCTATTTTGACGGTTTTAAATAATGTAGATATTCTCGCTAGATCGGTTACAAATGAATAGTGAGTTCGGTTCTCATTTGTTGCTTCATGCCTTCGGCCTTGTGTCACATCTAACCTACGCTTAATAGATCTCTTTAAATAATATAGATAAAATTTACGTTTGTTCTGTTAGCCTAAATTTTGTAAATAAATCCTAGCGCTGTCAAATTTTACTATTCTGATCAAAGCCATTAAAAGATAAAAGCAATATAATTTAATATTATCTGAATTCAATTGGAAATTCTACTAAATAGTCATTTGTTACCTAGCTGTATCATTGAAATTCGGGTGTTTTGTGTAAGTATTGTCCGGAATTTGAATTGATTTCGTTTCGGCAGACAGTTTTCTCTCATCAACGGACGGACATAATTCAAATTTTGTGCTTCAATACATCCATTACGTAATTATATGAATGAATATGATCAATTAAATCGGTCTGTTTAACAAAATAATTTTCTCTTCCATCTCAGTAGAAGTACGTAGTTAGCTAAAAAGAGGCGATATGAAATATATACAAAAAGGAGATATGAAATATATACAAAAAGGAGATATGAAATATATACAAAGAGGAGATACAAACTTTAAAGGCACATATTTCGATATATCCATTCAAAAATACTTGTGGTCATAAATAAACATGTAAATCTACACTGGGTATATTTGGATAGCAATTTTTTCGCTTATACAAGTTAAAGATTTAAGAAAAAAAAAAAAATTTCCTACCTTTCCGATCAATTTTTTGATTTCGGCTAAGAAAAGAAGGAAAAAAACAACACTATCACTTGAACGCAACACTTGAAAATGAAGAAACTGACGAAAATATCATTAAACAGACAAAAGTCTTCATAATGATAGCTAGAGGAAGATAGGTCCATACCCTTCCCAAAGGCATTTAGTGCGAAGTGAACGAAACAGATTCAGTTAGAATTTGAACGCGACATGCCGTTTTTACTTTTCGTACTGATAACCGTTACATAAACCGCAGATTACAGATGCCGAATTTCGCCGGAGAAAGAAAGAAATGACGATATTCATTTAGTTTTGAAGTTCTATTTTCATTATTCGTATGCAAGCCTCTTATTTGTAACGTTACACCAAGTTTTCCGAATGCAAACTAAATAATAATAATGTGCATTCAGCTTATTTTCCTGCAAGTTTGTGTTTTGGCTGTAGAATTTTGGAAGAAATACAAAATTTGGTGTTATCTTTTCTCTTCGAATGAATTGCAAACCCTCACTAATTAGAGCTTCCCTCGGTAAATTCTAGAGAAAAAAAAAACATTCTGAGTGTTTGATCGCATTTTGCGCGCATATAAATTACTGAAACAGGCAAGGCATGTGCATCATTTTTGCCTGAAGATTGAATTTTGTTAAAAAAAGACCCCACGCTGTGATCAAAGAAAGAAAACAAAACAATCGCTATGTATTCATGAAGCAATCGGCTTATTTAGGACCTTCAATTTACTTTAAACAGAAACATAAATCAGTTCACAGTGTAAGAAGACTGTCATTCATAAAATTTTGATATTATCATTCATAAAATAGCAACAAATGTTCAACTTATCTGTTCCTATTCGGAGTTTCGCGGATATAATATCAACTGGTCAGAGCCCTTGACAGTAAAATTGAATGTAAAAAAAAATTCAATTTTACAATCAACTACGAACAGAGAGAGATAATTTGAACATTGAATATTTGTTAATATTTGTTTCTATTAATGCTGTATCTTGAACAATTAAAAAAGCCGTTTGACTTAGGAGCGTTGCCTTCCGAAAATCAACTCACTGACTGATTTTTAACACATTTTTCTTATAGTCATTCACAAAATATACCGTTTCACCAATGAATTCTTATAGCTACATGACTTTAAAAAAAAATACAACTCTAATTTTCTTCTGAATAGAAGTGTTTTATTATTTCTAGTGGAATATTACTCACTGAGAATGCATATAATGAAGTACTATTTATCATCAAACTTTCATCGTCGTCATCATCATCTTCAGTCATCATCATCACCATCAGAATGCATATAATCAAGTACGATTCATCACCAAACTATCGTCGTCATCATCATCATCATCATCAGAATGCTTATAATCAAGTACTATTTATCATCAAATTCTTATCATCAACATCAGAATGCTATTAATCAAAATCTGTTATCACCAAACACTCATCAATCATCACCATCTTGAGAATGCCTATAATCAAGTTCTATTTGTCAGCAAACTCTTATCATCATGATCACCATCAGCAGCATCAGAATGCATGTAATTAAGTTCTATTTATCACCAAACTCTCATTATCATCAGCATCGGAATGCCTATAATGAAGTACTATTTACTACCAAACTCTCATCGTCATCATCATCATCAGTCATCATTATCAGAATGCCTATAATCAAATTCTATTTATCACCAAACTCTCCTCCTCCCCCTCGTCATCATCAAAATGCCTATAATCAAATCCTATTTACCACCACCACCACCACCACCACCACCATCATCATCATCATTCCGCCGACTACTTCAATCGTTGGGGTGGGAGCATAAGAAACAGACAACCTCCTCCAGTCTGATCTGTTTGTGGTGTCTCTCAAGAGATCCGGCATTGTTATATTCGTCTATTCTCTCTCTAAAACCATAGAGGCTGACAGCATCCCACGTTTCGATGGGTGTACCCTGTATTGGTAACTCGATGGTATTTGACAAATAAACAAAGCAACCAAACTTTACAAACCTGAAAATTTGTTGCATCAGATAGGAATATGCTGGTGAATGGTAAATGAATTCATCTCTATGGAAAAATCGTCACCGATGGAGAAAGCTAGAGAAATACGGTTGTATTCAACTAATACTGAGAATAACATGGACAAAACATGTGCACAACGAGGAAGTCTAAAGGGGAAAGGGAACAACAAGGAAAATTATACTTACAATAAGAAAAAGACAGATGGTATTTTGGGGATACATTATGAGGAAAGAATGCCTGGAGAACTTAACACTCACAGGGTATACTGACGGCAAGAGAATCGAGGGAAGCAGCATGTAACGTACTTAACGAGATTTTTGTGCAAATGGATGGCAGAACAGGGACAAAAAGAGATAATACACAGTCAAAAGTTACTTAGAGAAAAAAGACGGGAAGAAGACGTGGAGAGCCATGAATCTACTGAAAGGTCTTGTCCATAAAATAAGATACGTAAAATTTCAAAATCGTTATCGTTTACTTTTTTGAAATTTTGAAAATTTGTTTATTTTTAAATATAATTTTTTTTAATGCCGTATACCTTCAGGATGGAGACGATCATGGCTCTTCACTGTTTCCTTTTCTTTATTAAGTGTCAATTGCGATGCATTCTTAAAAATATAGTGGAGTGATTTAGCGTTACCTTCTGCACTATTTTGAATTCAGAGTTTTCCTTTTTTTACACTGGTTGCCATTCACGGATAGAAAGTCTGGTCACTCTTATTATTTAACCCTTAACTGGAGGGGAAAAGAGACAGATTCATGCCTTTTCCAAAGGTATCTAAGGCGAAATTGAAGGCAAACACAGTACGCAGTATTTTCTGCATACACAGGTTTCGTTCTGTAATGGTAGTGTAATCTCTTTCGATTTTAATGAGCATATGTTTTTTTTTCGTTATGAACAGAAAAATGGCTTCAAATATTACCTAAAAGACTGCAGTTAAACAACCATACGAACTTGAAAAATTATAAGTAAAAAATGTCGGAGTACAGAAGCGACTAAATCGATCATGCAAACTGACACAAAAGTCTATTTTGTCAGAAGGATTGGTGAGGAAGAACTTAGAAAATTATGCGAGGACCCGACCCTTCAATTGGGGTCAATAAAGTGTGTGCCGTGAAATCAAACGTGACCTAAACAATAGGGCCTTACACGACCGACTACCGTAGAGGAAAGCGCTGCTAAAATCAAGATACAAAGAAACCCGTTTAAAGAGATTAGTGATAAAAATTAAACTTTTTGGGGAGACCGTACCGAGTTAAAAAGAAACAAATATCAACCTGTTTTGGGTCCGATGGCATCCACCAAATTTGGCGTCATTATGGCGAGGCGCATATAAAATATATAAAGAAAAAAAATGTTTGATATCAGCCGTTAAACATGGTGGAAATCTTATAGTCTGGGATTGAATGAACCCCTTTGGCGCTAATGAATGGTATTTCATCGACAAAATACTGAATGTTACTTTAATATATAGAAAAAACAAAAAATTATTACTATATATTTCCGCGCATAAGGCGACCTTTAGATAAGACGAGGTAAAAATGTAACAAGTTTTCATGTATCCTATACCTGTAGTATAAGACGACTGTTTATCTACTATCTATATTTCTCTTGTTGTCTGTCTGTGTGTCTGTCGTGGGCGTTGTTACCTCGCCCAGGACGCATTTCTCACCCGATTTCGATGTGGTTTTCACCACAAGTTTGCAAATGTCTGCCGTAAGGACATGACGGAGGCCGATTTTTGAGTTCGGACTCAGGTTCCGAAAAAATCAATAATCGAAAAAATCTGCTTACAGAAGGAATGATCGCATTTCAACCAAATTTGACACCCTCTTGGAGTCTATCATTAGAAATGTTATCCAGAAGTTTCATGGCCACTGACCCCTAAACAGCTCTGAAAATCGATATAACCCAAAAACCGATACGCTCAGATTGCGCCTGAACCGCATGTCAGTTTTTAGCGAAAACCGACCGGATTTATTAGGAGGCCATTGGGAGTCACCATGTGAAGTTTCAACGCTGAGCGCCCCCCAAACAGAGTGCAAATCGACAATCGGTCAACCCTTAAAAAATTTTTTCCGGTTGGATATTTCCTAAATGCAGATTAATTTATGGTGACGCTATGCGCAGGAAGAAATAGGTCAGTGTGTGCAGTGGAGTGGAAGAAAACATTTGACCTCAAATTCTGGAATGGGTGCAGGGCCATTGAAATTCGGCTTTTTTTATCCCTGCTACCAGTTCTGACTTTGAGCCACAAATGACATATTCGACTTTGTCAACACTATTGCTTTAATCGTAGTAACATCAGCACGGCAAAGGGCACTCCTTTAAAGGCAAGGAAGTGCAAAAATATTTTAAGTCAAGTGATAGCGATTGCTGTATGTGTCGTACGATTTTTTAATCAAGCACGGGCAACGCCGGGCCATGCTGCTAGTTGATTATATAAAGAGGCTGTTATCAGAAATGCTGTTAGTGTAACCTTAGAAATTCAAAATAAACGAAATAACAAAACCGATTTTATATCATGTTTTCCCTACACATGTCGCCTAAAAAAGAAACCATTGCTTTGTTTATGCTTCCTAACGCTATCTCTCGCGAATACTGATTTTTTTTCTTCTTTCTCTTCTTTTCCTATATCTAAACAGTTACAAACAGCCTGGTTTACTAATGTTCATTTACTTCATCGACAATCACAAAATACCCCTAATAACAGTACGATAATGTACGATAATACTGTGAACGCAACCCTAGTTCGATGTTTACATTTTCTCAGCTGAGCTTACATGGAAACAAGTTAATTTCATTGATATTGAATTATTCTTCGAATAGGCAATTTATTATGAAGTTATGCTATTGATATATAAGATGGAAATGGTTTTATTACTTTTATTATCAGTTTATTTGATAATGGGAATCTTTCCATGTACGTTATTCGTTATCACACCGAGGCTGAAGTTAGCCTGCCCACAAACATCACTCAGAATATAAGGTTTCTTTTTTTTAGAATTGTAGTATAAGATGACCCTCAATTTTTAATGGTGATTTTTGGAATTTAAAAGTTGTCTTATACGCAGAAATATATCGTATGTTGCTTTCATTTAAACGGTTGGCAGCCGCTTCAGCTTAGACTTACGGTTCACGAATCTAGCCTGTTCGATCATTACAACTCAGTAATGAGTTAGATCCCCAATGTATGTCCCTATATAAAATTCGATATGAAATTAACCAACATGCAGAGTTTCCGAAGAAAACATAAAAGTTCAAGATTGACTAATTATATCACACGATTAAAATCAAATCAATACTTCTGAAATATAAAGAAACGAAAAGTAAAAGAACGACGAGCTTCTAACTTAATAGGTTTGGAAGAATGCATACTTTTGAAGTAGAAAAATATTGTATTAACTGTCAAGACTACAAGCATTAATGGAAAATAAAGGTAGCCACACCAAATATTTATTTTTTAGCAAACTTTTTTCCTAGAAGTATATTAATTTTGGGATGGGTATATATTCATATTTTGGTATCAAATGTTTAGTCCCGTATTATAACAATTTTGATTGTGTCATGGAACCCAGTAGGATATACAGTGTGTAGGATAACAATTCGGAATGGTTACATTCACTTCTGTGCACTTTATACAATCGATTTATATATTTTCGTTGTTCAGTTACATAACCATATTTATTTCTGTATTAGTTGCTAAGTTGGCCAGAAAGTCCCGACTCACTTAGAAATAGGAACGAAAACAGCAAATCTTGCTCTCTGCCTGGCGGAATTTCCAAAGAGTACTGCATTTCAAGCTTGTTCCACACATCACGCCATCAATTCTAAACCATATTGCCAGCAGCTAAACTGCGTGTATGACAAACTAAAGAAGAAATATCCTGCATCGGTTAGTCGAGGTCAGGCTTTGTTTCAGCAAGACAATGCAAGGCCACACACTGCCTAGTAGACAAAGGAGAAGTTTAAAGAGATGGACGGTGTTGAGATTCTTCCACATTCACCATTCAGTACTGATGCCGCTCCGAGTGATATATGGCCTCTTCCGCTCAGTGGCACACTTCCTCCGCGACATTTTTAAGTGAAAGTAGCTTGTTTACAGCGGACTAGCATCTGGGACAGATTCGAATGCTGGCTGATCGCTGACAGAAGAATGATGGACTTTATTTTTAAGAATAAATGTTGTTCCATAAAATTTTGTTGTTTTCCTCCCGCTTCCGAAGTAAGTTGGGTCTTTCTGGTCAACCTAATAATTACGTCACAAATATTAAGAGGTGGGGAATGTTCCATAAAATATTATAAGAAATGAACGTAATAACTATCGATGGTGATAATATATAAAAAATAGTATTAAAATTACAAAAAAGTAATCAAACGACTAAACAAATTTAAAAAAGAAGGCAAATCTTAAGAAATACGAATATTATAATAAAAACACAAGAAACTGAAGCGAATACAATTTTTATTTTCTACTGCACACCTTTTCTTAATTAACGTTCTTGACTAAAACCTCTTCTTGCCGACAGGGCAGAATCGTGAGAGCATCGTTGCATAAAGATTTCAGCTGGAAGGGTGGAAGCAAAAAAAAAAAAAAAATCATGAGATGGGGGGCGCGGAAGACGTTGGAATAATAAAATCAACTTGAATCAGTGAAAAGATTTTTGGCATTCTGACAACAAGTTTATACCGAAGATTTCTCATGCTGAATATTTAGTCAGCTTTTTGCCACCACCGTCGTCGTCCAGAATACCTCAACATATTTTCGGTGTTTTTGTTGACGTTTGATTACTCTTAAAATGTAGATTTATATAATACTTTCCTTATCAGCGATCATATTGCATCAAGGTTGCCAATGAAACTGTAGACATTTAAATTTTTTAAAACTTTTCCTATTGGCTAATTCTGAACTTTTCATTTACTTAAGTCTAACTTATCGATGTATACCGTCTTCTAAACCAAAACATAACAGTTTTATTATTTAAGTGTAGCATTAAGTCAAGTGCTTCGTGATACACGATCATGTCTCTTTCGATTCATGACCGACTAGGCAGAAGATTTCCCGCAGTAGGCGGCCATTTCTTTCTTTAAGGAAAGACACAGGGAAGCTATATTAAAGCGGTGAGAAAGTGACTGAAACCAAGATGGCAGATGTTTTAAAATTTAAGAAATATAAAGAACGTCCAATATGGTTTCTTTCTTGAAAAACCACCACCAGAAATCAAATATGTTCATCCAACTGAAAGTGCTAGATCTCTGGAGAGCCATGATCACCTACATCCTGAAAAAGGAAAATATAGGACGGGAGGGAAAATAAAAGATAAAATCGGAAGAGAGATTTTGGGTCAATTGATTTTACAACATATCAACCCTTATTGGGTTATTTAATGCTGAAATCATCCCGTGGTAATAAAATAAGCACATCCCGTCTCCCCTCTCGCTTGTAACCATCCACTATAATAGAATAAACGTTTTCAGCTCTAAATCTGAATTAGTCAAAACTTTATAGGCTTCACTTACAGTTGTTGCTATATTGCACATCCATTTATAAAAAATATATTTAAATATGTAAGCATTTACTTGCTTCCGGTATAGATAGATATTGGTTACTTTGAGTTTATAAGTATTTACTTGGTTCAGAGATATGTAAATATTGAAGCCGTCAACCAAATGTTATTATTATACCTCCTCAATGCTAAACTGAATTTGAAACCGTTACGCCTGTTTTGGATGGGCAGAGAGCGCAATGGTCGGAGGCTCATAACCAGAAACCAGCAAACCGCGTTCGAATTCCGGTTGAGATCGTTAAATCACTTTTTATACAAATACTCTTGGGAAAGGTATAAATCAATCTCTTCTCCTCCTATGGGTTAAATAACAATGCAGACTGGACTCTCTAACCGTGATTGTCAGCCAGTATAGAAGGGCATCTCTGAATTCAAAACCGTATATGGTGCTGGCGAAGCACATACTTATATGGCCCTGGTAGAACAATATTTATACGGAACTAATGTCCGCTAAACATAGTTGCAGTGTAAACAATAGGTTGACTCTGTGAATATTGAACAAGCATAAATAGGAGACAGACATGCTCGAAAATGATCAGCCATGTTAAACGAGAAATTACATTTATCTGCAGTGTACCTTGAATCGAAACTTTTCTGAAGGTGATTGTTCTATCTTATACACCATATACTGACGTTAATTCTGATACTGACAGCCATTTCGCATTGCAGTTGCTTCAAGAAATCTTTTATTGTTTGAGTTTATAAGCATTTATAACATGGGTGGCTCCTTTTGTGGGGAGGAGTCTTACACTTCTGTAGGGGATGAAGTCCGAGTATTATAGGCCCTAAACACAAGACAAAATACACTACCGGTCAGTAATTAGTAAGCTCATATCGCAGTAATAAGTTTCATTCTCATTTATGACAAATTGTTGTACTAAGCGAAATTTAGTAAATAGTCATTTAACGTGTAGTTGTACAGTAAATTAAGTACAAATATTATAAACCGTTAGTTCAACAAATGTCTATATTTACTTCTAACTCTTATTGTCCAGTTACTTGTGTGTTAATATTCGAAACTATTCAACTGATCGATTCGTTTTCTACGGCCTATCAACACTGCGGGTTATTTAAAGCCAGAATATATATTTAGATTATAAGAATTTTGGGGGAGATAATAATGATTTCGAGATACAAGTCTTACTAATTAACCCATAGCTGAGGGTAGAAGAAGTGGATTCTTACCTTTTCCCAGCGGTATTTGCGCGTAAGAGAATATAACAAACCCAACTGAAATTAGTGCTCGGTTTTTCGATTAACAATTCCGAGCCACTACCCACCCACACAGCCATGCTTACAGTATATGGTATTCCCAAGCTGTCACCCATCTAGGTACCGGCCAGGCTCGACGTTACTTAACTTCGGTGATCGTATGGAAACCTGTGTTTCGGCGGGATGTGGCCGTAAGCCCCAAATATTTAAAGTTAGTTCTTTTTAATCTGTGAGCGCTAATGGGCGGGTTCTTAAATGAATACAGGTAATATTTTCTACATATATCGATGCCCGTTGGGCACCCTTAGGCTGTGTAATTGTTAGCAAGCTTGTCTCGCTAAAACAATTAGGAATGAGTGGTGAGTCCTCACTGGGTGCCCCATATTTTCGGCCTTGTGCCACATCTAAGCTACACTTGGAAAATCGCTATATCGATGCATGTAGAATTAACCTCAATCTAGTAAACAAGTTGTAAGTTCTTTCTTTATTCATGTGATTGTGATAACTCTTAAAATGTTTCAAATGTTCACCTATTCAATCTACTCGGCCAACAACTAGATAACAAGAAGTGTCCATTTGCCAAATTTTGCCAACTGACATCTCGTTCAATAAATCTCGTGATATTTACAAAGCTTGGGATTGTCTAGCCAAAGTCGAAAGTGTGGGGAGGGGGTGAACATTGTACTGTGTGAGAATAAAAAAAAAAGCCTGCAAGCAATATCTTAGAAATCATTACTCGAATTATTACCTTTTACTTTGTGTTTCATATTTGACCACCAAGAAAAAATCGGCAAGGACATTTATTTCCCAAGCAGACTAATCGTAGAAAAATGGTGTATTGCTGCTATATGCGTTCTAGAGCCTCCCACGTCGCACTTACCAGCCTTGATAAAGTTCAAAATCATTAACGTGGTCTTTTGGAAGAAAATAATTATTCTTCAGTCTACAGCATCTTTCTCACAGACAATTGTAAACCTGTCGCTATTTTCATGGCAAATATCTAAGATGCGTCCCATTCTTTGTTTCCATCAATTCAGACATTTTACAGCTAAGACACGCCATACTACTTCCACGGAGTCGAATCGCCCGCGTTTCCTCCGTATTACAAATATAAGAAGAAAGTTCCAGTTAACTTTTTCCTAAGAAATGCTACTTTCTGAAACAGACTCTCGCCTGCATGCTTCTCTGAACAAACAATCTTAACATCTTCAACTCAAGAGTCAATCGTTATCTATCCACCTTATCCTCATAATCTTCATTTTCTACCAACTATTCTTTTATTTATATCAAAGACTTCATTAATTGTAAATATCGTAACAGTGACCATCTGATTTAAGTTGCTATCGAGCCTTGTATTGGGTTATATATATATATATATATATATATATATATATATATATATATATATATACATATATATATATATATATATATATGAATATATATATATATATGAATATATATATATGAATATATATATATATATATATATATATGAATATATATACATATATGAATATATATATATATATATGAATATATATATATATATATATATATATGAATATATATATATATATATATATATATATATATATATATATATATATGAATATATATATATATATATATGAATATATATATATATATATATATATATATATATATATATATATATATATATATGAATATATATATATATATATATGAATATATATATATATATATATATATAGAGAGAGAGAGAGAGAGAGAGACAGACAGACAGATGGACAGAAAGAGGAAGTGTTATAGTAATGTTGATAATTGATGTTATTGAGTGTTGTTTTTTTCTTTTTTATTATTAGTGCTTCCGTTATTTTTTGTCATTTTGTACATGTGGATGGGGCTGTTATCGTTGTGTTCTACAAGTATGCTGCAGATGGAGTGTGTGTTTAATTAGGATTCATTAAAACACACACAGCAACCTATCAAACTTAATGAAACTTGTATATATATATATATATATATATATATATATATATATCTTACTTATTATAAAACGCAGATTGTGTGTGTGTGTCTGTACGTTTATATATTTGAATCGGATTTCCAACATATTTCAAATGATTTCAACAAAACTTCACAGGACCATGTAAAATTACCTTGCGGTGGTTCTGACAGCGCCCAAAATTGGAAAAACACAATTGCTTTTGCACAAAATCAATTTGAAAACACGATAAAACACAATTCTGTCGCCAGAATGAAAGGGGGACAACTCATATCGAGTTATACTTATTATAAAACCCAGGTTGTTTGTGTGTGTGTATGTGTGTGTGTTCGTTTATATATGAGATCGGATTTCCTACATTTTTCAACCGATTTCAATAAAACTTCACTTTTTTTTTGGCAGGTAGTGTTTCTTATTGTCTTGCACACTTTTTTCTTTATTTTTACATTCAGAATGCTTTAAAAATTCCATTTACAAGACAATTGTTTATAATAAAATTCTATTCAATCGGTAGACTCATAACGATTGAAAACAATGTTTTTGTTTGAGTTTGGGTTTGACCAATTCGTAAAAAAAAAAACAGAACAAAAAAAAAAAAAAACTAATTAAGACATGCGTGTCCGTCAACCTTAAACAATAATCTTTGTCAATTTTATTTTTTAGTCTTTATGATGGTCGATACTTGATCTATCTCTTACTGTTACATCCCCGGGCAACGCCGGGCTCTACTGCTAGTATATATATATCACTAAAATTTAGTTTTTTATACCCGAAGTTATATTTTCCGATTTCTTTTTGAATTTGTAGGTCTGATGAATTGGATCGTGATTGCGATCCAATGTAATAAATTATAACCATGGAATATTAGTGTTTGAGCCTATTATACATACATAGACACACACACACACACACACACATATATATATATATATATATATATATATCCTTCAGTCTGGAGAATTTGCCGTAATGCAAGGATCAACAAGCCAGTTTACTAGTCACTAAGCTTGTTTGAAATGTAATCAAAAATAAATTAATCTTATGATGATAGCTCCGTAAAAATATTTATTAAGCTTAGCCCAGTCAGGCGCAGAATCTTACTGGGAAAGGAAGTATGCATTGTGTAAGTCTTTGAAATTATGGGAGCTTGCATAAACATCAACATTCAAACAATTGGCTTTTAGATGAGCTTGAATACCGGCCTCTATTCTATTCGGACCATTATTATACACGCCCAAATTAAAACTATAATTAAGACTATTTTGACGCTCACGCCTAGCAAAAAGAGCCGAACGTTATAACTAAGAGATAAATGAAGTCATTAATAAATACAATTAGATGTATTTCTAATATTGATTAGCAGAAAAGGTTATTGTCGGCTTTGTCTTCGGTCGCTTTTATAAACTCATGGATAACGCAATTTTTAATTAGAAAATAAGACACGGTATATTGGTTACCGTTTCTGCAGGGAAAAGAATACAAATAAAAAAGAATTGATGATATCTAGAACTATTGATAAAAAGTAAATAGTGTTCTTTTTGGCGGTTTTGTTTGGCTAGGATGTCTGCTGGCATCAGGTGTTGGGAACAGTGACTCGTTATTAACGTTTACAAAAGAAAAGTAGCCTGTGGTAAAAAATAAAGATAAAACTCAGTGGCGAAGGGCCCATGTACACAATGCCGTAGATTATTTAAAAAAATAATTTTAATGGTTAGCGACATTGATTGAGGAATCGAAGAGCCATGTTAGAATTTCAGTCGAATAAATTACATTCACTACAAAAGCAAATGAATAGACAGATATGTGGACATTTTTACAAAATGACGAGTAGATATTGAAGTTTTAAACTAATTTAATATATCACTACAGGGTCACCAGTAGTTGCATGAAGCACATCAAGACATTATTCGATTTCTTGACATGTTCGCTGTACCCTACCCTCATAAATGGCGGCAATGACATCAGTGATCGTTTGCTTTAGGTCAGTGCTGTCCCATATCTTTGTTCGATACCCAATATCTTTAACATAACCCCATAGAAATAATGTCCGGCAGAGTGATATCAAGTGAACGAGGTGACCACGGAATTGGACCATCCCTTACAGTCCACCGGTCATAAAATGTTTGATATAGGAACCCACAGACATACAGTCTCTTTTGCTGGAAAATGATATTTGGTTGAAGGTCATCTAGATTTGGTGCTACATTAATTGCCTTTATAATATATTTTTTAAATTGCAAAGAGACTTTATGGACACCCTGTATTTTTATAAACGCGCCTATTTACATTTAGACATAATACGCACAGCTTATATAAATATTTACTCAGCCCAGTTTAGTTTGACATAGGTCATAAAAGTCCGCTACTCCAGTAAATTAGGATGCAAAACAATTTTGTTACATATCGTGCCATGGTGGGCGCGCGCTCGCGCACACACACACACACGTATATATATATATATATATATATATATATATATATATATATATATATATATACCAATTCACCCCAAGCAAGGCGATAATGTTACTAAGACGCAATGGCCTACTGTGAGTGAACGAGAATGAAAAGATTTAGAAGGAACCGGAAACCAAGTCCTAAACAGGGAACAAGGGATAAACCTCTACTCTGATCTCCCTATAAGGGCCTTTGAGGAGCACCTCTTAAATGTTGTTGTTTTCAGGTCCACCATGACATTGGGTGATAACAGCTGTTATCGCCCCAGCTATGGGCAAACAGTCAACCCCAAAACAAAAACAGAACACAATGAAAGTATAAAAATACATATTTAGAGTAAAATGACTAACAATACATTCTATAATAGAATTACCAACAATACATTTTATAGAAAATGGCCCCAAATACATTTTATCTGTAGCTAAAGACATGCAATTGCGTTCAAAATATTTAGATTTCAGCATTAAATAACCCTTAGAGGTTGATATGCCACTTAGCAAAATCGACCAAACAACCAATATGAAAAGTCTCTTTCATGATATTAATCAATATAACATCTAATAATTTCTTAAAGAAATCAAACTGTACACGAAAATATAACTTCAACAAAGCTGCAGCTTAAACACACACATATCACCGCCTCTAGTAATTATGTCCACTCAAACATGCATATGCACAAAAGCTGAGTATCATCTACCATGTATTCAATTGTGAAAGCAGAATAAAGTATATCATATTTTGTTTTTGTCGTCATTAAATAACCCATAAGGAGTTGATGTGCCGTTAAACAAGTAAATCAAAAGACCATGGAAGTGTGTCAACCGGAAGATTCCGGATATATATGTGTGTGTGTGTATATGTGAATGTGTGTGCGCGCGCGTGTGCGTGTGTATGCATGCATACATATATACATTCCAACTACACAGACAAAGAAAATTCTGAAATGAATCCAGGAAAACTACAACATAGATTTGGATGGAATTTAATGCTCAATAGTCACCACCTACCACCATTGACTATGCATTTTCGAGACGATGTTGCTAGCTACGGAGAGAGGGGCACACGGAACACTGTTTGTTACACACATCACTGTCGCCACTGCTGAGACGTATTACCCACCACCTGTGTTCATATCCATTATTTGGTTTACATAAACGTTCATTAAGCGTCGTTGTGTGTGTGTGTGTGCGTGCGTGTGTGTGCAACTGCAATCCAAGCATAATGTAGGATATGGAATGCAGCCGACACTGAGTGATCTTAAAGAATTATTCTTTTGGGCTGATTTGCAGTCTGTTGGAATCACGTGTCTTGAAGCCCTTGAGGACTGCTGTACTATTTAATACTGTCTGCTACCACATTTTATGGTTAATGCTAAGGCCTCATCAAAAGCATTTATCGTGCTGAAGCTCGCTGCATATCAGTTTTTTGGGGAGCCTGTAGTCTGGTATGCGGACTACGTGAACTGTCCAGTGCAGCTGACATCGAATCAGACACATGTGGCTGCTGGGTAGTTCAGCACAAGAGAATACCTGTGTTAGGAATCTTATCTTGCTACTCAATGTAGAGAATTTTTTCCGATGCAAGTGGAAGAGGTAGTCAGCCCATATTTCACAGCCATTAGGGCAATGGGTCGCAAAGTACGGTTTAGTACATTGATCTTTGTCTCCTGTGATGCATATCTTGTTTAATCCATTCATGTTGAGTCTGTCGAATACGGCACTAGGCTTGGCGAGTCTGGTATTAACTTTGTCGCTAGTTACGATAGTAAAAGAGAGTATTCTTCCCAACTGGGTGAACTTGTGCATCGCAATCAGTCGCCGCCCGTTGATAAAGAATTTGGCTTCAACTTATGACATTTTGCGAGCTGGCTGATGCACCACTTCAGCCTTCTTTGCACCGATTGTCAGGCTGATTTTTTTTGCAGGCGTCAGGGAGCCTGTTAACATTGAGCTGCATGTCAGTCTTCGTCTCATTATTGAGGGCACAGTCATCGGTCAAACAGAAAGTCATTGATTGCGTCTTTCGAAAACTTGGTTTTTGCTTGAAGCCACCTGAGGTCGAAGACTGAGCTATCATTACTGTTCCTGATACCAATGACAATATATGTATCTAAAGGCGTCCACTAGCATGGTCGAAAATATGAAATTGAACATGGCGGGGACATTAACTCTAAGCCCTGTTTCACTCCATCGGAGACGGAAAATTGTTCTGATATCTGTTGCCGTGAACTCTGGTCAGCATGCCACCGTGTAGCTGGTATATATACGAGATATCTGCATATATCAAGATGCATATGCAAGTGTTTTTCTTCAGTTGTTTGAATGCATTTGTGCAAGCGCATGCGCGCACAATGTCAAAGTATGCGTGTACGTATAAATAACTGTCATGGCTGCCAAATACACGGAATATAATTTTTCTATTTTTCTGCCTCTGATACTGTTCATGAATTTAACACTGGACAAAATAAAAGATAAAACAATTCTTTTATAAACCATTACTCCAGATGAATAGTAATTGGAATGAACTTTTAGTTATGCAAAGCAATAAACATAGTGGGCTTTAAATTTCTAATATGCAAAAATGCATGCAACCAGTTAAATATGTGCTTGAGCAATAAAACATAAAAATAATTATATTTACTCGGTTGATGGAGATAATAATTTCTATATTATTATGCCTGTTCATATCTAATAACATTAAGAGCAACTATTCGCATATGCTTTAAAATTGAAGTATTTTTATCCTACAGCCTACGAATCCGTTAATAATTACAACTAACGAAACGAAGCTATTTTTATCACTTTTTTCACACACTCAAAACGAATTGCCTTTATCGTCACAAGTTACCGGAAAATCCACTGGAGCGTTTCCCATAGAATCTTAGATGTCAACCCAGTCTCACTGAACATTATAAGTGTAAGAATTTCCATACTCGCTGGTCTCTCCCTTTATCGTTGTCTTGTTCCAGAGGAAGCTAAGATTAGTAAATATCTGCCCTATAACACAGATGCATTAATAATTCTGTTAGGCTATAATACGATGTATACTTTGGCTTATTCGAACTATTTTTATCGTCTTTAAATGTTATAGACACAACATTTCGGTCAAGTACATGCAATACAGGCAAAAAAAAAAAAAATTGGGGGATACCGTGCATTTCTTAAAAAACATCTTAAGATTAAATATTTTTGTATTTGTTTTTAAATAAGAGATAAAATTTTAGTAACTACAGTGTATTTACTTTTATTTTGACAAAAATAAACATTAATTATAAAAAATTATCATACAACCCTTTTTCATCAATAAAGCCACCAACAGCTTTAGTTAGAGCTTTATAGATTCTTGGCATTTTTTGCAACAGATTTAAAAAAAAAAGTTAGACGGCAGACCTTCCGAAGCATCTTCAAGCACCGATAAAGCTCGCTCTCACTCTTTGGGTATTCTCTTCGAAGTTACTTATCCAATTCATTCCATACTAATTCAGTGGGAGAGAGGTCAGGAGAGTGAGGCGGTCAAGACATAATTTCCAAAATGTTGTTCCCCTGGTTTTATGCGTGTCTTTTAATGCCTTTAAACTTCATGGCTCATAGTTTCGACATTTGGTTATTGGGTCGAGGTTTATACCGTTTTTGGAATGAGGCATTATCAATATACTTTGACTACATCGAACTTTTGTTCTCATCTTTATCAAAGATTAAACAAAAGTAAAAAAAATAAACCAAAATAAAAGAACTATGGAAATAAAATTTAAACTGGCTTCCAAAAAGAATAGCGCAATAGGAATAACTGAAAGGGCAAGGTGATTACCTGGATAGAGAACAGAAATGAAAGAAATTATATATATATATATATATATATATATATATATATATATATAGAGAGAGAGAGAGAGAGAGAGAGAGAGAGCACAGCTAAGTGCAGGTGGTAAAAAACAATTTATTATACTAATAATAAATATACATTTGCTCATTACCGTTTCATGCACGTAACGGGTTTTCAGGTTGTGCTTGACGATTACCAGGTATATGGAACTCAGAGTTGACGAACAAATGTATATTTATTATTATTATTATTAGTATATATATATATATATATATATATATATATATATATATATATATATATATATATATATATATATATAATAGAATTTAAATTCTATCGAAAATTAAATATAAAATTCTATTAAAAATAAAATATAAAGTTCTATTAAAAAATTAAATATAAAATTATATTAAATATTAAACATAAAATTCTATTAAAATTACATTAAAAATTAAGACATAACGCTGAAATACTGAAAAACGTGCTGGGGATTTCAGGTAAATTTCAGACGTGATTTTCAGAAATAACTCCTAGAAAATGGAAATAATATTAACACATTATTCCGATAATGGTAATACTAATTCTGTAATAATTGATACTAGAGATTAATATAGAGTGTTATTTTTTTTTTTTTTACTATATAGCTCCTTATATTGAAAGCAACTACTTTTATTTCGTTGCTATAATGCTTTTGATAATGTGATTGATGACTATGATAGAATTATACAGATGGTATTGTAAACCCATAATATTCAAACCGCTTAACAACTTTACATAAATCCACATTTGGCTTGTGTAAAATGATTTGACGGAAACGATGTTTGAGTTGACTAAAGGAAAATAGTGATTAGGTTAATGACGAAAGGTGTAGGAGTTAGACTAAAGAAAAGATTTTTTCCTACCGAATGATGGGCTATGTATAACAATAACCTCAGCTAACTGCTTGGTACTCCTCAGTAACCCGGAACGAATGTTGAACTCACCTGCAAAGGATAGAAGAATTATACAATGAAACATTCATGGAGGAGCAGTGGCAGGATTTAAAACAGTAAAACATATACATATATATGCATATATGTATATATATATACACACACACACACATATATATATATGCATATATGTATATATATATATAAATATATATATATATATACATATATACGCATATATGTATATATATATATATATATACATATATATATACATATATATGCATATATGTATATATATACATATATATATATACATATATATGCAGATATGTATATATATATATATATACACATATATATGCAGATATGTATATGTATATATACATATATATGCATATATGTATATGTATATATACATATATATATGTATATATATATATATATACATATATATATATGCATATATATATACATATATATGCATATATGCATATATATACATATACATGCATATATGCATATATATACATATACATATATATGTATATATATATATAGATATGTATATATGCATATATATATGTATATATGCATATATATATGCATATATATATGCATATATATATATGTATATATGCATATATATATGCATATATATATATGCATATATATATATATGCATATATATATGTATATATATATGCATATATATATATATGTATATATATATGCATATATATATATATGTATATATATGCATATATATATATATATATATGCATATATATATATATATATATATATATGCATATATATATATATATATATGCATATATATATATATGCATATATATATATATGCATATATATATATATATATATATACATATATATATATATATATATACATATATATGCATATATGTATATATATATACATATATATGCACGTTACCATGACTAAGTACATTCATATACATGCGTTCGTGGCCAGAAAGGACGTATAACAAATATTAGAGAAACAGTGAGACATAATATAAAATTCAATATATTTTAGAATTTTTGAGAATTTATTCTCATTTCCTTGTCGTATTCGTCAGGAGTACGACACTGTAGGAATGAGAACTTCAATATATTTTTCAGCCTCATATACAAGTACAGATGTGAAAAATGGGAACTGATTATTTAAATATTCCATACCACATCCCAAACGAATTTAGTAATGGAAAACAGCGATCCGGTTTACCCCCCACACCCAGGCTTATGATGATGAAGGGGATCCATGACATAGATATTCATACTTGATTTAAGAATGATCTTGAAAAAAAAAATCAATATTCTTTACCAAGTGTTCCAAAAGATAGGACTCCAGATAAACCTTAACCAAATATAGAAACTGTGATCTGGAATTGGAATGAAAACAGTAGTAACACATGCTCTGAATCCATCATAAATGTATGGATCAGTTCTAAAAACGGTTTAGTATAGGAGATAATGAATTTCACCATAGAACAGGCTGTGCTAGGGGTAGTTTTGTCCAACACTGCAGCGATTCAGTTTGAATGTGCCTAAGAAACCATAACACAGCTTATGACACTAGAGTCAAAAAGCATTATACTCCTTTTCCATTAAATTACCATGGTTTAATTATTTTTTATACTATAAAGCGATTTGATTCCATTCTTAGATTGAAAAAATAAGCAGAATAGGTCTCCTTAAGATTATCTGCCTTTATAGAACAGGTTCCTGGAAATATGGGACGCCATTATTGCTTATAACTCATTTATCGTTCCCCAAAATATAGTGGTAGGCACTAATTGGTTAATTGCTGTAGAAAGACGGGTTGAAGAGCTGCGATAAAAAGCAAATGAAATTAAGATGAGAGTCAGAAATTTCTAAAGGCTGACAATACTTCATCTAATAAAAGTTCAAGATAATAGCCCACGAGATACTGGAGTAGGTCAAAGAGACACACCTATTTTCTGGAATTCTGTATATTTGGTGAAGATCTAAGTCGAGGTAGCTTTTTTGTGTGGGATCGTCTGTTTCTATCAATAGCAACTTGCTCCTCCTGCAGTTAATGCAGCAGTCGATGCAACTTGGCAAAAAGATGGATGAAATGAGTCACCATTTTGAATATATTCGAGTAAAGGTTGAAATATTTTCGCTTTGGGCAAGAAGAGACTCAGCAAGAAAATCTAATGTCTGATCATATTTTGGAAAGTGGGTCGGGCCGGCAACGTTTCAGCAATTCCTTCATATATAACGTTGGCTGACTGTGAAAAGGTGCGGAACGAAGCAGGGTATTGGCACATAGCATCTTTATGATGAATGAGGTATTCTTTCTTTCTTTTTTTTTGTTCAAAACAGAATTTAGAAAATGAGAATTCTTTTCGAACTACAAATTAAGCTGTAAACCCCTAGTCGGAACTAACCGGAAACACTGTTCCGGATGTTGCGCTAATGATAACGGCTACACGTGACTGCATTTAGGTGAAAGAAACTACTTACTGAAACATTCCTACTTAACAGTTTATGCTTATGAGCACTTGTTATCGTGCTGAGTTAAACATGTTAGTCTCGTAAATTATAAGAAACTATCCCATTTCTCCCGAGATGTTTCACGAATGCCACTTTGTGACATAATTGGAATCCAGTAAATATCTAATAACTAATGCTAATTCCACGGAGTCGAAACACCCTAATTTCCCCCATGTTCCAAAGATAAGAATAACTTCTACTCAAATCGCTTTTTCTAAATCACTATCACGTTGTGGAAGAGACACCCGCATATGCGCTTCCCTGAAAACTTAACTTAACCTATTCAAGTCAAGTGTCTCAATATTTATCTATCCTCATAATCTTCACCTCCTACCTCTACTCTTTTTCATATCACGCACCTCATTGAGTAACCCACTACCTTGAGTAGCTCTTGGGCCCTCTATTGAAGTAATCCAAATATGTATAAATTATCACTATAAACGTTATTATTAATAGGTACACCACTTTGGGTTGGTTTCCCGTTTTTTTTTAAACAGTGAAATCAATATCAACCGGCCTATATTAAAAAAAAATAAAAATACAGGGATGTCAACTCATGCATATGCCTCCACTAAAAATAAAGTTTAGAATTATAAGAAATAATATCGTAGTGAAAGAAAAGTCATATATATATAACTTAGGAAAAACACTTTCATATATAAAAACTTTATCTGTATTATACTTAATGTAATTTTTTTCTGGATTTTTTCACAACATATTTAATTCATATAAATACATAGCATAAACATTCAACTATCAAAAATATGAGCAAATATCTAATGACATTAAACATAAGGCCATTACATTAGGATCCCTTTTCAGGTAAATTGTGTATTCCTTCATAAAAAGACGATTCCGACTTTAATTCGAAGCATTTTTAACATACTAGAATTTTTTGCAACACGCTGACATTCGAAAACAGCCGCAACTAAAATGGATGGTAACCCGAAGCGAATAATAAAGATTCTACACAATGGCAATCATGTTTCGATAATAAGAATGTGTCGCGCCTCGGGTGATGGTAAACTACTGGCGAGTGAACGATTAATTTAATTTCCAAAGCAAAATATTTCCTCTTTTTTCGAGAAAAAAATAAACAGAATTAAAAATAGGCTTGTGATTAATCAATCGAATGTGATCTACGCTAAATTCAAATTCACCGAAATTTTTTTCTATTATATAGGTCATGACACGAAGTTGTCTGCATATAAATCCTAGACAATTTCAATATGGACAAATACAAATGGTTACATTATTTCTTAAGGTGTATAGAAGTCTGGTGTTCAACTTTCCTAAGAAGTAAAGTGAAAGAGGCAATTTAACATAATACTAATTAGCTATATTCTTGGTCAACTTCCTACATAAAAATTTTGTAGTTGATAATTAAAAGGCCTCTTTGACACAATTGGTAAATAACCGTTTGAAAAAAAAAAAAAAAAAAAAAAAACAGATCATAAATACAAAACTACTTTGGTAAATTAAAAAGCAACTGTTAAGTAAAGAGCATTCATATAAGATGTTTATAATACTAACTAAAGACCTGTACATTCATATAAGATGTTAATAATATTACCTAAACATCAATACAGAGCTATATTAAATCAAAATGAATCTTACAAAATAGAATAGTAAGCCATATAAGGTGCACTGCAGTTCATCGACTGATTATTACTGAAAGAAAAAGTATTATCAAATTCAAAGTTTAAACATATTGTAAGGTACAAGGTAGACTATGCCTAAAATTTACAATTAATTCACTTCTTTGGTTTTAAGGAGTTTTTATCAGAAAATTTGATAATTTTCTAATTTTTCATGTTAGCAAAGAAAACAGGGTTCATTTAAAAATCTACATGTTCTAGCTTTTTTAAAAAATACCATTTTACCGTAGGAATTTTATTAGCTTCTTTTAAATTTCAAAAATATTTAGAAAGAGATGTAATATTTTTATAAGTACTATTAGTGAAGGATAAGATATGATGGTGCCACCTAGTCTTAAAAGAATTCTTAGTACTACCAATATAATTTTTCAACAGTAGGAATCTCTATTGTAGAAAAAAGTACTTAGATAAACAAGAGAATTGGTTAAACATTGGTTTCGTAATGGGTATTCGTTAGAATATATATATATATATATATATATATATATATATATATATATATATATATTTGTGTGTGTGTGTGTAGATAGATGGATATAGATATATAACGATAACTCAATTGAAACTTTCTGTAGCGTGAGAAAATGAATTGAGAAGGGCATTAATCAAAGTTAAAACCTCTATGGTTTTGGTTTGCACCTTTTATCACCGAGTACAACAAATTTTATCGAATAATTTTATAAGAATTGGTTTATAAGTATCTACTCTTGAATATCTGTTCGTGTTCGTTTGAACAACCACCTACAAGCAAATCTTAGTCGTAGACCCAAGGCCGTTAAAAAGATAAAGAACGTTATGTCCTTGACAATGGCATTGTCTAATAAAATCTCAATGTAAATTAAATCCCTTATAAATGCTGACACCATTATAGCTTGAAGTAGATCAACCCGTACAGAATAAAAGGGAAGCGACACAACTATGATTTTTTTTCTTCTCTCATTTGTTCATTCGTGTTCATTGACATTGACAGTCGTCCATGTCTCAGTGAAGCATTTCAATCCATTCAGACTTTTTTTTAAATGCTGTTTCTATCCTGTTTTTCTTATTCCCTTTTTTTAAACATGTTTCTCAAAACAATCGAAAGGCCCACTACATGAATGCATTTACGACATGTGACTGTTCGCAAACATTTGTTCTTATTGTCATGACTACTATAGCTAAATGTTTACAGAGACCAAACAATGTCATATATAGACAATAGCTGATGATGCCACCAACCGTAGCATAAACAAAGAGAAGATAGAGAGACTTCCTACAAATTTATCACAAAAGAATTGAGCCCAAGATAAACAAAGAAATATTGATAAATTTGATTAGAACGAGCCAGGGATTTTTATGAATATACATTATGGGGATGTCATCTGTCATTGTTATAAAAAAAGTGTGTCGAATAACGTTAGCTATAGCGTAAAAAAATTAGGATTTTCTAAAATATATTAATATGAGTAGGGGGTCTGACAAAAATAGAGACACATGTTTTAATAATGGTGAGTTCACCGTAGAGAGATTGTGTGAGGAACTAGAAAGTTTTAAGAAGAGTAAGATAGAAATTGTTGCTAAATTTAGAAAAAAAGAAAAAAAAAAAAAGAAAAACGAGAAAAGAGACTTGGAAAGTTTTAAAATCCACAAGTCATATCAACAGAAAGAGAAACAGAAAAAATCTGATTTGATAGATATGAGCAAAATGATGACGGAGAAAGCATTAAAAGCAGGAAGGAACCATGCTCGCCTACGTGTTAAAGGCACAGAACGATAATATATATATATATATATATATATATATATATATATATATATATATATATATATATATATATATATACATACACACACACAGAATGCGATGGGTAAATTGTCATTTTATTTTTTTTCATTTCGCGCATGCGCCTTGTTGCTTTTTTTTTTAGTTTTGTCGACTGTACAGTAGAGTAGGGTCAGTTGGGCACCGTCTGTGAGAAAAAGAGCACCATGACACAATTCATTCCGGCAGGGATTTGGAGACGGTATGCTGTACTGCTTGGCATTCGCGCGGAAGCTCTAATATGAACATTTCATTTTTTTAAGGTGTCAATCTGAGGACAGTGCAGAGGATTCGGAAAGAGTTGAATTACAATATATATATATATATATATATATATATATATATATAAGCCATTTCGAAAGAAAGGGATGTAATTTTTTTATTAATCGACAGATTTTATTACATAAACGTTATTTTTAGTAGGCACTTCGTTTATTTATTACACAGTATATTTATTTATTATATCTACCGGCTGAATATTCTAGAAATCTTATTAAAGAAAATATTTGACCTAGTTTGACCTCTTGGACACTGAGTGCGTCGATGGCCAAGCAAACGTTATTAAACGTTATTTTTAGTGGATACTCGTATTCGAGTTGACGCTCCGTTTATTTATTAAACAGTATATATATATATATATATATATATATATATATATATATATATATATATATATATATATATATGTGTGTGTGTGTGTGTGTTATCTCAAACTTTAACCTTCGCTTTATAATTCACCGTGTGATTTTCAAGGGAAAATGTACATTCTTTGCCGCAAGGTCTAGTTTCTTTGTTGCAAGAGTTAATTTCCGTTTTTGTCTGACATCTACCTCCGGGTAAAAGAAAAATAAAGTACAAGCCGAAATGTGCGCCTCTTTAAAGCGATTCTTATGTCTCCGTCTGTATTTAAACTGATATATATATATATATATATATATATATATATATATATATATATATATATATATATATATATTAATAAATGCATTATATTAAATTCGCAAATAATTTAGATTTGAAAAATGCTCATCTTGCCGTGAGCCAAACGTCTGGTACTGAAATAGTATTATAGACAAAATTCCGGAACTTATTTTAATGGTACGGAAATTGTTGAAAATAAACATGGCGAATGCAATCGTAATAACTGGAGAATCGAAAAAGGTCCCTGAAATCAACACGAAAAACAAAATGAAACATTTAGAAAACTGAGGGATAGCTGAAATTATACACGTTAAGAAGAATTGAGACATATGAATCTTGCTATCACTTGACTGACAAAGGTGACCAACAATTACTTATTATGCAAAAACACAGAAGCAACAATAGTAATAATAATAATTAATGATACGGGAAATTGCCTGACAAAGAGCGTTACTAATCTAGGATTAATACGGTGCAAGATTCAAAAGCTGAAACTAAGGTCAGAAAGACTGTTGTTGTGTCAGTCATCTAAGCGAAGAGAGGCTGCATATCTTTTAAATAATCATTTGTAATCCTGCTCATTTACTTGAGCGCGAACAGCGACCTTTGATAATGGCAGGCTATGTGCAACCTGATACCGTATATGCTTGTGTATAATACGAGAAATTTTGAGTCGAAATTAAAGGCAAAAAGGTGGAGAGTCGTATTATAAACAACTACACGTTCTCAAATGTTTACTCAGCTTAAAAAACTCTTATTTTAAACAGTAAGTTTGCAAACGAATTCAGTTTTTCTCACAAGATAAAGTTTGCTTATATTTTGATTTCCTTGTTCTTTTATAAAGTTTTGTCTTCATTCTTAATGAAATACTATTTTTATTTTATTTTCATAGTTTTTTAATATATAGAAATACTATAAATCCTATCAAACAGAAAAGTATAAGTTTAATTAACACTTTTAAATGAATTTAAGCGTGCTACTAGGTTGGCATTTCGGTCCCAACCTTTCACTGTAGAAACAATTAAATGTATTCATCTCTTCTACTCCAAAAGCTTCTTATCTTTCTCCTCCCGTCAGTGGAAATCCCTTCCTATCACTTGCTTCCTTAATAGCTATAATATTCTACCGCCTTAAACAGGTATTGAACTCACTCTTTGGATCCTGTCACTGGATCTAACGAACGCCTTTATCCACTGTGCCATGTGTCCTTCAGAAGGTAACTGATAACTGACATCCATTAAACATGGCACGTGGAACTAGAACAGTCTACCCCAGTGAGCGAAATAAAGGGTTCAGTTCGACATTCCAACCAACTGAAGAAGGCCAGAGCGTACAACGGCCGAAACGTTGTAATAAGTATGGCGACAAAAATGAGGATGATAGTCCGAATAATGTAAATAGTGTAGCGGAAATAATCTTAAGATACGCGAATGACTCTGTGCTGATGGCGGACACAGAAATAAAAATTTCAAGAACTCCTAGACAAGGTAGCAAAAGAAAGCAATAAAAAAGGACTAACTGTTAACTATAAGAAGCTAGAAGGTCTAATCGTTAAGAAGAGGGCCAGTGAAAGAGATGAGTTTCAATTGGAGACATTAGAATCAAACAGATACATAAAAGGTATAGTAACAGACGACACAAACGACATATTGATCTGAAGGTGCATCAGAATAGTGAAGAAGGACTTCTAGAAACTAAGCAAAATGTTAAGTCATAAGAATATTTCTTTAGAAACAAAGAAAAACATGTTGAACTGATACGTCATATCTAAACTCCTCTATACCGGTGAGTGCTGGGCAGTTTCCTTCAAGATGGTGACGAAGCGATAATGATATTATTCTGCAAACGGATGCTGAGAATAACACACACATAACACGTGAGCAACAGGAAGTTGTGGAGAGACACCAACGCCCGTATCCTGGAGGGTGGTTTGGTACGTTTTGGCGCCAGCCTTATATGTATTTGGAAACAGGAAAACTAGTCCTTACCTTGTTTAGCTGTTTGCTCAGCCTACAGATGGCGCTTCTGTTCCAACCAACGAACGACGTCTGAATTACTCCTTAGAGTTGTGTGCGGGTATGCTACCAAAAATGTTTCGTTCTTTTGCCATCTTTTTATACTTTTTTTAAAACTAAATACCATCATTTTATCAATTGGATATGAAGGCTTTATGAAGAGTTACTAGTTGGGTGTGAACCATCACAGAAACTCAGAAAAAGTATAAAGATGTAGATAGAACACACGAAACTGTTTTTATCTTTGAAAACACGGACACTATCGTATATTTCAGGAGCCTTACTAATAATTACCAAATGAACCAACTGAAGCTACATTACAGATTTTAATGATTAACAGATTTAATATTTTATTTTTCAAAAAATTTAGTCTTAAAGCTTTTTTTTTTAAAGTTCTACATTTGAATGATGGTTAAACAATCAACATTTTTTTGCTAGCATCTAAAACTCTAAACGGGCATGTAAAAAAGTCAGCACTCAAACGGCGGCGCCCAATCGTTCCATTCCACCTGGAGTGAGACCACACTTAAATCAGGATTATGGCGCATCAAGTACTGTGTTGAGTTTCGAGCTTTAAAAACATTTAGTAAACGAGTTCTTAGAATTCTTGCAATTTTCCTTCTGAGTCCGCCATCAGCACAGAGTCAATCTCCGTATTTTGTTAAGATTATTAATAAATCCCGATAAGTCTTCTAGTTCTCTTATTCTAATCACCATTTATTCAAAATAATCCCCCGTCTCCATGTCTTTTCGATATATCTTCTATTACGTAAAGACATCAAACTTGAATTGTAAATTTGGTTTAAAGTAAGAGAAATTTGAAAGGCGTTAATATCTGAAGTTCGATCTCAAAGACATTGCAATGAAACCAAATAAATTCACTTGGTTCAAATCAACGACAACGAGCCTAGAAAAATCTGCCAACATACAGTGAGACTCAATTGATCAAGCTTTGGCCATCGGAAGGCGGTTATTTTCACACGTCTTGTGACCTGAATATGATAGCAATAAATAACTTCAAGTAAACGGCTAAGATAAAAATAACCCGTATTCTTGTCGAAAGAGACTGCATTATATTACATTGATAGCTTTTTTATTTATTACGAAAAAATCTTACAAAGCAAATTTATGAAGTGTAAATTGATTTGATTGATTCGTTTTTTACGGCTTATCAACGCTTTGCCGGTTATTTAAAACCAGAAAATATTTTTAAATTGTCATAATGTTTTTGAAATAATAATGTTTTAGTGATAGACGTTTTACTAATTAATCTATAGCTGGGGGAAAAGAGGTGAATTTATACCCTTTCCCAACTCTATTTGCGCGTAAGTGAATATAATGAACCCAACAGGAATTAGATCTCGGCTTTCCGATTAAAAAATCCCAGCACTCGATATTCCCAAGCGGTAAACCATTTAGTCTAGACGTAGCTTAACTTCGGTGGTCGTACTGGAACTGGTGTTTCAACGAGATGTGGCCGTAAGACTTATGACATATAAATTCGCATAAAAAAAAATACCAAAGCTGATAATGAACACACTTGATGCATTTACATAGAAAAGTCAAATAATATTCTAAAATTAGAATATAAATATTAACTGGTTGTGCACCATGCTTTTTATTTGTATTAGGTTGATGCAAAAATAATATCGTTTTTGGACGTATTAGGTTGACGTATTTTTTAACGTCAAAAAACGACATTATTACGTCATTATTTTTGCACCAACCTAATATTTTTAACGTCAAAAAACGATATTATTTTTGCACCAACATAATAGTAAATATCCTACAGAAGGTAGCGAAGGAAAGCGTGAAGAAAAGACAAAACCTTAATTGCAAGAAGACAGAATACGTGGTTGCTAGAAAAAGGAACAGGCGAACATGCAAATTACAGAATCAAACAACTACAAGAATTTAAATGCCTGAGAATTGTTTTAACAGAGGACGGTAAAAACGACACTGGTAACTGAAGGCTCATTGTGATAGAGAAAATTGCCTTCCAAAAGCTAAGCAAAGTATTAAGAAACAAGAAAATTTCAAAACGAAGAGTATTGAAACATTAGGTAATATAAGACCATCTATGTGGCAGAGAATTTTGGACAATCAGGTGAAGGAGAAACTTGAAGCAACAGAAATTTGGTTTTACGGAAGGATGCTGAGAATACCATGGACTGAACATGTAAACAACAACGAAGTTTTAGGGAAAATCGAAACAAAAGGACACTGATACTTAATATGAGAAACAGTGTTGAAATTTCTCGGACACGTAATGATGAAAGAGGGCTTGGAAAATTTGATACTCACAGGATAGATTGAAGTCAAGAGGGATAGAGGAAAACAACGCATAACCTTACCTATGGCAGAAGAGGGTTCAGGAGAGTTAATAAAAAGACAAAATCGATTAAGATCTACAAAGGATAGGAAAATTTGGCGAGCCATGATCTCCAGTGTCCTGAATGGATACGGTACATACTAACAGGAAAAAAAATAGCATTGATTACATATATTAATACTTGCGTAGGCAATATAATATTGTAGTATTTGTTGTAAATATAGCATTAACTATATCAGGTAATACAGTAAAATATTTTAAATCATATAGTATGATGACATATAGAGTGAATTGTTTTTACATTTATTGCGGCTATTTATTTTATATGCTACACATGAAAGAGAGAAAGAAACTGGAAAAGGAAAAGTGTTTGATAATCTTTGACCAAGAGGTTGTAGAATAGTGGAAGAAACAATCTAAAACTGTTTTCAGTGGGTTGACTAACATCACTATCATTCCGCCTTCAGTTATCAGTTATCTGCACTGCTCGAGTTTCATTAACTTTGTGCGGTTTTGTTGTTATTTACCTTTCTTTTTATGTCTATCTATTCTATCTATTTATCTATCTATCTTTTCTTTCTTTCTATCTTTTCTTTCTATCTATCTTACTTTTCTTTCTTTCTATCTATCTATCTAGCTATCTTTTTTTTCTATCTAACTTTTCTTTCTATCTATATTTTCTTTCTATCTAACTTTTATTTCCATCTTTTCTTTCTATCTTTTCTATCTATTAGGTTGGTGCAAAAATAATGACGTAATAATGTCGTTTTTTGACGTTAAAAATACGTAAAAAACGACATTATTACGTCATTATTTTTGCACCAACCTAATATCTATCTATCTATCTTTCTTTTCTTTCTATCTTTTCTTTCTTTCTATCTATCTTTTCTTTCTATCTTTTCTTTCTATCTTTTCTTTCTTTCTAAATATCTGTCTGTCTATCTATCTATCTATCTATCTTTTCTATCTATCTATCTTTCCTCATATTTAAGTCTGTTCGCCTTTTTTCTTTTTATTTGTTGTTATTATTTCATTTCATCGTTGTTCTCCCTTTCTTCTTAGTAATGAAGGTATTAGTAGGGTCACAACATGAGTGAACACTAGCACATTTTTAGCAACCAGGCAAGAGGCAAGGAAGCCGGGATCACAAGGTTATCACCTTTTACACCGTTTCCGCTCGTCCCACAGGTACGTATGTACTTACACCAGTATAATCTCTCTCTCTCTCTCTCACACACACACACACACACACACACACACACACACACACACACACACACACACACACACACACACACACACAGAGGCCGAGGAAGAGCGTGAGAGAAAGAAACAGAAAAAAAGCATGAAGTCAAATTCATCTGCGTTCATAGTTATTGCTCGTTCTCTGCACTTAATTTCGCTCCAATGCTGACCAATCCTGACTCACAAATCTATCTAACCACTACTAACCAATCATAACGTCGGTGTCCTTTGCTGATTAAAACTCTACTCGGAAATATATGATTGTTAATCATTCAGTCAGATATCACTGCAGCACTAGGGATTTTTTTCTTTTTATTATTATTATTATTATTATTATTATTATTACCAAGCACCTCCATGGCATCTATGTGCTAAAATAACTGATTGGAGGCGTGTAATCAAGAAAAAAAAATGTTCAAGTAAAAATAAAAGCGAAGCGGAAACGCAATATTAGTTTAATGTTGCATATCATCGGACGTCATTGAAATTGAAGCCATTGTACATATTTCTTTCTTTACTTTTCATTCTGAAATTCTTGCCCCTACCCTCTTCTCATAATCAAATAAAGAAACATCAAATGGAAGTGAGAGTACTCTCCTCCCTTGTATTTGCTCATAATTAATCTTTATCAAACACGCACACACAAACACTGGGTGATTAAACAGTAGCTCCCTATTTTAAAATATTTATAATTTATTTATTAGCTATAATTTTTACAACAAATGGATATGAGAGGAAAGCTTTTAGCATGAGGTTTTATTTAAAATTCGATATGGGCAACAGATTTCGCTAAAATCTTCTCTAACCGCCCAGGAATCACGTCAACTGATTTCGCCAGGAATCGAACATGTATTGCTATACGGAAACCGTCATTTTATCTGACGTGCTATACCATTTAGCTTAAATTAATGTTTATGAACACACGATATTCAATGATTTTTCTCGATTGATCATATCTGCTCACAAAATGTATCTTAACGTAAACAATGATAGCATATAATGAAATAGATTAAGTCCCTCAGTTATTTAATATACCATGATATGAATGTACGTGAGAGATTCATGGAAGATTGAAGTTTAAATACAGTAAATTCGACCTTGCTAATCGAACGCTCCTTCGTGGCCAAATCGGTAAAGGCACGTCAAGTCTAAATGACGGTTCCGTATAGGATACAGGTTCGAATCCTGTCGGAGGACGAATATTTTCTGTGGAAATTTCTCGGACATTCAGACCGGTAAATGTTGCTTATTAAACTTATAAACTTTACTTAAATATTTGTATCTATAAAAATAATGTATAAACATAAAAATGTCTTTATATATATATATATATATATATATATATATATATATATAATGCAACCCAAACAGTAGTGAGATAAAAGGGGGAGAAATCCCGAGCAAAGCTAGAAGATATCTGCTGTAATATCCAAAAGTTTCCTCGGTACTACTTACGGTGTGAAGGCATGTGTTAAACCCAATTTTTTTCTTAATCCAATTCATTTTTCGCTTACATTGACAGTGTTGATTGGAACCTTTATTCTGATGACTAGCAAGCGATATAACTTACTCCTTCCCTCATGAATCTGGCCTCAGTTGTACACTTTTTAATTATCTGCACGCTTTCCTATCATGAGTGATATATCTGAAATTATTTTTGCTGTAGAAGGAATTAAGCTAAAAATAAAACTGATTCTTAGATTTCGCCAAGTAATGGTTAGGTGAAAGAAAGGTACCGCATGAATAGAATTGGTGATCGAGATGTCTGTAAACTCTTCGTGTGTAGTATTGAAAGCACGACAAATTGTGTACCACTCATAATGTCTCCATCCCCTTCAGCATCATCACCCTGCATCATTTTTTTCTTTTCTTATGCCGACGAAGACGCTTATTCATACAAGACATGATGAAAAATATCCGAGAAAGATTGAAAATGAAACTGAGCGAAAATTTACGCGCAACAAACGTCTGAAGTATTCCTGCTCATATCTTGAGAATGTGACTGTCGTTGAAATCGATAAATGGTGTAAATAAGTTTAGTCTTGCTTAACAAGGAGTTTTTCAGTCGTTATTTCTCATTCAAATTATATTAACTCGGCACAAATAGAATATGTTTTTAGTCAGGATCGATTGCTTTCCTTGCTTTAATAGCTATCATCATTAAAATATCCGACGGTAGTGCTTTCATCCAATTCAAATATCCAACCTACAGGATGCCCCACGAAAAACCAAAAAAAAACAGGAAATTTTAGATTTACTATATGTTGGAAAAAATTAACTAGCATATAAAAAATTAACATATAAATTAGCATATAAAAATTAACTATATATTTTACTATATGAATGGACAAAAAAATTAACTAACATATAAAAAAATTAACTAACATATAAAAAAATTAACTATATATTTTACTATATGAATGAACTGACTAGCATGATTTTTTAAAATATTTCCTATTCCAAGATGGCTGCAGTTAGCAAATTTTCAACGCGAAAGGATTGTTCTCTTTAAGAAAGAAAATTCAAATTAAGGACTAAAAAAAGGACAAGAGATTTTACCACAGATCTGTAGTATGAACACCACATCTAACATTTATGTTTTTGTTCTGTTTTAAGCTACTACATTTCTATCCCTTGGTTTTGTTTCAAATAATTATAACAAAAATTCCAATAAATAAACAAAAAAACGTATCAAATTTCTTGTTTTTTTTTGTGTGTGGCAACCTGTAGAAGAAACTTGAGGTGATAGCAATGTGGTTCTACAGAAGGATACTGAGAGTATCACGGACCGAACACGTGAGCAACGACGAAGTTTTAGAGAAAATGGAAACAGAAAGGACACTTATATTTAACATCAGAAAGAAGCTGTTGAAATTTCTAGATCACATAATGAGGAAAGAAGACTTGGAAAATTCGATACTCACAGGATATACTCACGGCAAGAGGGACAGAGGGAAACAGCACCTAACCTATCTAATGAGCATGTGTAAATGGTTGGCAGAACAGGATTATATTGAGCCGCATGTTTTTCTTTATTAAGATTTCTCGAATATTCATGACGATGGACAAAAATAAATATACTGTTTAGAATTAACAGAGAGCCAACTCAAAAAGGGATAGCCACTAAAAATAACGTTTAAAGTAATACAAATCTAGTACTTCTTTAGACATTGCTTTGTTTACGTTTGGATACGAATCTGAACAGATATGAACTTTCGAGAATTTGGGACGAAGAGGGATTTGCGCCTATAAGTAACTATTCACCCTTGCTTGATCGGCGACGCCCTTCGTGGCCGAGTCGGATCTAACGACGGTTTCTCTTGCAAATATATATATATATATATACATATGTGTGTGTGTGCGTGTGTTTGTGTGTGTGCGTGTGTGTGATATGATGAAGAACAAATAGGGAACTTATATCAATCTAACATGTTTCAATTTTATTAGAGCTTCGTCAGATATTGAGAGAAAACAAACTGTTTTCTCTCAATCTCCCATTTGTTCTTTATCCTGTCGAATTCCGATCCATATTTGATCTGCATTTGATAGTTAACTCTCTCTATATATGTAGTGATTTTCTAAGTGCGGCACAAGGCCGTAAATATGAGGCAGCCAGTGAGGCTCGAACGCACTACTCAGTCGTAATTGAACTAACAAGTCAAGCTTTATAACCATTACACCACGTAGAGGTGCCCAACTCTCTTTCCACACACATATATATATATATATATATATATATATATATATATATATATATATATATATATATATATATATATATATATATATATATATATATATATATATATATATATATATATATATATATATATATATATATATATATATATATATATATATATATATATATATATATATATATATATATATATATATATATATATATATATATATATATATATATATATATATATATATATATATATATATATATATATATATATATATAAGCCATTTCGAAAGAAAGGGATGTAATTTTTTTATTAATCCGACAGATTTTATTACATAAACGTTATTTTTAGTAGGCACTTTGTTTATTTATTACACAGTATATTTATTTATTTATTATATCTACCGGCTGAATATTCTAGAAATCTTATTAAAGAAAAATATTTGACCTAGTTTGATCTCTTGGACACTGAGTGCGTCGATGGCCAAGCAAACGTTATTAAACGTTATTTTTAGTGGATACTCATATTCGAGTTGACGCTCCGTTTATTTATTAAACAGTATATATATATATATATATATATGTGTGTGTGTGTGTGTGTTATCTCATACTTTATATATATATATATATATATATATATATATAAAATAACGTTAAGGCCCAAAATAATGAATTCTTTTTTTTCCGTTATTTAATACATTTATATCCCAAATTCTTTTTTATTGCTCTCTATCAATCGACCAAAATGACAAGAGATTTCAGTTGGTTTTGTATGTTGAACGATAGTAAATTATTTTCGGTAACAGAAAGGCGAGATATTGTTTAGTAAATATAAATCCAAGTTATGTTCTACACCACTCTTTACCATGCGCTACATTGTCTTTTCATAGCTTAACATCATTAACATTCGATATTGACATAAAGGGTGTTCCTATATTTTGAACCGATTGTAAGTGTGAATAAAGCTTAAGCGTCTAATGATTTTTTTCTTTTTCTTTCAGATTTAATAACTTAAGTATTTGGCAATTTCAACCATGGAAAGATTAACAATCAAACAACATGTTAAAATTATCGAAGCCTATTACGAAAATGGACGTTCAAACAGAAATGCAATGAGAAGTTCCCACGTCTAATCATCTCCCGAAACAGCGAAGACAATTGGCCATCACGATCGTGCGATTTGGTGCCTTTAGATTTCTTCCTTTGGGATCATCTCAAAAGTAAGGTCTATGCCAACAAGACAACAATTCAACAGCTGAAGGATGAGATAATAAGGCATAGTGGTGAAACTATGCAAAAATGTCATCAAAAATTTTGACCATCGAGTGGAGGCTGCTGCCGAAGGCTTCGTCGACATTTGGGCGATATTATTTTTCACACATAATTGCCTTGACTTAACATAATCCAATAAAGAAATAAATAAATTTTCACCAATAACACTGATTTATTTACTGCTGACTTTGATCCGTCTTAATGAAACACCCTTTAGAGATAATTCATAGATAACTTCTCATTTAACTGTTTCATACAACCAGCAATTTTGCTGACGAGTAAAGTAAATCCTAAATGACAGCAGAAAAGTTTGCATCCAATCTGTATTTGTTGATGCAGTTTGAAAGAGCAGGCATGGTGACCAATTTCCAATTTTTTTATCATTAATTCAGTCATCTGTCTCTAAAACCATGTAATCTGCAGCGTCATCTATTGGTTCGTGTCTGTCCGAGGCCCCGATATTACAATATCTTTCAGTTAGCCTGGTATTCAACTTGGGGATCATTAAAATGTCTCTGGGCGAAAGAACGTGATATGGGACAGCCAGACAGTCGTGCTCGATTTGCGCAAAATGATTCGCCTTTATAGTCAGTAATTGGCGGAATGTATTGGTCTTCTATAACGCTAACCTGAATGCTTTAATATATTGTTAAATGTGCCTAGCCACGCCTGGAAACTGTCGCCAGAGATTAAATTATATCGTAGAAAAAGAAAAAAAAAAAACAGAATGGATGTGTTTAAAATTAATAACTTCTCTTATCTAAGTTAAAAAGTGGTCTTGAATAGAATAAGTGACTTGTTCCCTTTTGTTTCATGCTGTCGTGTATAGATGTAGAATTTCATAAACACTTTATTAATTTTAATAATTAGTGTATTATGCGTGTGTGCACATGTGCACGTATGCACATACACATGCAGGATTGGCTAATAAAACATTCTTGATTGAAAAACAGATTTAAAACCATTTCATACCAAACAAGGCAGTGAAGCCACTAAAACGCAAAGGGTTACTGAATGTTAGAGAGTATGTGAAAAAAATCATTATTAAAGATAGAGCACATTAAAAGAACAAGAATTAAGAGTGTAGATAACGATTGACATTGCATTTAAATTTTTGAAGATTGTTATATAGGAATAGTGTCGCTACCGAGTTTGAACATAGATCGACAGTGAGCAAACACAGGCGATCCCATCACTGAATTAAGTTAATCACGTGACCATAGAGGAAACTCATGAGTGGAAAGTAGCGTGACGTATAGTCTATCCTCTATTAATATACGGACCGCTATTCGCTATCTGTCAGTTATGTGATACACGCTTAGGCGATAATGTATCATTCGATACATGACTGGCGAGGCAGATTTTTTCCGCAATAGGTTGCCATTAATTTCTGTAGTACACCAGTTAATAGTGGGGGGGGGAGAAGAAGAGGATTAATACCTTTCCCGAGGGTATTAGCACGTAAGTGAAATGTAATGGATTCCACTGGAATTCGAACTCGGCTCTACCGATTCCTCAATCCGATCCGCTTTCCATTACTCCACCGTACTATTTCCCTATTCGGATCACTATACGATGGTTACGTTTTGAGCGAGTATTATCGAGCAAGTACTATCAGTGCGAGTGATATTCCAAGACATCTAATACCAGCATCGTTCAATGGCGTTACTATAGTTGTATCTGCGATTACAAAGTCTCTACTACAACGAGTATTACAAAAGTGATGACGAGTGTTCGCTGACATCACAAAAAAGATCAAAGTTGACTGTGAAGCGAGAAGTCAGAAGAGAGTTCCACAAGCGTGAAGTGCGATAGAAGAAACTGTTAGCATAGAACTTAGGGTTACATCTAACCATTTCAATTGTAAAATGAGGAGACAATCTAGAAGTGCGCTTAATTTCATTAAGTCTAGATACCACCGAGAAATGTACATCAAAAGAATTACCATGAAAGTAATTATAGAAATGGCAACAGGGAAGCTACATTATGGCGTTGGGTGATCAAATTTTGAGATGTGTGCCGAGGTAAGAGCTTTGCTGCACCTTCTCGTATATATCAGATATCTTGATAAAATGTCTTGTTATTAACATACGGAAAAGAGACAGTATTGGCAAAAGCATACATACCCAGGAAGTAGCAGGTAAAATCTCTAACTCTTGTTGGCAACATAGTCAGTGTCTAGACGACAAATTAATAAGGTTTTATTTTTCAGAAAACATGTGTGTATATATATAACGATTATGTATTAGGTTGGTGCAAAAATAATGTCGTTTTCTCATATAGTAACATATGTGAGAAAACGACATTATTTTTGCACCAACCTAATATAAAGTTTCTTTTTTCTGATATTTGATTTGTGTATATGTATATGTATATATGCATATATATTATGAAATGGACAAGGCCGGACAATTATTTTAAGACATTTTTATGTTTAAACATTCTTTTTATAGATACAAAATATTTAAGTAAATGCTCTGTTTTATAATAAACAGTATTAAACAACATTTACCTGCCTGAATGTCTGAGAAATTTTCACAGAAAATATTCGTCCTCCGACAGGATTCGAACCTGTATCCTATAGGGAGCAATCATTTAACTTGACGTGCCTTTAACCGATTTGGCCATAGAGGAGCGTTAGCAAGGTCGAATCAAATACAGTAAATTCGACCTTGCTAACCGAACGCTCGTCTGTATGTATAAGAATGTATAAACATAAAAAATGTCTTAAAATAATATACATATATATGTATGTGTGTGTTTATGTGTATATGTGTATATATATATATATATATATATATATATATATATATATATATATATATATATATATATATACATACATGTACACTTAACTACAAAAGCGAATGTTCATATTACTACAAAATAGCAATTATAAAAATCTAATACATCGTGCAAAAACCAATTCATCTACAAAACGGATTTTTTACAGTGAACTAAAGAATATAAAAAAAACACACTTATTAATAATAGCTTTCCAAACTATATAGTTGATGAATAAATAAAATACTTTCTTAGAAGTCTTAATACTACGCAAATAGAACATAATACTGTTTCAACTAATTCCAAACATATTAATCTCTTATATCGTAGTCAAATCCATATTAATTATAAACAAGATGAAAATATACTAAAAAAATTAGTAAATACTAATATATCCACAACAGGCCCTAGCAAAAAAAATTAGGTTAATCATGTACTACACTAAATCTAGTATATCCAACTTAACAATGATTCTTCCCCCCTCCCCGTTAGTGATTTGCAGAAAACCAAGATATTTTACAAATTCAAGTGCCCTTTGGGAGATTGTATCTTCAACAGGTTAAATAATTTTTAGGTTGGTCGCACCACAAACTCGCTTTCACGGTACTTGACTCTACATTTAAATGATAACTCTAACATTTATAGATATTTAAAACAACATGCCTGCCCGCGTACTTAATTCTGGAAAATCCTTGTTTACAACACAACTATACTTAAACATGAAAACAATAAACAAAAATTAAAAATTCTTCAAGGTTTATACATAAAACAGTTGAAACCTAACCTGAACAAAACAATGAAATATCCACAAATATCCTTAAATGCCTATAATTTATAACAGAAGCCATTGGTTGATACCAAAGCCTTCCCATACTTAATACTTCTCGTTTTCCACTCTCGCGTGGTCATGTGTGACGTCACGAGCGGCGACGCGATTTTCGCTTCCGCGTCTCGTATATACGAGTTTGTTGTTACTTGACATTTTCATGCAGCAAGGGCAGACTATCATTGTTGTGTCGTCCGTTGTTGTTTGATTTTGATTTATTGAAATTGTCATCTTTGATAATGGCTTGTGTAAGCCGAAAGCTTAGATTGGATTTAAACATGTATCAATATGGTGTTTTCCTTTCGTCTTTCAACGATAATGTGATTAAGCTTATCAGACAATATGAAGGAACTTACTTAAAATAAATAGACAAGATTTGTCTATATTATTTAATGAAACATGCATTAATAAAAAACTGCTGCCTAAATATACACAATATATATATATATATATATATATATATATATATATATATATA
>OZ010581.1:76210640-76268140 GCA_963932145.1 Acanthosepion lycidas | reverse complement strand
TCTAAATTGTTTGTCCGTTTAAAATATTACATTTATTAGAGAATATATTCAGTTTAAATATAGAACGTTACTGAACAGAATAATCAGACGAAGGACAAGAACAACACATATAAGATTCATCAGCGGCGAGTCAACTGCTAGAAGTCAGTCAAATGAATTCCACAATGAATCTCCAACCGCCCCACGCGGTCAGATGTGGTATAAGGCCGAATTTAATGTGGGGTATCCGTGCCCGTATGCTGGACCAAAAATTCCCCGTAGACTCCGTATACAACAAGGTCGGGTAGCTGTTTCCCTGCCCTTCGACATAAGCTCGTCTCGGGATCCTCTCTGCACGGAAGCAGAAAGTTTGACCAGTACAGCTGGAGACGAATCTTCGACTGCAGACCAACATATAGTATTTACTACTGTATTTATGTGAATGGAGATATACCCATTATCGTCCGGAGGTATGCTACAGAAAAACATAAAAATGACTCGAAAAGAGCTTGCTTATATTCTTTTCCTGTTATCCAGAAAGAAAGAGAAATTAACCCTCGAAACAAAAGATGTGAATTTGAATGTCATTTAAATTATATGCGTATGCATATTTTAATTCAATGGAAAGTCTTAAGAATATTCCGACAATTAAAAAAAACGCTTTTAAAAATATTCTCTTTATTACTAAATAATTTCCGAAAAGTTCAGTAGGGTAGTGGTTGTCCAGACTGAGTGAATGGGGGATATATTGTGCCAGTGTCTATTGTTTGTGAGTGTGTTCGTGATTATGCACATTAAATGGCATAAACACATGTAAATTACTCATGCAATGCCCAGATATATGGATATTTGTTTTTACAGCGAGGTTTACCCAAGCCCGGGAGCCACTCGAAGTAGAGGGTTATAGAGTAAGAGGCACAGTTTATGCAGATACGTGGGGAAGATAACGGTAACCTTATACTTGAACAGGTTAAGATTGCAGAGCAGTGGTTCACGGGAAGAATCTCTTCAAATAGAACTTACTTCTTACCAGTGGAATACGAAGAAAATGAGGGTGGTTGACAACAATTTGCGTAGCATGGCGGGTCTTAGCCGTGCAGGTTACACCTGGTGGAATGCAGTTCGTCAGAGCATTTTCCATGGAAATAGTGATAGAGCAGTGGGAGGCTTGCAACGTTTCGTCTCTGAGAGAGGGGTTGTAGGTTGGAATTTTTTTAACACCCACAAAGACACGAAGATACATTTGGACTCTATCGAAAGTGGAAAGTGAGGACTGAACAGCAATACTCCATTTTAGGACTGATCTGGCTCTTGTAAAGTTATATGATAGCACGAAGAGTCAGGTACAGGAAATCGCCAATTTTTCTACATCTTTAGCGATAGATCGTATGTACGAGTTTCACCTGAGGTCTGGATCGAGTTTAAGGCGCAATAGTCGCCCGAACCACAGAGCTTCCTCGAAGGGACATCCATTCATCGTGACTGGTGATGGTTCTGGGTCCGATCGGTGGTGATTGAATATAGTTTGTTTTTCGAGATATTGAATGTAACCAACCAATTCCCCCACCCCACTGAGATCTTAGAGCTCGGTCGGAGGAGAGATCAGATGCCAATCTGTGGTCATCTAGAGTTTTGGAAATGGATCCATATAGCGTTGTATCATCAGCATAGATATTCACAAATGATCGGAGTATACTCTTAGGTAGATTATTTATGTAAAGCAATAGAAAGGTTGGTCCGAGAAGCGACCCCTTAGGGGACGCCTGTGTTTATTATTAGGGTACCGAATGACTGGGCGTTAACAACTACTTTCAGGGACTTACCTACCTGTTAGGAATTACTTCCTTTCGAATGATATTTTTCCGTTTCTTAATACTTTGCTTAACTTTTGGAAGGCATTTTTTGCCCTTCCAATATGCTTTCCGGTTTCTCCGATTGCTTAAAAACCTGAAACGCGGTATTATCATTACTTGATGGTTTATTCAAACTAATAACCATTCTTTCTAATAAAACTATTAATGAGAAATATATATTTAAAAAAGAAATGATATCAATGGCTACTATAGTACTGCTGATATGTTAAATAAATATTCAAACCGACTGGCTTACGGCCATATCACGATGAAAGACCGATTTCTGTGCGATCACCGAAGTTAAGCAACATCGGTTCTGATACTTAGATGGGTGATCGTTCAGATATATCAGATGCTGTAAGCTTGGATATGCAGGTAGTGTAATGTATAAAGGATCCAAACGAGAAATCAAAGAGCCGAGTTCGAATTCCAATTGGGTTTACTTACGAGCAAATAACTTTGGGAAAGGTATGAATCCGCCTTTTCTACTTCCTGCTATGGGTTAAATAGTAAGACGTATCAGAAAATCATTATTATCTCCAAAACATTCTTACAATTCAAAAATATGTTTCTGCTTTCAATAACCTTAAAAAGGTTGATAAGCCGTAAAAAAATTAATCATAACGACCGCTGAAAAGCTGACGATTATTTGTTTTAGGGAAAGCTACGGCAAAGATATTAGTACGAAAAGACCTTCTAGACGAAGTTATTTGCATATCGGAGCAATTCCTTACGATGTTGAAGCTGATGGCTAAGCGTAAATTACAAAACATACGGAAGAAGGTTGTGTTTGATTACAGCCGGATTTAAATAACATGACAAACAGACTTGTTAAGTGATAATCGCATAGATTTCACTTTTAAACTAGTTGATATGCCGACAAAGCAAAAGTGAGATTCACGGTTTACTTAAGTATTACTCTTAATTTTCAACAAAAATTTGGCAAATCTGGGAAAAAGAGGCAATATTCTTTTCCAGATAAGCATCTTTCATTGGAATTGGTGAGCAGAGATATTTTCAGTTGGACAGGTTTGTTTAGTTAGTTTTTTTTTCCCATTTTGGTTGATTTTCTTATAATTTGCAAGGAATCAAATTCTTCTCATTCCATAGTTTAATAAAAATGTAAGTATATTATAGAATGTAACAGTACTTCTTACCGATAGAAGTTTCCTACTGAAACCAAATCCAATCCGGGTCAGTGGGAATAGGAAATTTGTGTCAGGTCAAATTGGGAGGGCTTATTTTCAAATAAAATAAAATTAAAAAGTAACCAGATTCTTGACCTTTATATTGGCTTGAACACCGAAGTCTAGCACTGGTAGGAAATGCATAACTATGAGATTTTCAACATGGGACGCAACATTTATGTCCAGCTTAAACTGGCACATGCACCTGTATAAGCATCAAATTTCACTGTTAATCAGGGTTTCTTTTACATACCACGCCCTTCAGACGATAATGGTTTTCCAGAGGTCCCTATCCTCTGCATCTCTTAGCAATTTTCCCCATTTTGCTACGGCTAACGTTGTGGTTCCAACATATATTCAGACAAGCTCGTCAGGTAAGTGTCTTGTTACCTTCCTTCCCCTATCTCCCTTTTCCTCACATCCCCGTGAGGCTTAGATTTTCCAAGCCCTCTTTCCTCATTGTGTGTTCCCCAAAATTTCAGATGTCTTCCTGATTCTGAGTAGAAGTCTTCTCTCTGTTGATATTTTTTTTAACAGATCCTTGTTGCTTACTCGCTACGTCCATGGAATTTTCAGTATCCTCATTTAAGAAAGAATACTGAACTGTTACATGATACCTGTCCTCATATATGGTAACAAATGCTGAACAATCTCGTCAAAGATGAAGTATATACTTGAAGCAACAGAAATGTAATTCTAAAGAAGGATGCTGAAAAGACCATGGACCGAATATATGAGCAACGCCACAGTTTTAGAGAAAATGGAAACAAAAAGGAAACTTATACATCAGGAAGAGACAGATGAAATTTCTAGGGCATATAATGAAGAAAGAGCGCTTGGAGAATTTGATACGCACAGGGCATATTGAAGGCAAGAGAAAAACAATCTACTTAGTAAGCTCGAGTAAATATTTACGAGATGATGGTTTGTAATTGTTTACATTTTCGAGCAGTTGTCCTCATCGTTTTTGTCATATTCACGACGTTTCGGCCGTTGTACGCTTCGGTCTTCTTCAGGTGATATTTGTTGGAATTTCGAAAGAGCGCATGGGGAATCTCACAAGAATTATGGAAGGTAAGAGGGACAAAAGAAATTAACTTACTTAATGAGATTGAGTAAATGGATAACAGAACAAGGTTTTGGAAAGATAACAAAAAGATAAAATTTGTTAAGTGTTACGGAGGCCAGGAAATTGTGGAGAACCATGATCAAACACGGCACATATAGAAGCAGAATTTAAGAAATATACATCTCTTGTTCGGCACCCTTAAATCTCATACCGGATAACTTTATTTTTGTGCCCAAAACATAATTTCTAAGGAGTTAATGAATTTTATTTATAATCTGATATTGTTTCTGATTAAACGTTATGATTAGTCGACACTCATATTTGAGTAGACATTGAGTTTTTTTTTTTAATAAACAGTATAAATTACGTCTATCGGTCTGTGTATTCGGGATTCTTTATAAAAAAATAATATCGTTTATATAAAGTGCAGGATAAAAGTGATCGGCTGTCTGGGTGTGTTATTTTTAAATGTGTAACCGACGTGGCTTAAATTCTAAACATTACTATGGAAAGTACGTAACAAAGCCAACGGTGTTATGAGTCAGTTATTATCATCTAGTTTTACAAGTTAGTCATTCAAACCTGTTATCAGTCTTCTCAAATTTGCTACATACACGTAAATACTAACAATAAATTGACATAATTAATACACACACCGTCTAAACGAATCCTCGTACCGAAAAGTTACATTTTTTAATACCATATCCCTTCCCAATGTAGGTAATCATTGCTATCCACATTTTATTTTAATTGAATTGCTGTGCATTATTGGGGAAAATATTGGAGACGTTTCCCATTGCCTTCTGCAAGGTTCGGAAATCCGAGTTTTCCTTCTTTTAGAATGGTTACCAACAAGGTTAGAGAGTATAGTCTACCCTACAACTTAACCCATACCTGGTCGGAAAAGAGCTGGATTCATTCCTTTTCTAAGGGCACTTGTGCGAATGGGAACGTAAACAAACTAGGCCTGAATTTGAATAAGGTTTGCCGATTTCACTCGATAACCATTACACCTACCTCGTTTGACTAGTAATGGTAATATTAGCTGTTTCTTTATAAGGAAACATTCGGTATTCATTGACCGAGTAGCCAGTTCTACTATCGGTTGAAATTTATAAAAATCTTTCTCTTAAACAATTTTTTTAAAGAAAATATGCTTCTCTAGTCCAGTAGCAAATATTTTTCTTTCCAGGATTCATAGCGGTTTCCTTCCTAACTTTTTATTTGGAATAGTACAGAATGTCAGCATCTTGATTATTTCATTATTTTCTCTTCGCGTTACATGTGTTATCCATTTTAGTTGTCGCCGCTGTTGAAAGGTTAAGAGAAATAGCCAGAAATAATACCCCGAAAGTATTGGCATAGACTAGCATAATCATTAATACTGATAATTCTGATGCAGTAGATATAAATAGGCGTGAACGCGTCAGCAATAAAAACTGAATTAAAATTATGAAATGTATGAATGCCAACCACAAGCATTTCCAAAACTAAAATATGCACATTACAAGAACAAAAATATACTAAATAATTTGAAACTCAGATATGTTGATTAATGATAATAAAATATGAACAAGCATGCAAAAGGACAAATTATCTTAGTGACGTGTTTAGTTCACTGATGAACTTTATCAAGGCAAAAGCCATTTGCCTTAATAAAGTCCATCAGTGGACGAAACGCGTCGGTAAGATATTTTTACATTGTCTTTATTCGGAATGTCTTTTTACAGATGTATTTTTAGTTATATCTGAATTTTTTCACATACAATACATATATATTGTATATATATATATATATATATATATATATATATATATATATATATTGTATTAACATTGAGTTAGCACAACATTTTTTCCTCGAGATAAAATAAGAGGTGGTTATTTATATTCGGATTATTGTCCTCAAATTTGTTGTAAGCACAATGGTTCAACCATTGTAACATTCGGCCTTCTTCAGACGTTTGGTAATCAGAGTAACCTTTGTTCAACCTAAAGAATCTTTGCCAAAAGCCTGATGAAATCTTTCCTGAAGAGCCTAGTAGATTAAAGCATTGGTTCATGGGCTGAGTAGTATATACTCGGTTTCAATGGAAACAGGGTGAGCAATAACTGAGCAGCATCCAAAATAACAAGACATATCCCTAGACATGGAGAGCGTAACAAGCACAATCTACTCCCGTATATTAAATAAAGGGATCAGTTCAAAATTTCCTGTTAGTTACCCAGATGAGCAGTCATAAGAATAAGACCTCTCGTAAATTAATCGGTACTCTTTTAGAGTACTCTTTCACCGCTATGAATTTTGAGTCAAGGTAAAACCAAGGTTGAATAACGGGAAACGGCGTTTAGAATTACTCACCTCTTCGTTCTTACGGTGAGTCGTTTATAGTAAAGTTCGGAGTTTAATTGGGAAATTTGCAAAGAGGTAATTTAGGTTAATCATGAGTCTTAGCTTGAGAACCGAACGCACCGTGCCACCACCTGCACCAATCCAGAAATGCTAACCTTTGATTTTTGTGTCGAATTGTTACAGGCGATGAAAACAAGGTATTGTATGTCAAAAGAAAACGAAAAAAAAAGTAGTAGTTATCATAAGATAACCAGTGTCAACACCAAAACTAGGACACCAGTCACAGAAGTATTTTACTTTGTGTCTCGTGGAATATGAAAGGTGGAATTCATTACGAGCCACTGGAATATGGAAGGATCATGAGTGCAGATGTTTATCGCAAGCAATTCGATCGTGTAAACGTAGCATTACGCCGTAAAGGCCCTACTTTGGACGAACAAAAAAAGGGCTTTGTCTATATTTTCGAGATGAGGTATTCCAAGCCCTCTTTCTTCAATATCTGTTCACTGGAATTTCAACTGAGTAGAACTGTTCTCTCTGTTCATATCTTCTTTAACAGATTACTCGCTTCGTCCGTGGAATTTTGCAGTATCCCTATTTAAGAAAGAATATTGAACTGTTACGGGCTATCTGTCCTCCTATATGGTAGTGAATGCTGGACAATCTCCTCAAAGATGAAGAATAGAGTTGAAGCAATAGAAATGTGGTTCTACAGAAGAATGCTGAAAATACCAGGGACCAAATATGTGAGCAACGACGAAAAAAAATGGAAAGCAAAAAGAAACTCATATTTATCACCAGGAAGAGACAGATGAAATTTATAGGGCACATAATGAAGTAAGAGCGCTTGGAGAATTTGATACACACAGGGCATATTGGAGGTAAGAGGTACTCGAGGAAAAGAACCTACTTATTAAGCTTGAGTAAATATGTCTGAGATGATTTATTGTAACTATTTACACATTTTACATTTTCGGGCATTTGTCCTCATCTGTATTACCACATTATCGACGTTTCGGCCGTTGTACACTTCGGCCTTCTTCAGGTGATTTCTGTTGGAATTTCGAATTGAACCCTTTATTTAGTCCACAGAGGTAGACTAAATACTCGCGCATTGATTGGTTGGCTTTTATTTTATTTTACGGCTTATCAACCTTCACGATGTTAGTTTTAGATTTTCAGAATAATTAGATTTTGCGTTTGAATTTTGTATTAACATTTTTTTTTTAAGAATAACTATAATTTTTCGCGATGCAAGTCCTATTATTTAATACAGGAGATAGAATCATAACATTCCGAAAGCATTTACGTGTAAGTGAATATAACGAACCCGACTGGTAATTCGAACTCGGCTCCCCGATTTCTCATTCCGAACCGCTATCCATTACACCACCCGCACATCCGAATACCAACGAAGAGGTGACCCTGTTACCAATAAAATCACCAATTTCTCTGGCAGAGAAATCACGTACGACTCACAAACTTCGGTGTCCAAGCAGTGGTTTTAATCATTAGATTCGAGCATAACGCTTCTCAATATCACGAGGACCCCGGCGTTCCTGCTTATATAGTTGAACAAAATTTCCCCTAATAAACATACAAGCATATGCATATACGCAACTCTACTTGTGTGTGTAGATTGGGAATGCAGACTATAAGAATAACACTGAATCAGAAATTGATTATAATAACCGTGTGCCAGGAAACGAATTCTTATCACGTCTTTTACGGTGTACATTTAGAAATGGATGTTAGCAAACGCTGATGCCATGCAATTGTGGACAACGACCGTTACCATGTTGAGGCAAAAAGAGATGATGACAGCAGAGAATATCGCCATCTCAACACGGAATAGGTTTACCTAATATTTTTATTCAATTTCATGGGATATTTTTCTCCGGTGATTACAAATTGTTCTGGAATAGCAGTCAATTTTCTTATCAGATGAAAGCTTTTGTTCTTCGCCTAGACAAGTATAATCTGCACGTGATGGAAAAATCTAATCTGTTTATCTATGTCTCTTCCTATTTCAGTCTGTACATATCTACCACAGTCTATCTATCCATCTATCCCAGATTGATTGATATGAACAGACTGTATATCCCGGTTTATTATCTATTATATATATCAATTACATATCCGTATTTCCATCAATATGTATGTATTTATTTACCATTCAATTTTATATGCATCTTTCTATCAAGCTAATATATATATATATATTAGGTTGGTGCAAAAATAATGACGTAATAATGTTGTTTTTTGACGTTAAAAAATACGTCAAAAAACGACATTATTACGTCATTATTTTTGCACCAACCTAATATCAGTCAATTTTATATGCAGCTTTCTGACAATCTAAAATATATATATCTATTTATCAGTCAAATATATTTCTATCTAATCGCATTATATATTATTATATATGTATCTATCATATATTTATATATTATATCTATCAGTATTTATCTATTACATATGTATCTGTCAGTATATTGTATATTTACTATCAGTCTACTATAGATTTGGCTATCTGTTGTATATTTATCAATCTATTATATAATCCTATTAAATTTATATATCTCTCAGTCTATTATCTATGTATCTAACTATCCGTGTATCTATTATCTATCTATTATCTACCCTCTTACCTAACCCAGTCTATTATGTGTCTATTTATCTATCAGTCTATTATATCTATATTATGCATTATTTATCTATGTATGTATGTATGTAACGTTTTTGTACAGCATTGGGAAGAACTAACTTTAAATCGTAACGAGTGGAGACACTTTATGCGACAGGGATGTATAGCCTTTAAGAATGAATGTCTCAAGCATGCTCAGCTGAAGCGTGATATGTGAAGTGGCATTCACTCTGATTTGCCAACTAATATGCAGTTTTGGAAATACTGCTGTCAAAGGCAGGTTATGTAAACCATCATACAACCAAAGGCAAGCCAACTATACCAAACTGCCTCATCGACCTGTCGACAATACCTGCATTATTTGCAACAAGGCTTTACAGATCATCAACTGAACTGAAAAGGCACTTGGTTGTAAAAAGAGTTGTAGGGTACGCAGATTTAATCAACCCAATCAAGGATAGAGATCTCTGAAATCAAATGCTGGTCTCAAGAGTTATCTTAAAGGCCATGGGCGCCGAAACGAGAAGGAAGACAAGGGATGCAAGTAGTGAGGAGGCAGCTGTCATCTGAGTAATATGTGGAAAACACCGTGTATATATACCTATGTGGCGTAGTGGTTAGAACGTTCGCTTTCTGACCATGAGACCAGAGTTCGAATCTCATCATGGTCGATTTGTCAGGAAGGTGACTTCATGATGTTAGCGGTCTTGAGGAGTCTATCTCTGGAAAAATACCTGAAAACCATGCCACGGGTTGACACAAGCCTTGTGAATGAAACTGGGTAGATGTAACCCTTTTGAAGCCATCGATAGTTGTGCTAGCAAAAAATTCAAAGGGTTTGAGCGTGCTTGACTTGTTCAGACTGTTGATCACACTAGATAACGCGCTCTCTCGCAGAAAGTCTCAGGTCTGCTCAGCATAGCTGCAGTATAAATTGCAGGTTTGAACAAACACAAAATGAGCGGGCGTCTGCAGCAGAGGATAACTAGCCGCTCTAGTTGACAGGTATCATCGACAACGAGTGGCCAGCCTTCATGTATGTAGTGTATGTATCTATCATAATCTATTATCTATTTGTTTCTGTCTCAATCTGATAATCTCTATTTTCATCTCATTGACACTGCTTATCTATTAGAGCATATAAGTACATAGATACATATATGTATGCGTGTGCTTAGTCTATAAAAAGAGGCTTATTAATCTTAAGAAATTGTATAAAAACATGGTATTTTGATTATTCAAAGGATGCCCCAAATTCGAGAAAGATAAAGTTTCTCTCTCGTTCCGGTTGTTTACCTGTAGAGAAATTTAGTTTTTACTTTTCCAGATGAATCTCGACTAAAATTAGTTTCATTATATTAAGTTACCTGCTATTTCTCACAAGGTCAATCAGACAAACATAAATAAAACAGCTTAAAAAATTAAAAAAAAAAAACTGTCTGTATGTATGTACTGTAACCTCATCTATAGGACATATGCCTCAAAACAGTAGCTGCTGCTGTGATTTCTGTCACAAGTAGGTATTTACAGGATGAATTGATTGATTTGTTTTTTACGGTTTATCAACCCTTTGAAGGTTATTTAAGGCCAGAAAATAGGTTCAGATTGTAAGATCATTCTTTCAAGCTAATAATGATTTATTGATATAAGCCTTACTACTTAACTCATAGGTGGGGGAGAAGAGATGGATCCATACCTTGCCCAAGAATATTTGCGCGGAAGTGAATATAGCGAACCCAACTGGAATTGGGACTCGGCTCTCAAATTAAAATATCCGAGCCATTCTCCCTTACAACATCAACACATTCAAGCTTACAGCACCTGTTATTCGCAAGCTGTCACCCATCTAGGTACTAACCAGGTTCGATGTTGCTTAACTTCGGTGGTCATACGGGTACCGGTGTTTCAAGGTGATGTGTCCGTAACCCTTTACGTGATGGAGATCGCTAGTTCGACACCTAACCAGTTTTGAATTCAGAGTTGACTTTCACTTAGACTAGCTTCCAGCCAAGGCTAGAGAACCGAGTTTTTACTGCTATCAATCTCTTTGTGAATGGTGGGTTCATATCTTTCCCAAAGTATTTGTGCGAACGCAAATCAATGGCCTCGACTGGAATTTTAACTTGAAACCACAATCCTATGTGTTCCGCGCTGATAAGCCCTATGCTACTCGCACATCCAATAAGACTAAATAAGTAAAAAATAAATAAGCAGGCATACCAGAGTTCCAGGAGTCGATTAAACATCAGAACTTAAATATAAGGGCTCCTTACAAATTCATTAGCATTGATTTTTACTGTCTTAACTGCTTACATGAACAGAATATTTATTAAATTTGTAAGTATGTTAACAAGGCAATAATTTGTTTTAGTATAAAATGATAAAATCTCTTAAAATCCCATAATTCTGTTAGAAGAAAAACAAAAAGCAACACTAATAGCATTTGATATAATAATGATAAATTATTGTTGCTGTCATTGAAATAGTAATTAATCAATAATGATGATAACGATTATAATGGTATTCCCAAAAGACTGCAGCAATATTTTCGGAAAGAGGCAAACCATGTAAAACAGGAATCCGAAACCACTGATTCTAAGTGCTCTGCTATTTCAGTTTGTTTTAGCAAAGGAGGAAAAAAAAACCTCTGTAGAACTGCTAATTTATATGTGCTGCCATTTCTTGACAATATTGAATTTTTTTTTTGTGAGTTCAGTACAGTTAAAAATGACTGTTTATTTGCGAGATAAATGTAACTGATGATATAAATTATGGCGATGTATCTGCCAAGTATAAAATAGAAAATTTTATATTTACTGTTATAGTAAGATTTCAATATAATGAAATGAAAATCCATCCATCCATCTCAGTGTAATAAACTCTTCTGTCGACATGAGTGGTACACCTACGCACACACACACTATCTCTCTCTCTCTCTCTCTCTATTATTATTGCCACACCAGGATAAAATGATCTTTAAAAAAGAGAAGGATATTTTATTCATAAAAAAAAGATACAAAAGTATCACGTCGATTAAAATTTTAGGTACGTTTCGGCCAACACATCTACAGAAAAAATAAGATCGTCGGCAAATAAAACTAAGTGGTTGAAAATAAAAAATATATTTTCAACCATTGGTGTTAAAATATTCCAAAAATAGGGTAGGGAGCAAAAAAAAATAAATATTTTCCTTGTCAAGGTGGACCAAACTTCACCTTGGCATCTTGGAGTCTGTCGTTATTAATATATTTACAACGACCTGTCCTGTATTTTCGGGTAGCCAGTCGCCAATTCAATGCTTAACTATATGTCTGTATATATATATATATATATATATATATATATATATATATATATATATATATATATATATAACCATCAGAGGTGGGACCGAGACTTTCGAGTTCAACCGTCAACATGAAGAGGATCTGCGACGTTATGTCAGGAGGGAACGACACGCCCAGGCGTATCTAGCATCTATTATCTTCTGTGATTTTGCTCACGACTATTCAGGAATAGGCTGGGCCTTCACAGACATCTCCGCCACCGCCATCAGAAGAGACAAAGGGAATAAAGAGAAAGGATGACGATCCCGATGCTCAGATGCGAGCGGGAGCCGGCTATATATATATATATATATATATATATATATATATATATATATATATATATATATATATATATACACACACATATGTATATATATATATATATATACATATATACACACACACATATATATATATATATATATACACACATACATATATATATATATATATATATATATATATATATATATATATATATATACACACATGCATATATATATATATATATATATATATATATATATATATATATATATATATATAAGTAATTAAGTGAATGAAAATTTCAGGAACTTATCTTCTGACTCCTTGTTTCGCAGATGCAAGTCCGGTCTCCATAGCTAAATTACACACACACACACACACACGCACACACACACACACACACACACACACACACACACATATATATATATATATATAATTATTTATTTAAAAATTATAACATAAATATGTTATAAAATCACTACAAAAATAGCCATTTCGTTTCAACACCTCCGGTGTCTTATCAAGTGATGATGTTGAATGTAAAATAAATGGTTTTAAAAGTTTGAAATTAATTAACGATCCTTCGCAAGGGGAAGACGTTGTTACAAAAGCTAGAATGACCAATCAAAATACAAGTATAGGATAATTCAAAAAGCTTGACAACAAAGTCATGTTATAATAGCTCTTATCTTTAAAATAGGGGTAATATTAAAAAAGAATTTATTCTAACCAATAATTATTAAATTATATGATCAAATTTGATGTTAAAATTAAAAGTAAAAATTACCAATTTTAAAATCCAAATTTAATCTCTATTAAGTTTAAAATTATAAAATTACTGAGGAGAAAATAAAAAATCCATATGTTATTCAATTTATTTCTTCATTGAAATTACGTTAGAATAGACGCTAAGTTCTTCCGTTTCTTCGACAATATGTATACATTTTAATCCCAAGTGTGTGAATAGGGTCCTATATATAGTTTTCTATTAAAATAAGCAGTCTCAGACGAGATACGAAGCCGGCCTGTTTACGCTAACCCGCACCTCCAAGGAAACTGAAATTTCCTGATAACTTTCTTTTATGAGTTATCGGCGCACATTTACGAATCATATGTATGTATGTATGTATATTATGTTGGTGAATATCAATGACGAGGAAAATCGCTTATTATTGAATCACGTTTATTACTTCTCTGACTGTAGAAGATAAAGTTAGAAGAAATTTTCAAACATGAAATTATCTCAAAGCCACAGATAGTCTGAGAACATTTGCTCGGCTCAGTAGGGACTATTTATTAAGATGATTTTATTGAGCCCATTTCTAGGTGAAGATGTAACTACCAAGGAATTCCGCATCAGTAAACTGACGTTTATCTATATACGAGTTACTGATACCCACCTGCTGTGCCAAATCTCATTGAAAACAGTTTGCATATTCGACTAGTTTTCTGGTACCAGCCACTGTAATATTCAGCAAAGACTAATCTTGAAATGGCGGGAAAACAGTTTTGAAAGGATAGTTTTATGCTTATTTACGCTTTCATCATATACAAAGAATATTTAAAAAAAAGTTATATTTTAACTTTTTTCAGACAGTCAATTAAGTGCCATACATGATACACACTTGGGCGAACATGTCTCGATTCATAGCCCGTCCTGGCTATGACGATAAACTACGCATCCTGGGTAAGACGATAAACTACGTTCAACAGCAAGGGCCTCTGATTAGGAGGATTTGAGGAACGTGGAACCCCCACTTAATTGCTAGTGTTCCCAGGTCCACCCTGACCCGGGGTGGTAGCACCTGTTAGGGTCCCAACTATGGGTAAATAGTTAGGCCCCAAACTGGGCTAAAAACACTATGTAAGTGTAAAAATACGTTTTAATACTAGAAATACTTTGTAAAAAAAAATATTACCAGCAATACATTTTTGAAAAAAGATATTACCAGAAATAAAAATTTTGTCGGCATTTAATAACCCATTGAAGTTGATATGCCATAAAACAAACCAAACCAAACCAATCAATTCATGGCTGATTAGGAAGATTTTCCCGCAGTAAGTTGCCGTTTTTTCTGCAGTAGACTGGTTGACAGCCAAAGCTATAGGACCCATTCTATCCTGCTATCCAACCTAGATAGTGGGGAGAAGAGATAAAATCAATTAAGCACCATACATGTACACGTTAGGTCGATCATGTCTCTTTCGATTCATGACTGACTATGCAAAATTTCTCGATTTAGTGTTGTAACATCGGGAAGGTTAGTGAATAGAATAATCACACGAAGGTTGCTAATGAACGATAATACTTAGGACAAGAACAACACATATAAGATTTGTCAGCGGCGTGTAAAAGTAGTCAACTACTAGAAGTGAGTCAAGTGAATTCCACAATGAATCTCTAACTGCAGGATATCTACTAACCTCCCCACGCGGTCAGATTTGACACAAGGACGGACCTAATGTGGGGTATCCGACCCCGTAGGCATGGCCAAAAATTCCCCGTAGACACCGTATAAAACAGGGTCGGGTAGCTTATTCCTAAGACGGACTTTGCCCTTCGACTGAGCCTCGTCTAGGGATCCTCTCTGCACGGAGGCAGAGGGTATGACCAACACAGCTGAAGACGAATCTCCAACTGCAGACCAACACACAGTATTTACTACTGTATTTATGTGAATGGGGACATACTCATTATTGTCCGTAGGTATGCTACAACAATTAGGTTGCCGTTTTTTTTTCTGTGATAGACTGGTATAGGAATCCGTCTGTCCTGCTATTCAACCCATATCTGAGGGAGAAGAAATAGATTTAAGCCTTTCCCAAAGATATTTGTGCGTAAGCGAATGTAACGAACTCAACTAGAATTCGAACTCGACTCTCCGATTGCTCATTCCGAGTCGATATCCACTACACTACAACGATAAAAACAAGGAAAAAAGATAATAATAATGTTGTCTCGATAAACAATAATGTCGTTTAGGCTATTCGAATTGCGAGGCCGTCATGTGTTCAATTCCCCAGTCGGATGTTGTAACATTTCATATGTCTAGTTCAATGTAAAAACTAGTCACGAATTCCAGGGAGATTTTCAACTCCGAAAGATACCTGTAAAAGGTTGGAGTTTACAACGACAGAAAATTTGGGACAATAACAACCAAGAAACTAATATCCACTAATATGTTCGGATTAATGATGATAAAAAGAAAGAGAGTATATATATATATATATATATATATATATATATATATATATATATATATATATATATATATATATATATATAATTTTTACATATAAGGGTGTATATATATATGATTTTATATATGTATAAGAGGGTATATATATAATTTTATATATAAGAGAATATATATATATATAATTTATATATAAGAGGGTAGATATATGATTTTATATATAAGTGGGTAAATATATGATTTATATAAAAGTGGGTACAGATATGATTTTATATACAAGATGGTAGATATATCATTTTATAGAAAAGTGGGTAGAGATATGATTTTATATATAGGGATGCATCTTCTCATTCAACTCCAGGGAGGTCCTGCGATCTGTCAGTCCAGGAGGAGGTCTTCTATTAGTGGAAGTAATGGGATTGTATATGACGCGCGGTTTGCTGGGCATGTCGCATAGCTTACTGCAACGAGAATTCCCCAGTTAGTAGACATGCATAAAAATAAAATTGTTTGCTTGCTTCATTGCTCAGATTTCTTTTTCCTTAATAATGCTTTTTTCATATATATCTAAATAACCCTTTCATCTTAGTGGCTTTATAGCCTGGGTTGGGGTAAAATGATTAGAAAGTGTTACTAAGCATTTATTCTACAATTAATTTTTTAACAAACACGTTCAACTAGCTTAAAAGTCACCCTATCATTTGATGTACGTAGGTCCTTACTTTCCGTACAAACAATTATTTTTATTTCATCGATGACTTTTGCTGGATTTTGCAATTAATTTCGATTATTCCCAAATTTATTTACAAGTTATAAAAATTGTTATCGTACAAAAAGATTCATCGTAAAAGATATCGCCGGAAACAATCGCAGTAATGAAAACTTGGAAATTAAAAATTTCAGGATTTCTGATCCGAATCCGGCCTGTAATGATTTTTAATTTGCTCATGGGGTCGTCCTGATTCCAAAATGGTATAATGTGTTCGGCTACGGCCTCTAGGGATAAAGTTGAAAAGCTGTGACACAGTCACATTCGCGTTTATTATATATTAGGTTGGTGCAAAAATAATGTCGTTTTTTGACGTTAAAAAATACGTCAAAAAACGACATTATTACGTCATTATTTTTGCACCAACCTAATAAAAAAAAAAAATCATTAAAATATATAAGGACATTTCTGGACACATTGCAGTGTGAAGAATTGCATAATGATGTAAATAATGAATAAAATTTAAATCCGTACATTAACAAATATGTTTAGTGCAAAAATTATCGACTCAAAAGAAGGAAAACCCGAACCGAGTAAAAATTCCGGTCGAGTTTGTGATATTCATTTTACTTTTTAACTTTTTTAAGAAAGATACAAATCCATCTCTTCTGTTATCCAAACATCTATGGGTTAAATAGCTTTTCTTGAGCGGGCATTCAACCAAGCAAAAGTAAAACTGGATTCCAAAACGGTCTGAAGAGGAATGGGATCAATCAGAACATCTTGCTATATATATTCCAGCCGCCTGCAACACGTGAAGGCTCGGAATGAACGCTCCTATTCAAAACAACACAAAAATAAATTTATAACGTAACAGTCAAAACATAAGGAAAATCAATAACACCAGAGAAAGAAAATGGCTATGGAATTGTCCAAAAGTGCTTAGAACAAAGAAAATGATGGAAAATCTTTGTACTCTTTTACTCCTACAAAACAAAAAAAAATGTAAGGATGCTTGAAAAACTTAATAAAAAATTAATTAAATCTTCTTTGTCGGCCTTATTTAATGAAAGATGTTTGACAGAAAGGTTGCTGCCGAAATATACATATGTGTGTGTGCGCGTGTTGTTGTGTGTACGTGTGAATTCAAATATCAATAAAAAATATATCTCTTAAAATGCAATATGAATAAAGAATTAGAAAATTATTCTTTAACGACCCGTTTCGCCCTCTGATAAATCCCATTAAAGGATGAACGCTTCGGTAAAGAATAGTTTTCTTTTGTCTCTCTCTCTCTCTCTCTCTCTCTCTCTATATATATATATATATATATATATATATATATATATATATATATATATACACACGCACGCACACACACACACACATATATATATATATATATATATATATATATGTGTGTGTGTGTGTGTGTGTGTGTGTGTGCGTGTTAATATGAGATCCACGTATGCAAAGCCCGGGAGACACTCGAAGTACAGGGTTACAGAGTAAGAAGCACAGTTTATATATATATATATATATAAACTGTGCCTCAAAAGTTATATATATATATATATATATATATATATATATATATATATATATATATATATATATGTGTGTGTGTGTGTATGTGTGTTTGTTGCTAGTGCTGCAATACATGTACTGCCCCTACGACTATAATGTGCTAGAAGACTCGTGACGTGTTGATTGAAACTGACCTTAAAACTGAACAAAACCGTTCGTTCAAATATTAAACACGCATTAAACATTCTGAATTTATTTTATTGGTTTCTATTTTAACGTTGAATTTGAATTTTTCATTAAAAAAATTCGACATTTTGCTTCTTTCAAAAATTGATTGAATGATTGAATAAGCCCCTTGTTAGTTCCGCCATCATAAAATACTTGTAGAAATTACACTGTTGTATCGTAAAACATTTGGACATAACAACTTTAACCAAATATTGCAATAAAAACCATAAGTATGAATGCAGGTCATTATTTAAAGAAGAGGGGACAAATGAAAAGATTTGAATTTGTCAGGTTTTTCCATTTCAGTGAAGCAGACGTTATTCCCTCCATTGTCTTTTCTTTATTTATTTTTGTTTTTCACTGAAACCTAAAATCGTCACTGATATGTCTCTACCGTCTTTTCTTGCGAACAAAATGAATTATCGTAACTTGTCAACTGTTTTTGTTTTCATCTATATCTTTTTCCAACAACCAAACCTTCAAGATAATTTAGTTAGCTCTATATCTTTTTAATGTGTCTAAATAATTTCACGGGATTCCCACAGAGAATTTCAAAGACTGGAGGCAGATTGATTATTCATTACTGATGTGGCATTGACTATTGATTGTAACGTACATAATAACTAACTAAGTAATAAGCAAAATTATCATATAGTTTTATCATATTCAGAGGTGACATTTCTGGATTCTTCTGAGAACTACCATTAAGCCTAACTAATCGTTAGATACAAACAAAAAAGAGTACTGAACTGTTATGTGATATCAGTTGCCTTATATGGCAGTGAATGCTGGACAGTCTCCTCAGATAAGTGAGCGCTTAAGCAAATGACACTCATAACTACATGGCCTACAAAATCAGCAGCAGAAAGAGATTACCTTGAGACATATTACCAACTTGTCTGTTCTTCAATCAACGTCTAATAAGAATTTTTTTTATTGTTCGTTTTCTGCGTTTTATGAGATATCCCTAAGCAGGGAGTGTGGAAGAACAATCCAACTCCATGGACTGAATAAAGGTTTTGGTTCAAAGTTCTAAGAAAGTATAAGACACACACAATATAAAAAAAAAGTTGAAGGCGAAATTAAATGTGGCTATAACAACCAAGATTGGCATACTAGTTTGAATCAGAAAGCATATAATGATAATTCCTCGTCTTAAAAATTTAATGTGTATAACAGTTTTGTTATAATCAATTTGAATAGGACAAGTTTAGTTTTGACTAATAGGCAACTACAATGTTCCTAAGTTTACGATTGGATTTACAAGCTTTATAGAGGGTTTCACAAATGTGTTCAATAAGAAAGAAAAGTATTTCCACCAACTGTAACCAGTCATGTACTATACGATTTTGATACTGTTATATACCGTACCAATTAACACTAATGGGTATGTCCCAATCATCATAAATACATTGGACACTATTGTAAGTGGGGGTAATATGCTATCTAAGTAGTTCACCACTAGAAGTGGTCTACCTATTTCATGATGCTGGCGAGTATTATATTTTGTTGATGTTATAAAGATTACCATTTTATTTCCAACCTCCGTTATGGTTATTCCCCATTCAGTAACCTTTTCTAGATTACAACAGACACTTAATTGGAATTTTTGCTGTTGAAGTTTGAAAATAAATCTTGGCTTTGAAAATAAACGATACACTTATGGCCAATAAATTTACGCTGACAATTCAAATTTTGTCAAAGTTGTTTATATTCCCTTTGCACTAATGCTATTTAAAAAGGTACAAACCCATTGCTCTCTCTGCACACTATCTAATCACAGATATCTCAATGTGTTGTCACCGACATATCACACCAGTTGGCATCAATGAATGAACCCTTGAGATCTGTTTGAATAGGGTCTAATTTGGAGCAACAGGAATTTGATTCTATAGAAGATCATATCAAGAACTGAACATACAAGTAACGAGAAAGTTTTGGGCGAAATGGAAACAAAACAGATGCTTATACTTAGAATCAAAAAGAGGCAACTGGAAGTTCTACGAGTTTCTTTGTAATTCGTATTCTTCTTGAAACTTCCTCGTTTCTCGCATGTTATTTCTATAGGATTTGTCGGTAGAACGACATCAACTGCTTAAAGTCTCTTCTTCACCTGTGAGAAGATTGTCCAACATTCACTGTCATATAGGATAGTAGATACTATATCGCAGTCTAGCGTTATTATCTTGGTTTCTAAGGGAAACATTTGATTACTGCTTGATCAATCTTATTATTCGTATTTCTATTTTGGCTAAATAACTTATCATAACATAGCTATTCTATAGAATCAAATTCCTGTTGCTCCTTTAATATTTTGTTATCGAAATCAAACAGGCGCAACAATTTAGATATCTGGCAAGCGTATTAACAGAGGACGGAAAATGCGACACGAAAATCCGAAAGCGCATTGGGACAGCGAAAGTTGCCTTCCAAAAGCTAAGCAAAGTATTACCAAACAAAGAATATGGTTAGAAACAAAGAAAAGAGTACTGAACTGTTACGTTGTATCAGTCCCCCTTTATGGCAGTGGGTATTAAACAATCTCCTCACAAGATACTTGAAGCAACAGAAAGCAAGATGAAATGAAGAAGATACTTGAAGCAACAGAAATGAGGTTCTACGGAAAGAAGCTGAGAATACCATGGACCAAACATGTGAGCAACAACGAAGTTTTAGAGACAATGGTAACAAAAAGGACAACTATACTTAACATGAGGAAGAAATAGCTGAAATTTCTTGGGAGCATAATGAGGAAGGAGGACTTGAAAAATGGATACTCACACGATAGATTGAACGTAAGAGACACACAGGAAAACAACGCATAACCTTCTTGGCGATCTTGACAGATGAATTGCGGAACAGGGTTTGGGAGATATGACAAAAAAGACAAAAATTATTAAGAGCTGCAAAAGGCAGGAAATTGGGGAAAGACATGATCGGCAACGTCCTGAAGGGTCATGGTGCATAAAAGAAGACAAACGTCAACGTAACTGCAAGTACTAATTGACTTTTGGTGAGATTTATTAACCTTAAATATCATCAACGTTTTATGTTACTAAAATAACAAGCTTCCAGGGTGGAGAAGATTGTAAAAAGAATTAGCTATGTTATGATAAATTATTTAGCCAAAATAGAAATACGAATAATAAGATTGATCAAGCAGTAATCAAATGTTAATGGTCACAATTTCGAGACTAAATAAATGCCATTGTGTTTTTACACGTATTATTTATGTGCTGAATAAAAATCGGGACAAACCAAAAGGTCGTACATTGCCGAGACTAACAACCATATTTAATTAGCAATATATTTTACTGTTTTATAAGAATAGTTTCACTAGTAGCAGAGTTGAGGATCAAGCGACAACAAGACTCGCGCTCCATTGTCGGTTTCTTGTACCGCTCTAGAATGTACCAGATTCCTTCTGCTATGCTGTATCACTAAAAGAGTCAGACCAGAACAAATGCGGAGCATTGCTGCCATATCTTGGTTGTAGCTACCGAATTCTCACTCTCTAGCCATAACAGAGTTAAAAAAAATAAGCTCACGTGACCTTGTTGGCGATTAATTTTTTTCTTACCCTACAACTCCATTTCTAAATATCGTGAGCCGAGTGCTATTTCAATGACAACTGTTCAAATGAGCTACACTCGACCAGTTCAGACATTTACAGCTAAGTCCCTCATTCGCATGCCATTGGTAAGAAGGACATTTCACCCAGATAGCTTCTTCCCGAAAATAGCGAATTTGTGGACCAGGTTCCTGCGAGGATGCTTCCCCAATCACTGCAATCTTAATCTCTTCAAGTATTGCATCGACCGTTATATATGCTAAATTTCCGCATAACTTGCACCTCTTACTTCCATGTAATAACCTTATCCAGTAGGTTTGGAGGTTTGTATTGAGTGAACATTTCGAAAAAAATATGCCAATTGTCATAACAATAAGACAAGGCGCTTTTTCATCTCCAAATTATATCACCTCTCATCATTTTTATTTTCTACTTCTTTCCTCTCTTGGGACAATTTCTTTTATAATGGTTCCTCTCACTACAATTCTAGCAGTGATGAAACGGAAACAAGGCAATAGTTCCCCAGTAGGGAACGGGGGTCAAAAAACATGACACAGAATCGGTTTTGCTATTTCGTTTATTTTGAATTTCTAAGGAAACGGTAAGTAACAACATTTCCAATAACGTCATCTTTATATAATCAATAAGCAGTCGTCTTATACTTCAGGTATAGGTTAAATTTGTATATATTTTTTGACCTCGTCTTATCTAAAGATCGCCTTATACGCGGAAATATACAGAGCATCAACTAAATGCAAGATGCACATTTCATTGAAATATGTACACGTGCAGTTATATGAAGGCAGAAGTCAACACGCCCTTCTGACATGCAACTATTAATATTTACTGGAAGCGTTAGTAATTTTGACCGACTACTGGAATACTCGTCTCTAAAAGGCCACTTCCCGCCATCAGTTTTATTTTACTCATAATATGTTAATGTTGATGCTTGTGCCAAACGAAATAACTTCTTTTTTAACACGGATATCCAAAGTTATAATTATTACTCGATTTTCATAATTAAATAAAAAAAAATAATAACCATGAAATAGAATAATAATGAATCAAATTTTGCATTTTATCGTGAAATTTATCGTGAAAACCATTAATGTACAAGAAAATTTGAGAAGTTTATGAGCATTGGGATACGAATCTATCTATCCAAAGAGAATTTCGTCGAATACGATGAATCCAATACCCTTTCTTAACAGCTAGTTTCCACGGTTTCATTTGAAGTATTCTTGGTAATGTATCCAGCAATATCAGAAATGGGCTTTTATTAATCAGCATAAATAGAATAGACGTACAGGTCTTGCTAGGTCAAGATGACCTCAGAGTTATTAGAACAGACAACGAAGAGTTAGGCTGGGAATCAGGCCGTTGGATTCCTCAGTTATCGGCTGCTGTTTTTAAAGAACGAAACCATTTTCAGAAGAGAACGAGGAACTATAAATTGTGAGAAATACTAGAATGAAATAAGTAAACGTGTCACAGAGGGCGAATTAAAGTAGAAAGAAAAGAGTGATAGAGATACAGATATAAGTGCTGCTCAAAAGAATGGCGGGAAAAGAGTGAAACAAATGGCTTGACAATCGTCAGAATTGAAGGTTACAAATGTGAGCTTTAAAAGAAAATCAAATGTTTCGGTTATGATTAAAAAAACAAGATCTTAGAACCAAAACGCTTCGAGATTTTTAGTTTTAAATGAACCACCCAACTGAGTCAAAAGAGATAAAGAACATAACATTTGAAATTATTCCCCTGGATGAAATGGCGAATTTAAATAACACAAGACGAAAAAAATACCACGAGCAAGCAAAATCAATGAAGAAAGATATTTGAAAAATACCAGAGTCGTGGCTTTTTTTTTTTTTTATAGATATCAATCTCTACATTGTAAGCTGTAATCATTTAAAGACAGATCGGAAATAATTGAACATAAAACCAATCAGGCTCTACAAGGAAAGCTGTAATCATTTAAAGATAGATAGGAAATAAAACCAATCAGGCTCTACAAGGAAAGCTGTAATCATTTAAATGAATGCTTATTTAACAGATCTATCTATTTTCTCCGTGTATTTAAGTGTATTTAACGTTTAGTTGTATTTATTTTATGCAAAAAAAAATTATTTCGAAAATGTCTGTTTTATTTATTTTAATCTCTTGTATAATTAGCTAGAGCTTAAGTAGCAGAACTATTTTCCAGCCTCGATTTCATATTGATCTAAATTTTAATTAATGTATCATTTCTTTGAGTTTATGACAGAAATAAGTTAACCGGGCATCAAATATAGAAGTGGAACAATGTTTAAATTTTTCTTCAGTAATATATATTTATCCGATTTTCAGTACTGAAGATCATAAGAAATTACTTCCAGTACCATGCCACTTACATAGCAGCAAACCACCCACATTCCTGCCATATTCCATCGGCAAGAAATAAGTTCCATTCAAACAGCTTCTTCGAAACACTGCCCTATGGAACAGACACCCAAGAGGATGTTTTCCTTATAACTATAATCTTAACCTGTTCAAGTCTAAAGTTAACCGTTATATTCCCCCCTCTCTATATAAATGTTATGCCATAGTACCTATTCTATTGTAATAGACTCTCCCACAGATAAGTAGGAGTAGCAGTCGCCAATTCGGCTAAGTGGTGTTGAGCGGTCTCTGACTGCGCGCGCCTTCTGTCGAACTCTCTGCGTTAGCAGAGAGGAACCCGGACGAGGCTTTGCCGAAGGGGTGGGGTCGTCCGGGGAGGTAGACAGGGCCTGAACCCGTCTAGGCGGGTTCAAAGGCTATATTTTTGGCCGAGCCTACGGGCTCGGAGAAACCCACATTAAACCCGGCCTTGTGGCACATTCAATCCTCGTGGGTGGATCGATAAATACCCAGTGGTGTTGAGCGAGTCAGTCGATATCGGACATTGAAGTACCAACCATCACAATTAGATTGTTGCGTCATTAACTCTTATTTCGAAGTTCCTAACGTTTTGTACGTCGAACCTAATTTAGGACGACTTATTGAAATACAAGCCTCCGCTGCGAAAACTACTCTACAACATTTTTGGAATAAAAGTTAATGACGCAGCAATCTAGTTGTGATGGTTGGTACTTCAATGTCCGATATCGACTGACTCGCTCAACACCACTGAGCCGAACTGACCACTGCTATTCCTACTTATTATCTGTGGGAGAGTCTATTACAATAGAATAGGTACTATGGCATAACAATAAACTACCCCTTAACGTAAGCCTCTACCTCGAGTGACCCCCTGGCTTTGTACAGAGTGAACCTTACTGTTTAAAAAAAAAAGAAGAAGAAGCATATTTTACAATTCATGAGTGACCCGACAGGTACAAAAAAAAAAAAAAAAAAAAAAAAAAGCTGGTAGCAATGCAGTTTTCAAATCAGAATGTTTGTTCTCTAACGTGAATCGGGGTAGCGGGCTACAAGTACCTTGGGATGGAACCTGATCCTACCCGTCTGTTGTTCTGAACAAATTACGCAGTTGCTACCTACAAATCGCTTGCTCGATTGTAAGCCTAGGGGAATACATAATGTACATACTTTACTCATTCTCCTTCTCATTCACAAAGACTCCCACACAGTCACACTTACGCAGTCATCTATACAAGTAAGTCTCTTGATACCGGTAAGTAGTATTTCGGAACAGGGTACGCTTGCTACAAGTATGGAGACGGGGAACCTTTCGACTCATGTTACATAACTTATTATAGCTCTTTACACAACAAATCCCAATCGTCATCATAAGTTAATCATTGTTTTGATTGCAATGGTTGTTTCATGGGTATTAATTTGTTTCTTTTTTATGACTTATCAGCTCTTTGTAAGCTATTTAAAGCTGAAATAGTTTGTAGGGTAAAAATAATTCTTTTTTGCAAGTGAATATTGCATTAACCCTTTTAAAAGAATAACAATGATTTTTCCAGATACAAGTCCTATTATCTAACCCATAGCTGGGTGTGGAGTTTTATGTGGAAGTTATTAGATATAAATTTATATAGTGGGTAATCGAATAACTAAAAAAAACCCTTAAATAACACATTTCGCCCTCAGAAGCGATTTCTTTAGTTTTACATATAAGGTAAGGGGGACTTCGTCGCGGTATAATGGTTAGCAGGCTTGTTTTGTTAGATCAATTACTACTGAGTAGTGAGTTCGATTCCCACTGGGGACACCGCACTTTTGCCCTTGTGCCAAGTTCAAGTTACGCTTAGAAAACCATTGAGTACCTAGACGTGGTGTAATGTTAGCAATCTTGTCTGGCTACATCTATTACGACTGAGTAGTGAGTTTCATCCTCACTGGGTGTCCCATCATTGTGCCACATGTAAGCTACGCTTAGAAAATCATTTGACCTTTTGTTATATTCGTGGGCGTGCTGAAAAATACCCTTACAGATATGGGAAGAAAAAAAATACAGCAAATATAGGTTAAAGTTTTACATCAAATCGTTAAAGATACAAGAACACTCGGCTTTAAATTTAAGAATTTTACCCGCGGTGCATGCAGGCATATATTTCAGTCGATTTCATTCAACTTTTTATCACTTTTGTTTATATTTTGGTCACTACTGCTTTTTATTATGTCACATTGTAATAGCACGAATTTTGTTAGGAAAGGATATGTCTGATCGTGGACGCAAATGTAGCATAGTGGTTTCCGAAATTAGCGCACTTTCAATATAATTTAAGTTTAATAAATTAGATCCTCTTAATTAAAACTGCATTTTTCAAGTCATAACTTTGGACAGTCTTATGATGAACGACTAATGCATTGTGTGTATTGTTTGGTAGTAAAAAAATCCCATTTGTTCTTATATCTATCAATGAAGGCTGAACCTGGGCATCTATCAACAGAAGCTTAACCCGAGCATTTATCAATAAAAACTGTACCCGGGCATGAATCTACGAAGGCTGAACCTGGGTATCTATTTACGAAGGCTAAAACTGGACATCTATCTATCAACGAATCTATCAAAGCTGAAGCCAGGAGTTTATCAACGATGGCTGAAGCTGGGCGTCTACCTAGCAAGGCTGAACTCGGGCATCTATTTAAGAATGGCTTAACCCGAGCATCTATCAACGAAGCATGTGCCCGGGCTATTTATCTACGAAGGTTGAAGCCGGGAGTCTATCAACAAAGGCTGAACTTAAGCATCTATCAACGAAGGCTGATTCCGGGCATCTATCTAAGAATGGGTTAACTCGAGCATCTATCTACGAAGGCTGAAACTGGGTGTCTATCTACGAAGGCTGAACCTGGGCGTCTGTCAACGAAGGCTGAACCCGGGCATCTATCAACTCGGTCATCTATCTAGGAATGGCTTAACTCGAGCATCTATCTACGAAGGCTGAACCAGGGAGTCTATCAACGAAGGGTGAATCCGGTCATTTATCAACGAAGGCTGAACCCGGGCATCTATTAACAAGGGCTGAAGATGGATATCTATCGTTAAAAATCAGAACTGTGTTTTAATGTTTTATGATTTGCTATATTTCTTTTGGCAGCCATTTCTAAGGATTCCTTTTCCTTCTTTTCATGTCCTTTGCGTTGAACTGACATATCAATATAATGTAGTTCCACTAGTCCCTTCGCTTATATCATTTTCTGACCGTCATAATCTTTCGTACTACTGTGCTGACTCTTATCAAATGACTAGCAGATTACGCATAAACAAATGCAACAGTCGTATGCTGACACTTCATCTCAAAATTGTTTAATTAAAATCTGTTTCTGAAAGAACACTCAAATACATTAACAACTGATTTAATCGCAAACAAATGACTCTTTTGTAGCAAGCTTTTAATTGAAATGGTATTTCTGATAATAAACTTTGCCATCCATCGGAACATATGCGGTTAACTTAATAGTTATAGACGGGAGAAATGGAATCGACGAGCTGAGTTCAAATCTTTAATTCTGTTGCGTTCGTTTTCGCTTTTATAACATTTAGAAAAGGCATGAATCCATTTCTTGTCTCACCAGTGATGAATTACATAGTAGGGTAAACTGGAGCTTTAGGTGGCGGCCAGTCAAGAAAAAATGGTTATTTTTAATTCAAAAAATAGTGAAGGCAGCTGGAAACGACTAAAATATCATTCACAAGATGTTACGGCAATTAACAGATATTAAGAAAAGGAAATTCTGAATAGAAATGATTTCTTATGTTCTGAATGATCAGAATATTTAAAAAAAAAAAAAAATTGCCAACCACTAGTGAAGCTCATTTTTTACAAGCGGCATTAATTTCAGCCATGTAGAAAAATGATACGAGCACAAAACAGAGAGTATTAGAAAGAAATCTTAAAAATATTTCGGATCTAAGACATTCACACCGACCATCCTGCCAAGAAGAGAGTCAAGAATAATAGCAATAATAATAATAATAATTAGGACCTTCTAGTGTGACAGAGCTTGAGAAATTAGAATAATAATAGAACCTTTCCCGAGAGCTTAGAAAGATGTAAAATATGCAGATCGTATTTATAACAGTAGGCGCATTTTGAACGGTCCCCAAAACCTTAGAATCGACATGAGATGAGTTGGAAATTTGAAGAAAGTTTGAGATTGTTCTGACCACCAAGCCTGCCAGAATATTAAGGAGGATGCTGGAAATTTTAGCGAACCTGTTGCCAATCAGCTTAAAGCGATGGACGCTAAATTTTTTTTTATATAAGCATGAATAATAATAATAATAATAATAATAATAATAATAATAATAATAATAATAATAATAATAATAACAGATTAATTATTATTAATCATTATTAAGCGAAAAGAATGAATAAATTATTTTCAGTAAATAAGTCTGCATGAGAAAAAATAATTCTGCTTCTAAGGGTAACAGGAATTTATAGAATAAAATTAAAGTATTTCTTCGTCCTTCACTTTTTTCTAATAATAATAATAATAATAATAATAATAATAACAACAACAAAAATAATAATAACAATAATAATAATAATTATCATTATTATTATGATGATGATGATGCAGATTCTGTTATAAATATCCAGAAACAATTGACCATCTTGTATTATGTTTCGCGGTATTAGCATCTACTGAATATAAAACTCAGTATGTCAGAGTGGGTCAATATCTTCAGTGGAAGAAAACGGCAAGAAATTGGTATGAACACCACCTAGACCCGGTTGCAGACAGGACAATCAAATATAATCGTCCAGAAAGAGCGATCAAAGACCATAAAATCAGAATGTGTTTTCTTATTGACATAGAATTTCTTGCAGACTGTAATGTATCTTTGAATCTCTACAAAGAAAAAAAAACAAAGAAAAACTATTAAAATAAAAGTATTTTGAAGTAGAAATCTCAAAAATGTGCCATGAAAATATCAATAATTCCAGTTGGGGTTGGAGACCTCGTTTTGATTGGAAAAGGTTTTGACAGGAACGTGGTACGTCATGCTTTAAAGAAATATATATATATGCATTCTCACGAGTACAGTTCAAACCTTTCGAAGGGCTTTATCAATTTAAAATGTATGTGTTCTTTGGTTGTTTTATTTTGATTACAAAAATGTTCTGTGGAAAATGTCATGATGCTATTTCTGACCTTAGATTTCTGGTTGGGATTCAGGATGGAAATGAGTATACCACAGAAATAAAAAGAAATAATAATAATAATAATAATAATAATAATAATAATAATAATAATAATAATAATCGAGGATTGCGCAAAGGCAATAAAATGAAAGATTAATTGCAAGAACTAAATACTTCAAAGCGCATATATGATGTGCAAAGAAATAGAAAAGTAAAAACTCCAAAATGAGAAACCATGAATAGTAGGAAAATTGACAATCTGGATATTTCAAAAGAAAAACCAACGGGATTGTGGATGTGACGAGATGGACATGTTTGTGCAGAGGAATTTTGAAAAGGTAAGCTAAATCTCTAGTAATGACATCTCATAAAAAAAAAAAAAAATCCATAATAAAAAATTATGTTAAAGTCCAGATAAAGAAGGTACAAGGCATTATAAGATGCAGGTTATTGGAAAATAATGATGAGAACGTCTATCACACAAGAAAATGCAGTAAGTTAGAAAAATGACAAAAATAGACATAGCTGAGATAAAATGGGAACACGAAGGACCCTCGTATTTAGAATCAGAAAGAAAGAGTTGAAATTTCTGGGACACAAAATGAAAAAAGAGAATTCGAGATTTTGACACACGCTGAAGAAAAGAGGGAAACTGCGAGTAACCTACCTAACGAGCTTATGGAAATGGGTGGCAGAACATGAACCTGTAGGGATCGTAAGGGGACAGACATTGTTTAGAACTAAAAAGGATAGGAAGGAAGTTGTGAAGAGCCATCTAAATGGATGGCAGAACATGAATTAGGAGGGATAGTAAGGGAAAATATTGCTTAGAGATACAAAGGATAGGAAGCTGTGGAGAGGGATGTAAATGGATGGCAGAAAAGGGACTGGGAGGAACAATGAGGGAACAAACATTGCTTAGAGTTACAAAGGATAGGAAGTTATGAAGAGCTATGATCACCCGCATATATACAAATCAGAATCTGTCTCTACTGAATAAAAAATAACATTTTCTGGTATTTAGATATTGAAGCGAATTATGCAATCCGGGCCAGCTGACCACATCTAGTTAAAAGGGAAAGCGAAAACTCATCGGACAGTGCGTTTTCCGGTTCCAGCGTACCAGAGATTGAAACTGAAAGTGATAAAACATAATCAATATCTATACATTGTGAATGGTGCAGGTGACAATTGGGTCCATCTCAAGGTATTCTGCGAAGTGTTCTGAAGAAATGAAAATCAACAGCAGAATGGAATCCACCCAGACGAAAGCACCGATAAAGTCAGCGAAAGAATTGAGGAGAGCCTATTCTTCTCCCCACCCACGCTATAGCTGGAGAAGAAGAGGATTCATACCTTTCCTAAGGGTATTATCACGTAAGAGAATATAATGGATTCGACTTGAATTCGAACTCGGCCCTTCGATTCCTCAATCCGAGCCAATATCCATTACTCCACCGTACCACTAGACGTCTTTGTTAGTTGATTTTGTTTAGCGGCATATTAGCCACTATGGGTTATTTAATGTCGAAATCTAAATATTTTGAATACAATCATATAGCTTCAACTAAATATATTCTGAATGTAATTACATGCCTTCAACTATAAATAAAATATATTGTGGATCATTTTAATATAAATATGTATTGTAGATTCTTTTTTATATAAAAATGTATTGCTGGTGTTTTTACTATAAAAATGTATTTTTATATTTTCATAGTGTTTTGTTTTTGTTTGGGGGTTCACTATTTGTCCATTGCTGGGACCGTCACAGGTGCTACCATCCCGGATCAGGGTGTACCTGGGAACAACAGCAATTACGAGGTGTTTGCACGCTCTTCAAAAGCTCCAATTTTCCGATCAGAGGCCTTGCTGCAAGATGTAGTTATACCCAGGACTACTAGACCCCTTGAGTGCACATGCAAATACATAAAATAATAATTATACTAATACGAAGCAAAAAGAAAAGATACTTGCATTTATGGAAATAAAATATATCTGTTCATGTATTTTTGAAAGTAAGAAATTGTCTCTGAGATGAATGTCAGATGTGAACCAGTTACAATTTTTTGTAAAGCAAAGGTTTTTCACTAATTCCTATTAGAACTGCGAGGCATTGTCATAGTATTAGTATCGTGGGGCTTTCAAATATCCCATGATCGATATATCATTTTTAGTTCTTGATTTTGTCGTATATTTTCATGTTTTTTATAGATTAAATAAAAAGTAAAATAAAAAAAAACTAAAAAAAAAAACAACAGATTTTATTTTGAACAATTGAATTATAAAGGTCGTTATTAACAAATATTTCCCGTTGTTTATTATGTGTGGGAAAAAGAGCAAAGTAAAGAGGCTATATTAATGGAAAATTATATGTTGTTTTCCTAAGTAGCGACATAACTATATTCTAGTTATTAATGTATAATTAAATCAATTTAAAAGGCGTATCTCAAAAAAGGAAAAAATAACTCCATTAATACTTAGTGATATTTTTTGTATCAAATAAATAAAACAAATAAAACTGCCTGTAATTCCCACAAATATGATGACTAAAAGCAGAAACTCCTTGTAGTTACTTGGCAGAACCTTTCAGGAAACTACTTGACTTATCAGCAAAATTTGATTTGCCACCTGCTAAGTATTAAAGAACAATAGTTAGTGGGATATTTAAACGCCCTACGGTACTAAGAGACTTAATCAAATCTAAAATCAATTAAAAGTCTTCATTAAAAGACAACATTTATTAAGAGCAACGAAGGACGGGAAATTGTGGAGAGCCACGATCGCTTACATTCTGAAGGGACACGGCAAATAAAAGAAGAATTATTGAAAATGCTCAATCAAAATTCATATTTTGTGGTGATCTAATACAAAATATTTTTTTATAATTCCACAATGTTTTTGGATTTACAGCATTTATTAGCATTATTATTTTTTTTAGTTTTGATTCGATCATATTCCTCAAATTTTAGTTATAAAAAGTGTGACCCTAATGACTTATACAAGAAGAGATTCTTCATTGGTTCATCCCTTGACGTTTATTTTAGGTGAGAAATTCGGAAGCAATTTGAGTTTATATATATATATATATATATATATATATATATATATATATATATATATATATATATATATATATATATATATGTATGTGTGTGTGTGTGTGTGTGTGTGTGTGTGTGTGTGGAGAGAGAGAAAGAGATAAGGAGAGATAGATGAACACATAAGTATATTATGAAGTCAACAGTCTAGTAACGAAAAACGCATTTCTCTTAGAGAAATAATATTTATTTTTTAACCAAACCTCTTTCTCTGACAGAGCACCTAATTTAGGGGGGGGGATATTAATCGCATAGATCGCACGTGATACTGTCAAAATATGAGATCAAATTTTTTCTAATAACCAAGTTTCACCCGTGTGTGAGAGTGTATATATATATATATATATATATATATATATGTGTGTGTGTGTGTGTGTGTGTGTGTGTGTGTGTGTGTGTGAGAGAAAATAGAAATGGGAGTATAAGAGAAGAGCAACTTTGAAGTAAAAAAATAAAATGCTGATAATTAGGCAAAAAAAGAAAAGGAGAAAAACTAAAAGAAAAAAACGAATAGCAGAAAAAAGAGAAAAAAGAAAAGGAGAAAAAGGAAAAGGAGAAAAAGGAAAAGGTGACAAAAAGAAAAAGAGAAAAAAGAATGGAAGACAAAAAGAAAAGGAGAAAAAAGAAAAGGAGAAAAAGGAAAAGGAGAAAAAGGAAAAGAAGAAAAAGGAAAAGGAGAAAAAAGAAAAGGAGAAAAAGGAAAAGAAGAAAAAGGAAAAGGTGACAAAAAGAAAAAGAGAAAAAAGAATGGAAGACAAAAAGAAAAGGAGAAAAAAGAAAAGGAGAAAAAAGAAAAAGAGAAAAAAGAAAAGGAGAAAAAAGAAAAGGAGAAAAAAAAAGAAGGAGAAAAAGGAAAAGGTGACAAAAAGAAAAAGAGAAAAAAGAATGGAAGACAAAAAGAAAAGGAGAAAAAAGAAAAGGAGAAAAAAGAAAAAGAGAAAAAAGAAAAGCAGAAAAAAGAAAAGGAGAAAAAAAAAGAAGGAGAAAAAAGCAAAGGTGACAAAAAGAAAAAGAGAAAAAAGAATGGAAGACAAAAAGAAAAGGAGAAAAAAGAAAGGGAGACAAAAAGAAAAAGAGAAATAAGACAAGGAGGAAAAATAAAAAGGACAAAAAAGGAAAAGCAGCGAATAAAAAGAGGAAAAGAAAGAACTAACGAAAATATAATTATATAAATAGCAGGAAAAATACCATCGTGTCTGTCCCATTCATACATCCATTTCAGTTGTCCTCATAATTTGTTTTGTCAGTATTCCTCCAACCTCAGAATCTCAGCACGTCTGCCACAAAAACGTACCAACCCTGCAACTACAACTTCTATTGCCAGAGCTTAATGGCAGGCTCTATACTTTTAACGAATTAATCCCCTCCATCTCTCTATATCTTCTGCCTGAAAGAAATGGAATACTGAAAAGCTTACAGTTTTACTTTCGCCTCATCTAATTTTCTTTCCTTCAGCCTCCCTTCTTTTGCTCTATCCATCTCGAAAGCCCCTCTCCCGGCCTCACCAAATGCCATTTTCCAAAATCTGCAAAGGTCTTGTTTAGGGATATTTAAGACCTCTGAAGAGTTCTTTCTGCTTTTTTTTTCTTTTCTCACCTTACCTACTTTTGCTTGCTTGTCTGGCTTCTCATCACCTATTCTTACATATTCACTCATTTTTTTTTCTTCTGCAGACTTTATCACTAGCTTTCTTTTGCTATATACTTTATTTACATTTTGGTTCTCGTCTTTACTTATTTTCATTATCGCCATTTTTTTCCTATATTTTATCTCCGTTTTGTTTCTCTGTCGTAATAATTTTTTTGTTGGTTCTTCTATATATTAAAACTCGAATATTTTGCGAATTATTCATACCAATGAAATAATAACTATATTTCTCATGATCCACCATTACAAAACGAAAATATCTTGTTTATAATTATCTTCTGTTTTTCAGACCAATGATTAAAAATGGTTTCAACCGAATGTATCTTCTATATCTTCAAGACATCCATTTTATAGACTGGCGCTGCAAAATCGCAAACAAAGAAATGTACCAAATAACAAAAAACAAATATCCACTTGAAGAGTTCCAACAGCAGCAACAACTAAAATAGACATCACATGTAACTAGAACGAAAGATATTGATATAACCAAGATTTTGATTTTCCGTACTACGTTAAACAAAAGGTTTGAAAGGTGACTCCCGTCAATATTAGAAAGATCGATAACAGTTAATGGTCTTGAGAAAAACTCTTACGAAAAATGTTTTATAAATTTTAGTCGACATTAATCCAAACCGTTCGGACAATAAATGCCAAATGTTTTCTTATCGACTAATCTTATTTTTACCATATCTATCAGATATATCAGATCGTCCGCAAACGAAAGTTTATGACAACTTCCTCCATCTATAGCTAAAATAAACTCTTCCATTCTGATTCAGGTGTCGTCTGAAGGTTCTTATTGATCTACCTCTTCGATGTGTACGCATAATTTGGATCAAGTGTTATAAACATGGGATTTAGCAATAGTGTAACGTATAACTGTGTCGAAAGTGGAATCGGCCAGCCGAGTTCAAATTCCAGATATGGGTCTCTTTTCCCACCAGTTGTGAATTAAATGCCATTTGGAAAGGTATGAATCTCTTCACCCATCAGATGTGAATTAAATGCTCTTTTGAAAGGTAGGTATTTATTCTCCCTCGAGTTGTGAATTAAATGCCGTTTGCAAAGTTTTGAACCTATTTTCCCGCCAGCTGTGAATTAAATGCCCTTTAGAAAGTTATGCATATGTTCTCTCACCAGTTGTGAATCAATTGCCCTTTGGAAAGATATGAATCGCTTCTTCCACCAGCTGTGAATTAAATGCCCTTTGGAACGGTATGAATCTCTTCTCCTACCAGTTGTTAAGTAAATGCTCTTTTGAAAGTTATGTATCTCTTCTCTCACCAGTTGTGAATTAAATGCTCTTTGGAAAGGTATTAACCTCTTCTCCAATCAGTTGTGAATTAAATGCCCTTTGGAACGGTATGAATCTCTTCTCTCATCAGTTGTGAATTAATTGCTCTTTGGAAAGGTATGAATCACTTCTCCAACCAGCTCTAGATTAAATGCCCTTTGGAAATGTACAAAACTATTCCCCTAACGATTATGACTTACATGTCCATTGAAAAGGTATGGATCTATTGTCCCATCAGTTGAGAATTAGATAACCCTCGGGAAACGTATGAATCTGTTCTCCAACCAAGTATGAATTAAATGCCATTGGGAAACGTATGTATCTCTTCTCTCATCAGTTTTGAATTAAATGCCTTTGGGGGAGGTATAAATATATTCTTCTACCAGTTGTGAATTAAATAGTAGGGCAGTCTGAGATCTCTAGCCTTAGGTAGCAGTTAATTTAAGAGAAAGAAACATCTCAATTCCAAACTGTGAGTAACGGGGACTGCATGGCAATTCACGGATAATAAAGGAAAAGGAATCCGTGGGAAGCCATGATCGTAGCTTAAAAAATATATATAAATTGATGCACGACTTCTAGACTACTTCTCCAGTAATGGCTACTAAACCACATTTACTTTCAACAGATTGTGTCCATAAACCTCGGTATTCAGCATATGTCCAACGATTAGTGATTATTTAATAAAACATTAACAACAGAATCATCTATCCTCCGTTTCAAACTCCTGGTCTTTTGAACAGGAGTAAAGGCTTATCTTTTGTTTTCTCCTTAGGATTGGATTTCGGGTTCCTTCTAAATTCTACAACTCTAACGTCTCTGGCTGAACTCTGAAATTTATACTATTATTGAGTTTTCAGTTCGTTGTTAAGTTTTTTCTCTTTCGCTTCTAGTAGTCCATTGTGTTTGAGTGACGTTATCGCCTTTCTTGGAGTGAATTGATAGAAAAAAAAAAAACTCTTTAGATATAACGGATTCAACAAATTTCTAATAAAATTCCCAATGAAATTTAAGGAAATTTTCTGTCATTTCATAGACTTAGTCATTTATAGCCATGTAGTCAATTACATGCAGTAAACATATTTTATAGAACCAGTCAACTGTAATCATGAGGCACGTAGCACAACTATACGTTGGCAATTTAAGCACTGGATTGAGAATTTTTTGTGTGCTTTTCATACCTCATAGGACATTACCCATGTATGTCCCGGAAACCTTTAGCACTGTATCTAGAGTAAAACAGCCTAACGAAACCCATTCATCGTCAGGCTGGTTGTGAATTTTCCTTTCATTTAACTGGTTGTCACCTCAGCCATATTATCTAACCTGCAGCTAGGAGATAGACAATGGAAGCACACAATACCAAAAAGTATTTGTGCGAAAGTGAGCGCAACGAACTCGACCGGAATTCGAACTCGGCCCGTAGATTTTCACTTTCTGATTCCCTAGCCGTGACACTACCCGCACTTTATGTACAGTTAATTCTCTTAAACAGCTTCAATAACAATTAAACTTTTCAAATCAGAAAGTATGAATATAGCAGGCAATGTAAATATATCAGCTGGTGGGCTCATGTTCTGACTACACCGTTCTCTGCTAGGAGTATACAGCCGATGTCAAACGGTGTGTCTTGACCTTCACAGACACAGAGGTAACCGTTTATACGAAGGCCGTCTTGTGAAAAGACGTCATTTGTTTAATGAAGGCATTTTCTTCTATCTGCTAAATATATAGCGAATAGTCACACAGCTTATCTGGCAATGAGGACACAACAGCAATTAGTTCATTCTTAATTAACAATTCATTAGATTGTTGGGTAAGTTAGCTACAGCAAGAATCGGAACAAAATGCCAGACGTTCTGGTTTTAAAAACCAGTGTTTGATTAGAAACCGAGGAATCATATGCTGAGCGTTTTTCTACTTCGCATGAACTCTGTAATGATGTTTTATGTGTCGGGTTTCCTTCCGGACGTGATCGTTCATGGCTCCCCACAACTTCCTACCATTTTTAACTCTAAGCAATGTTTATTCTCTTACTATCGCTCCTAATCCCTGTTCTGCTATCCAGTTACACAAGCTCATTAATAACGCTACGGCACCAACGTATGTGCACACACAACCATTATGTAATAAATAGGATATGAATAAATAAAAGAAAGGTCATATAAGCGTATGTATTGGCACATTTATACATATACTGATGAGACTATTATTACAACGCACACACAAACATATGGAAATTAGTTAGGACTTCATAGATACTTTTAGGTATTATGTTGACTGTGGTAAAAATAACGAGTAAAAATCTGTTGTTTTGGTGTAAGGAATACTGTTGTATGTTTGAGTCAGTAATAGTGACTAGCTAAGTTTAAGATAAGACAGATTGAAGACCAGCCTTCCGCCCCCTTTTGGGCGTGTTACATTTTTGTATTAGGTTGATGTAAAAATCATGTCGGTTTTTGACGTTAAAAAATACGTCAAAAACCGACATTATTTTTGCACCAACCTAATATTTTCAAAATAAATATTACTTTCCTCTATACCTAGACTTTACGAATTTAAGCGTAGCACTAAAATGGTGGAAAGGTATCATCATTTTACAGTTGAAATCGCCAAATGAAACCGTAACTTCTATGCTAACAGTTTCTTCTCTCACACTTCTTGCTTGTGGAACTCTTATCCGCCTTCTTGCTTCCCAGTCAAGTTTGATCTTCAAAAGTTTAAATGCAATGGCAGTCGTTACCTTCTGTCTTCTTAATTCTTGTTCTTCTTAATAATAGTAACTTAGTTTCCCTGTGCCTTTTTCTAAAAATACTTTCATGGTAATTGTTCTAATACAACTATTTATAAGTTTTAAAGAGCATGATTAGAAAGAGAAAAATATTCCAGTGAAAATCCATTGCGAGTGGAAGTGGTTGGAGGTGAAGGATATATCTGAACCCACAAAACTTGAAGCAGAAAACCACAATGGGCGGCACTACTTTCCAATAAGAACATGGAACTGGGGCTAAAGTTCGCTAAGGATCGCAAAAATTGATTGATTGATGGGCGGATTCGTCTTCTAAGGCATATCAACTTTTTTGCAGGTTATTTAAAATCAAATATTTTTAGATGGTAAGAAATAATAATGGTTTAGTGCTACAAGTCTTACTAATTAGGCCATAGCTGGCGGGGGGAGGGAAAGAATTGAATTCTTACCTTCCCCAGGGGTATTTACGCGTAAGTGAATATGACAAACCCAACGGGAATTGGAACTCGGCTCCCCGAGGAACAATTCCGAGCCATTATCTATTACACCACCCGCACATCCAAGCTTACAGCACCTGGCATTCCCTAGCAGTCACTCGTCGAAGTACAGCGTTTAGACATTTTTCTGATCATTTTCAAGGTCTACGGATTTGTAGACATGACATCTTTATTTTCAATTTCATTACACATCTAATACAAGGCCTGTATATCTTGAGGACTGATAGGATAGACAACGGTTGACACAAGACTTGATGTGCTTAAAATCGTGGTGATCAAGAAAGCATCCTCTCGTGAGTCCGTCCTGCAAAGCTTTTGAAAAAAGAAAACGCTTTCCGAGTGATAACTTCCTCCTTATAAATGGAATACGATGTGTAGTTTGTATGGCAGGTACTGATAGTGATATTTTGGACTGGCATATCTAAAGAATGTCTCACATCTGAACATCTCCCATGAAAATAGCGATAGAGTAGCTAGAGGCTGGCAACGGAAGGGAGATGTAGGGTTGAAAATTGTTCATTACTCACAAGTAGCGATTATTCGGAAGACGCTTTCTGAGTGCAATATCTTTTTTTTTACTAATAGAATTCATTAATCGAAATGAGGGTGATTCACAACTTATGGATGCAGGTAGTCGGATCTTGACTGTAAAGTTTTGAACTGGCAGCGCTAAAAATTGAGCTCGTCTGAACGCTGACCATGAAAGTAGCGTTAAGCTTGCGACGTTTTGTCTTTGGAAAAGGTACTGTAGGGAGGAAAATAAGTCAACCACCACAAGGCCGTGGAAATGATTTTGAACTTTATCAAGGTTGAGAAGTGAAAGGGTTGAGTAGCTTCAGGTCAGATATGGAAGCAATATTCTACTTTAGGTGTAATCTGATACTTGCAAAAATGAAACATGGCAGTAAAAAGTAAAGTATTTTCTGACGAGGTATAGGATAGCGGCCATTTTTCGAGCATCTTATGAATTCCACTCAAAGTCTAGGATAATCTTCAGTCCCAGTAAACTTTCAAAACAAGGAGCCTCATTGAAAGTACAGAGGTGCATCATGACTGGAGAAAATTCTGTCTGCTTGGTGATAAGAGAACCATTTTGATTCTAGAGGTATTGGGAACTACAGGCCAGTTTTTCATAATATATTATTACTATGAGCTCTATTTTAATGATTACACATGTTTTGGTAGACATTCTTGTTTATTCACAAACAGTGAAATTAAATATACAATGAGCCACATTTACTCTTACGGTTACATAATATATGTGAAAGCATTTTTTGCGATTAAACGATTTTGGGGAAATATTTGACATTTTTCTTAATTAACATGAAAGCAAATAACACAACTTTTCTAAAAAATTTAGCAAATGCTTAGTAGTGGAATTTAAAGAAAAAATGTAGTTGGATATTTTAATATAATTTATTAAGAATAATAATGACTAAAACAGAAGTAATGTTTTACAGTTTGCGGTATTTAAATTAGAAGTAAATTAATAAAAAAAATGTTGAAAAGCTACAATGCTACGTGCGGGATTTGCTTGTGCAGAGGTTGTAGGAAAGGCTGTGAGAAGAATGTGCCATGTTTGTTCAGTTGTTTTGAGACAAACAGTCACATGACTCCTGTGTTATTGATCAGTCAAATAGGAAACAGGTTAGGAAGAAGCAAGCCATTTCATTTAAACGTATTTGGAGAGTCGGCTATGGAAAGTTAATTATCATTTCAATCACACTTATATGTACGAGAAGTACTGAAAGGTTCTCAGCCCAACTAAAGTAGCACTTCGAAAAGGAAATATTCTACTAGTTGATTAAATGGGGCCTTTTAACTGAATACAAAATGAATGCATGTTCCCATAAACATTGTACATTTTGGGATAAACATTTTGTTAATGAATTTAACTGATACTTGTACAAATCTCCTACTTTTCTAATAACATGTTACGCTTGGATCTTATGACTGAAATATGTGGGTGAATTTATGCGCAGACAAAAATTTGGTGAAAATCCTTATCTTATAATATCGCAAATGAATCCCTATGCTGCTTAAAATGCTTAGTAATAAAATGGAGGTCTGTACAAGTATTAGTAAATCCTGTTTGGTCTATAGGATTAATGAATAAAGCTTGGGTTATGTGAATTAACACGGAAGGAGAAAATATTTGAAATAAATACTTGTGGCGTAAAATAAACGTTATTTTGTTAGTTTATAGACTTAACGATTTACGTACGTAAATATACACAATAGCTGGCCATTCGTATTCGAGGATACCTGTCTATAGCGGACGCTTGCTCTTTAAATACCCACAGAGCCAACTGCGGTTTATACTGTAACTACGCTGAGCAGACCTTACTTACGGGGAGACAGCGTGTTATCTAACATGATCAACAATCTGAACAAACCTTCAGACCCTTATGACTTCGTGCTAGCACAGCTATCGACGGCCCCCAAGGGTGCCGTCTACCGAATTTCACTCACAAGGCTTGGGTCAACCCGTGGTATGGTTTTCAGGCGTTTTCCAAAGGTGCCGATGGTTGAGATCGTCCCTCCAGACTGATAACATCAGGACGTCTACTTCCTGACAAATCAACCGTGGTGAGATTCGAAATCGAACGTTCTAACCATTCTGCCACGCGCCCATATATATATATATATATATATATATATATATATATATATATATATATATATATATATATATGTATTACGCCCCGAGCAAGGCGTGAAGCCACTAGGATGCAGAGGGGTGGCAGAAGATTTGGAGCAAGAGCAGATAGGGGTGATAGAAGAAAGTATGAGGAGAGGGATAGTGGGTAGATCAAGGTAACTGGAGGTGTCGATTGACATTACATTTGAATAGTTGGAGATTATACCTCTCAGGGAAACAGTAATTGGGAAGGGTGTTCCACAGGCGAGAGGTGCGAGGTATGAAGCTATTGAAGTAGAAGAGACGGCTATATTTAAAAGTTTCTACAGTGTAAGGGTGGGAGCGGGATGTTAGCCTCGTAGTGCGCTTGAATTCATGGAGTCTGGGAACCAGTGAAAGCAGCTCATCGGAGCAATTACCATGAAAATATTTGTAGAAAAGACAGAGAGAGGCGACGGCGCGTCTGTGAGAGAGTGACTGTAGACGAGACGCCAGATCAGGGCCAATTATATTACATATCCGTCTCTGGATCTTGTCAAGAACTCCGAGGTAAACAGAAGGTGCCCCAGACCATATATGGCATATATATATATATATATATATATATATATATATATATAAAATTATGTAAATTATGTAAAACAAAGTATATTTTTTTCTAAATAAATCCACATTACAACCAAAAACGTTTACGGCACCTCTCTTCTCTTCTTTTTAATATACATACTTTTCTCTCGTTGGAACCACTACAACCTCTTTCTTTTATATATATATATATATATATATATATATATATATATATATATATATATGACTAAATATAGCTTTAAGGTATGCTATATTTATAGGCTAAAGTGCTCAATGTCAGGGACAGTGCGTTTGTAAATATAAAAATATGTAATATAAAAGTAACATATCAAGCCACTGTAAAATCACTAGATAACAAAAAAAATCTATTTAGGATTAAGTAAAGGACCCTGAAAACAGAAACTACGTACATAAAACATCCTGTACAAATAGTAAATACGCGAACAGCACAATGCTTTCTACACATATATGAAAGATTTAAAAAACAAACAAAAAGAAAAAAATCCTACGGAAAATAACGAAAACAGCATTAACTTATGACAAAAAATCCAAAAGCTGAAAATTAGCTTTTCAGACCAACACAAATTACTAGATAAAAGAACAGGATTCATCTCAAAATGTAGGCATGAGAACAAATTTTTACTAAGTTACTTAATAATTGAAAACTAAAAACGAACAAGAATAAACAAAAAATAAATAAATAAAATATAAAATAAAGAAAGAAAAATAATTAAAGTAAATGAATTCAAACAAACAAATAAATAAATTAAATAAATATATAATCCTAGTTTCTTGCGTCCCGTTCCAGCAACATACGATGAATGAGTTCAGTCTTCACCGACTGCCCTAGAAATGTTAGTCTGTGTCGCTCTTGACCCATCAATGTAAACTTTACTTTTCTGAAGCACTCAATAAGTATTATAACTGCACACGTATTTTTATTTAACTTATATATATATATATATATATATATATATATATATATATATATATATATATATATATATATATATATATATAACATGTAAGATAAAATGTTTCGACTCTTCCCTTTGGCCTTCACGCATTCTACAGTGATTCACGCACTCGAAAGGGGCACTTGATTCAGTTGCAGATTACAATAGTAAAAAATGCTATCCATGTTTTGCTGTAGGCTAAAAACATCTGGGACATTTTTTTCTTTACATATATATATATAAAAAAAAAACTAAGCGTGCCCTTTATGAAAAGAGGATGTAGATATTTACCCTCTCGTTCACCCAACCGCCCCCGTTTGTTCATCCTATCATCCACCCACAAGGAAAGAGTAGGAAATGCCACGTGTAATAATTGACCTGATGTAACGTTCATTATAAAAAAAAAAAAACTTGTCTTATGATAGGATAAAAATACTTGATACCCTTTTAAGGAGATGCAAGGAATCTTTTTACACCAGAGATGCTGATAAACTAAAGTGGGGGAGGGAACACATTTTGAAATAGTTAGATTGTCGAAAATGGGACATTTGTTACATGATACGAGTTTCCATCCAAGTATCTCAAGTACGAGATTAGTGACTAGAATATATATATATATATATATATATATATATATATATATATCTTACATGAAACGCATCAGAGGAAACAAGTACTAATCACTTTTCAAGGTCGATGTTTTTATAACCATTTGTTCTATTTTGTAACGAATTTTTCCCTTTTCCTGCAACCCGAACTAGCAAAAAACATTATTTATCTTTTTTATGAATGACTGTAAATTCGAGCTTGGCTTACGGCCATATCTCGTTGAAACACCGATTCTCGTCCGATCACCGAAGTTAAACCAAATGGGTGACCGACTAAGAATACGAGGTGCTGTAAGCTTGGATATGCACACGTGGAGTGCAATGGGTAACGATTCAGGTTGGAAAATCGGAAAGTCGAGTTCGAATTCCAGTCGGGTTCATTGCATTCACTTATGGAATTATCTTTTAGCGATCATGAATCGAAAAGAAACATGGCCGCACAAGAGTGTCACATCCAGCCCTATCAGCACGCCTTGGACCAGCGCGGTAACCTAATGTTCATTATCCTCAACTCATGAATCTGCAGAAAAGCTTGCGTACAACAATGGTTCTTCACTGGCTGAGAAGATAATTTTCAGTTTGAAAAAATAGTCAATTACAATAACAAACAAGAAAGACGATTACTGGACGAGTTTACCTCTGTCTAAACGATAACCCAGATTTGAATAATTTACAAGTACACTCCTCCCTGGTCTTTTGAACAGAAGTATAAGTTTATCACTTTTTCCCTGTTTAGGATCGGGTTTCCGAAAAATATTTTCATTCTCTTTCACGCCCAGTAGACCGTTGAGTCTTGCATGGGATGAATTGATCAAACAATTTTTCACGCCAGAATCTGTCTTTATAAGTCTACCATTTTTCCTTGCTTTGAATATTACTGCCACGTCTCGTCTTGTGCTTCTGCCTTAGAGATTCTTGATAAAATCCAAAGGTGAATCTGCATTGTTATTGGTCCTGACCTGGCATCTCAGCTTCAGTCACTTTCCCACCGCCGTAATGTAGCTTCCCTCTATAAATACTTTCATGGTAATTGTTCTGATGAACTTTCCGCTATAGCAACTAGACTTTATGAATTTAAGCGCAATACTAGATTGGCGACAAGGTCTCATCATTTTACAGTTGAAGTGGCTATATGGAACCGTAAGTTCTATGCTAACAGTTTCTTCGATCGCACTTCTTGCTTGTGAAATTTTCTTCCGGCTTCATGCTTCCTAATCAACTTTGATCTTCAAAACTTTAAATGCAAAGTCAATCGTTATCTTCGCACTCCTTAATAGTAGTTTTTCTTATATTTTCTACCACTCGGTAACCCCCTTGCGTCCTAGTGGCTTTATTGCCTTGCTTGGGCTGAAATAGTTAAAGAACAACAATTCAGTCATAAAATTATTATTTATGTATCTGTCAGGTAAAATAATTTGTGAAATATAAAATAATTTAGTTTTAAAAAGCATCGTATCTCCCGTGATGGTAATAGTCAAATTAGCTGTCTCCTTGCATGGGATAATCGGATTAGCTGTCTCCTTGCATGGGATAATCGGATTAGCTGTCTCCTTGGATGGGTTAATCGGATTTTTTTTCAACAAACAGTTAACGTTACTTTGGGTTGAAATTTATGAATTTTTTTCTTGAAAAAGTTCTTGAAGAAATATGATTTCTCAACTCCAGTAATTGTCATCGATCATTCTCGCAATGATAGGACTTTATTTTCTTTAATCTTTACTTTAAGGCAGTTAAGAATTTCAACATCTAGATTGTATCATTATTTTCCTTTCGAGTAATATGTGTTACTCGTTTTAAATGTTAGAAGGTTTCATGTCATGCGTTTTTGTTGTTTGCTAAAGCTCTTTGTTTGCAATTCTGTACAAACAATCAATAGTGACTGATGAAAAGATTGTCTTATTTAAGGTATAAAGAATTGCAGTGGTTGTGTAAATTGCATTAGATAGCGACCGGTGTTCAAGAGAAATTTAAATCAAGGGTTTTTCTTGTTTTTCAGATAGACACACACATTATATATATATATATATATATATATATATATATATATATATATATATATATTCAACACATTCAAATTTATTACTGTAGTTCACTGCTACTAACAGACAGATTTTTTTTCTCCTGATGATGGCCATACTGGCCGAAACTAGTCGAGGAATCTAATTGAAATAATAAAACAAAAAATATTAATATACAACCCAGTGTGTCTGAAATTTAATTTCTCAATATTTTTTATTGTTCGAGATTTTATATATATATATATATATATATATATATATATATATATATATATATATATATAAAATTATTATTATTATTATTATTATTATTATTATTATTATTATTATTATTAATAGAAATCTTATAAGTATAAGAAACTATACTCGCTCGGAAAACCTTCGGTGTCTTGATTTGCAAATAAATAAGCCAATACCAAAGGAAAAAAAAAGGTATAAAAAAAGATAGAACCAAGAACATGTACGTTAACCGAAAATAATCGTCCAGAATACGAGTATATATATATATATATATATATATATATATATATATATATATATATGTGTGTGTGTGTGTGTGTGTGTGTGTGTGTGTTGGTTATATACAGTTGAAGATTTAGATATTTCTGAAAAGGTTTGGTCCCATCCGTATGAAAGTATCGACCTGATGAACCTATTTAAGAACATAGTTAGAGTTGATGTTTTGGTTTTGTAGTAATTTTCAGTGTTGGCCAAAAACTACCGCTGTCGCAACCTATTATATGTTCAATTACTTTTTCTCCTATAATAAATTTGTTATAACTGATCCATACACTGAGGTATTTGCAATGTTTTGTATTTACTAATTCCACATCCTGAATTTCTATGATGTGTTCAGGGTAGGTGCCATCACGGCTTTCATGTCAATTTCAAGTTATTTTTTTTTCTTTTGGGACAGTTTATTTTGAGTCCTAATTCTTGGAACACTTTGTAGAGGTTGTTAGTTTATCCTAACTATCAATACCTATACATTGGCCTCGGGAGGGACAGCAGGATCGCTGTCTTCGATTTGTCGATTCATTTGAGATGTAGTATGCAATGCTTAAATAATTAGGGCCCATCTCTTCACATCTGAGGTCAACATAGCAGGTATACAATTAGAGAAGTATGCAATTCCCTTGAGTTGTTTGATGACATATATGTCATCATTACATCACTTACCAGGACGAAAACCAAATTGAGTTGTGAAGAGTTGACGTTCACAAAACGATGAAAGCTTATTTAAATCTGCAGCTCTTGTCCACTAATGGACTCTGCAATGCCTCGTAAGGCTAGAAAGGCTTTTAAAAGATCTTCTGGTAAACATATTTATTTGGGATATTTATTTGTCTCGTGTTTTACTGATTGTTATTATTATCTACCTTCCTATTTGCTAGTGGGACCTTACTTGTTCTTACATTGTTTATGACACAAGGTACAAACCAAATCCCACTGTTGACCGTAACATTTATATTCAAAGGGATGTCCCTGCATATGACCCCTAATCTCATCACGTTCTCTCTCTGAATGATGTAGCCGTGACGGAGAGGGTCGATGCGGTGTGTAAACCATATCTGACCTTAAACAACTGTATTGGCATCACACATCTAACATCATATGTGTTTATTATTTCTGCTTTGACATTGTGTTTCTTTAACATATGCATACATAAACTTAGATATAATGTAAGATAATGGTTAGCTAGTTTAGTCTGGTTACTTGCATCTTCACAACGTTTCAGCCGTTGTACGTTCCGGCCTTCTTCAGGTGATTGGAATTTAGAACCGAACCCTTTATTTCGTTCACTGGGGGTAGATTGTTCTAGTTCCACGTGCCATGCCTATTTCGGATGTCTCAGTAATTTCACATTAAATGAACTCTCCAAGTTTTTTTTCACCACTGCTGTGGTCTGTTATTGAACTTATAACTCTTTGTGTCTAGTCACTGGAACTAACCAACGTCTTTATCCACTGGGCCATGTGTCCAATCACATGAAGAAGGCCGGAATGTACAACACTCGAAACGTTGTGAATATCCATATTAATAATAAAGATGAGGTTAACAGTCTGAATAATGTAAATAATGCAAATAATCATAATATCTCATCTCAGAGATATAGACAGATATTTAGTCTGGTTATCCATTGCTGCTGAGTAATAAGTTCGATACTTGCTGAGTGCTCTGTACATACAAGTTGATATTAAATAACCCAACAAGAATGTCATCAGCCAACCAACCAGCGGCACATATAACATAAACACATGCAAATGTGAATAGATATGTTCATATTTCTCTTTAGTAAGATCTACGCCAGCTGTTAATAATTTCACTGTTTTCATAAACGGAAAAACGTGAGTAGCAACTCAAATGCGTGCACCAATTAAATATAAATTTTATATTAATAAGAAATTAAAAATGTCCATTTAAGAATTGTTGTTGTTTAGGTTTCGGGCACATAGAAATTCACAATAATAGCTGGGCGATCTTTATATACTTACTCTACTACGATGGCCTCCGGCGACCAAACTGATAGCGGCACATTTCATATATATATATATATATATATATATATATATATATATATATATATATATAATAGCTAGCCACACGTATTCGAGGATACCCAACTACTAGGTCGGCTAGCCAATCCCTATTACAGATGCTCGCTCAGGCAAATTTGTGCTTGCTCAACACATACAGAGCACACCTGTACTTTATACTGCAACTATGCTAAGCAGACCTTACTTACAGTTTCCGGGAGATAGCGTGTTATCTACCGTGATCAAAAACTTAAACAAGACCAGCATGCTCAAGCACTCGTCCACGATGACTTGTGGTTTTGTGCTAGCACACCTATCGACGGACCTCAAGAGTTTCATCTACCCAATTTCACTCACAAGCCTTGGGTCAACCTGGGGCATGATTTTCAGGCACTTTTCAAGGGTGACGCACGCTGGGATCGACCTCGTTCCATTCCGATAATATCAGGAAGTCTCATTCCTAACAAATCGACCATGGTGAGATTCGATATATATTATATGTGTAGAGAGAGAGAGAGATAGAGAGAGAGAGAGAGAGAGAGAGAGAAAGAAAGAAACTTCTCCGATGAGTGTTGGCATTCTGAAGCATTTTGTGCTCTGTCTAGATGGTCTAGCCATTGAGCATTTTAATTTACTGCATAAATAGATATTTGCCTTCTGTTTTTTTTTCTTTCTTTGGGATTTTTTCCTTGTCTATGTATGTCTGATGGAATAAATTACAAACATTATGTCTTACATTAGACACACACACAAAAAAAAAACTATATATTTAGTTAAAAATAAAAATCGCATTTGATAAAGGCTAAAAGGATAGCCGATAGCGGATATGCAAAACTTTTGAACAGTTTATGCACACTGTGTCCAGAAAAGAAAACATTTTTACGAACACAAGAAAAATTAAATAAAAAACTTAATCATCGTACTTTGTTAGTCGTCTTTAATGAAAAATTATATATATATATATATATATATATATATATATATATATATATATATATATATAGAGAGAGAGAGAGAGAGAGATAGATAGATAGATAGATATATTCTGTCTTATAATAATGGGATGCATATTAAATGTAAGTATCTTGTATTATAAAAATGACATAGACTACCAAATATATTTAATATACAACTGATATACAAGAGTTCAAGATATTATCTAAGGTTTGAATATTACATCACTGAGATGGTCACCACCACGAAGAGAACATACACATGCTCGCCCACCCATTTAAAACACAGACATGAGAGTCACCGCAAAAGAGTTAACAGATACCTATAGTAAATAGCAAAATCTTAGATAATATGCTGAAGTCTTGTATATCAGTTATTTAATAAATATATTTGGTACTCTATGTCATTTCTATAATCCTAGATACTTGCTGTATCCACATTATTATGAGACATTCTGTATCATGTTATTGTACAAAGGTCACAGCAACACTACAAAGAAAGATTCGATAATTATGACAATAGAAATGAAATAGTTTTCTCACTGATAAAGCACATTTTCTTACAACGCAATATCTTGATGAAAGAAGGGATATTTTTGTCATGCGCCGTCGATTTCTTCCAGTTACCCCGAGAGAATGAAACACAAACGATGATATATTTCATTTTATGAATACCCATAATTCGAATTTCTCTTGAACTCGAGGGACATAGTGTAATCTTTTTTTAGTTTATTATTTAATCTATAGTTTTTTTATGATGAGCGGGATGGGATCAATTTATTTAGTCTGGTAGTTGGAACGGTTAAAAAAGGGGGTAAATAAATATTGTCTTCAGATATCACTTATTGGATATTTACGTGTCGTGTCATCGGCCATCATTCTGGTCCCTTGCTCTTTTGCCCGCTACCAGTTGCGTAGGATCTGCTTTCGATACTCGCCACTGTTTATCGAACTTCTCATCAATCACGGCCTTGTCTCTCATTTTACAATCGTATTAATATTTATAAAACTTTTAACATTTTCCAACATATGGTCCACTTTCAAGCATTGATCGGCTTTTTTTTTTTTCAATCGTTTTTTGAAAAATCAAAAACTTCAGGAGACAGTTGTAACAGCTTAATATAAAGTTTGCTGATGCTCTGCTTCGGGACGATTTTTTCGCTTTTCATGTCGTACTGTTTATCGATCTTTTATTTTACAAGGTTGAAGTTCCTATAACCATTTGTATTGTTTTGGAACGAATCTTTCGTTGTAACTATGGAAGTGACTAGTAACAAACATTATCGACCTTTTATAAATGACTATAACTTTCAGTATAACAAAATATTAAATTATAATAACAATATCGCCCAAGTGTGAATCACGCATGGTACCTAAAGAAGGAAATATTTGAAATAGATGCTTCATTTTTATTTTAAATAGCGTGTATTGCATATATCGGTCTGCGTATTCAAGAAATCTTAATAAAGCAAATATCCTTCCTGGTTGAGATCGAACCCGTATCCCTCTTTGTCGGAGAAACCACCGTTTTATCTGGTGTGCTTTATCGTTCGGCTAGGAAGATAGATGGTTTGGTTTGTTTTACGGCATATCGCCCTCAATGGCGACAGAATTTTTATTTCTGGTAATATTTTTTCTTCAAGCTGGTAATAATTTTTTTTTACAAAATATTTCTGGCATTAAAATCTATTTTTACACTTACATAGTGTTTTGAGCCCAGTTTTTTTGGGGGGAGGGTGTTAACTATTTACCCTTAGTTGGGACCCTAACAGGTGCTACCACCTCAGGTCAGGGTGGACCTGGGAACACCAGCAATTAAGACGTGGTTCCACGTTCCTCAAAACCTCCTTGCTGTTGGACGTAGTTTATCGTCATACCCAGTACGCGGATGTAGTTTATCGTCATACCCAGTACGCGGATGTAGTTTATCGTCATACCCAGGACGCGGATGTAGTTTATCGTCATACCCAGTACGCGGATGTAGTTTAACGCCATACCCAGGACGGTCGGCTATGAAGAGCATCACAGTTCATTAAAGCTCTAATTCCCTTTTATGTAAAGTACACTTCCTCACTAAATAACCTTATTAGTAGCGTTGGATGAGAAGGAAATATCTGCATTCGAAGCCGTGCTGAAGGCAATGGGAAACCACTCAACGATGTTTCACCAAAAATTCTGACAGTTCAGAGATAAGAAAGAATCGGAAGCTGTAGAAAATAAGGATCACCTAAATGGCGCAAATGATAAGTGTTCACCAATTTTCAAAACATTATACGCAAGATATACTAAAGAGCAAATGTAAGAATCAGTTATATATCTTACAATTTGTGTTGAAACTGTAAATACCTTTTGTACAATAATGAGCGGATGTCAGCAAAAGAGACTGCCTAAGATCTGACCTATGAATTGGAGATGTCAAAATCAAGCAAGTGCAGAAATTTAAATATCTGACAAGTGTTTAATAGATGGCAGAAAACGTGGTACTGAAATACGCAGGCGCATTAGAATAGCATTTCAAAAGCTAAACTGTATTAAGAAAAGGGAAAAATCATTAGAAGCAACGGAAAAGTGCTGAACTGCTACGTAATATCAATTCTCGTATAGGACAGTGGATGTTGGATAAGTTTCTCAAAGAGACTGCCCGACTAACAAGAGCCCGACGGATAACGGCCCGATAAGGACAATTGCTTGACGGAAAAATATCCAATGTTTATACATATATATATATATATATATATATATATATATATATATATGTGTGTGTGTGTGTGTGTGTGTGTGTGTGTGTGTGTGTGTGTGTGTGTATATTCTTGCTGTTATTCGAAAGGGAAAATTATAGATAATAGCTAACCGTTCCACCCCACTTCTCATGGAGGTGAAGACCCTGTGTTGAAGTGAACCTTACTACTTGCCGGATACAAAATATTTTTGAGAACAAAAAATTATGTCGTGTGTCTACAAAAGTTGGTTTGTTTAATATAAAATCATTCTTATTATTAGTTTCATAACTGATTTCTTAATCAATGTTTAAGATTATTATTACTATTTACATTATTTATTTTATTGTTAACATTATTATTATTATGGAACATTATTATTTTAACAAAAAACAGAAATTATAAAGAATATATCAACGGTTTAAAGCTCTTTAAATTTACTTTTTTGCAAGATAAACAATTGCCAATGAAAATCAGAAATGAAGAATCAAAATTTATCTCTCTATCCCCCCCTCTCTCTCTATTTCTCCCTCTCTCTCTATTTCTCTCTCTCTCACTTAAAAAAATTGGTTGTATTTTAGAATGGGCAACACAAGGAAAACTACTATTGCACTGAAATTATACTTTGATACTTTCCATTTCAAATGACAGCAAAAATATCTAAATATTTGACATATAAACATTGGACATTTTTCCGTCGGGCAGTTGTCCCTACTGGACATTTTTTCCGTCGGGAAATTGTCCTTATCGGGCAGTTGTCCGTCGGACTCTTATACGTCGGACACTTGGCCGTTGGGCAGTTATCTGGATACCCTCAAGGATATAGAGAAGACTCGAGTCAACAGAGATGTGGCTTTATGCAAGGATCTTGAGAGTACCATGGGCCGAACAAGTTAGCAATATGGAAGTTGAAAGGAAAATGGAAACAAAATGAACACTTAGAATCAGAAAAAGACAGCTGACATTTCTGGGTCACGTAATGTAGAAAGAGGGTTTGGAGAATTTGACACTCACATGACATTGAAGCCAAGAAAGGCAGAGTAGCTTCGAGTAGCCAACCTAATGAACTTGTATAAATGGATGACAGAACAGGGGGCGTGAGGGATACTAAAAAGAAACATTGCTAAGAGTTACAAATGATAGGAAATTGTGGAGAGTCATGATCTCCCACGAGCCGAAGGAACACGGCAGATTAATGAAGATAGCAATGCGTCCTTTTGACTTGAAACTTGATCGTAGTGGGTTTTTTTTATTATTTTTTTAAGTGTGTCAAGAGGGTACCATTCGTTATGGATTTGTCTTCGTTTAAATCAGGACCTCATGTTCCAAATCAAGTGAAAATAGCGATGTTTCTTCTTCCGTTAGGGGAGGGCCTGTTTCTTTTAACACTACGCTGCGGAAAGACGAGGAGAGACATTAGTTTGAAAAGGAGCAAGAAAAAGGAAATAGAAAGAAAAGTTAGGTGTTGATTAGTTCTATTAAACCCACATACATACATCTCTAATTTCGTTTGACCGTGAACTCAAAAAAAAGGAAAAAAGCTAGCCAAGCAGTGTCAAATGATCATTCAAAAGGTCATAGAAATCAGGGGTTATGGGTTGGTCAGCAAGTCAGTCGTCTACTTGCTTCTATTCTGTCGCATCTGTTCTAAGAGAGGAGCGTATACTTACATTGGCTCTCAAGAACCCCAACGGTTGAACTCATTGCTACCCAGAGGATAATATCTTTAGGAAAGATGGAAGCGTAGAAAAGACATACACACAGAAGCAGGCATATATACTGATGTGTGCTAACAAACGAGCGTATACATATATATCCACAATTAATAGGTTGATTTAAAAAAATATATATTTCTTGACTTAGCAAGATAAAAAATATGACCACGTAAATATTCACATATACTTTTCTCGTTTTTATGAACATGTCAGATTAAAACACATTCTTTGGAGATATGATAAAATATGGGAACGCAAAACAGTAATAATTGTGGTCTTTAATATTTATTCTTGTGTCAGTAATAATCGTATCTATACACTTTCTTTAAAAAAAAAAAAAGATTCCACTACAGCTCTTATTTGGGAGCGAATAATATTTCACATATGTTATGCCTTACCAATCAACGCATAATGTTTCGGCTGTTGTACACTCCGACTTTCTTCGGGTGTCTGTTGTCGTAATCGTTAACCGTGTCAGCATGCTGAACAACTTCCAATGAAACAGAATAGTTTTAACGAATGCTTTAATACACTAGATCATGAGTTCAATCTCTGGGTCTGGTAAAGCTGAAAAGTCACATATTCAGATTCAGTGAAAGTCGGGCATATCCCCTAGTGATGAGCGGGAACCATTAGATGGTATCATGGATGGCAGTCGAAAGGGTTCTTTTTTTTTTATATACAACAGCCAACAGTGGCAAATTGAGAGTCATATTCGGATATTGGGGAACGCTCTCAATCGGAGGCCGGTAAGTAGATTGGGTTTCTTTATATGAAAGTTTTTCAAACTGGATCCCACCTATCAAGGTAATGTACTGTTGTTTTTTTTGTTTTTTTAAACATGTCATCATATTGCGCACATTTGATTGTGATGCATATCCCTTGTATATCCTTATCAGCTGGGTGTCATGATCAGTATATTAGGCTTTGTATATTTGCACCCCAGCATCACATTTTGGCATGTGGCTCTCTCACTCAATAATAATAATAATAATAATAATAATAATAATAATAATGATAACAACAACAAACATTTGGCTGTGATGCATGTGCCTGGTATACCTTTATCAGGCTGGGTGTCATGATGGGTATATTGAGCTTTGTATATTTGTAATCCAGCATCACTTTGTTAGCATGTTGCTCTCTCACTCAATAATAATAATAATAACAACAACAACAACAACAAACATTTGGCTGTGATGCATGTGCCTGGTATACATTTATCAGACTTGGTGTCATGATGGGTATATTGGGCTTTGTATATTTCTACCCCAGCATCACTTTTTTGGCACGTTGTTCTCTTACTCAACAGCAACAACAACAACAACAACAACAATATTAGGTTGGTGCAAAAATAATGACGTAATAATGTCGTTTTTTGACGTATTTTTTAACGTCAAAAAACGACATTATTACGTCATTATTTTTGCACCAACATAATAATAATAATACAGGAAACGGGCTAAAAAAGATTTGCAAAATAGACATGACGGGATAGGAACGGCAATCTACTGAGAACTGTGTGAATGATTTGAATTTGCACATGCATACAAGTATAAGTACATCCCCAGGTAATTGACAAAGTAAAATTCATTGAAACGTTAAAAGTGTGACCGAATCTTGTTATTCAATAGCTGAAAGATTCCAGAAAAACTCTTTGAAAATGGTAAAATATGAATATATTAAGTTTTAGTTATTATTCCAGGAGCAGTTGGAACAGTCTCGAAAAGCATTGCGAAAAGTCTTGGATAATGGTAAACATTAGGAAGAATTGAAAATAAAATCTAATAGAATATTGAGTAACATTCATTGAAACGTTAAAATGAAATATCCCGTAGGAATGGAAAGCTGGATAAGACCGGTCAAACCCTATTGATTAAATAAAGTATTAGGCTAAAAATTCCGGGAATATTACTCGTTACAGAGATATATGCTTGAAAATGATCAGCGTGTACAACAACTACAATTTCGTTAATGTCTCAAAAAGGATAAGCATGGAGGTACGATTATTTAAAAATGTCATATTCAGGACGTAGGCGATAAGGACTCCATAGTCATTGCTCCACGGCCGAAATAATAATCCGAATTCTTGTATTCTTTGGAAAGATAGTTGTTTGGTTTCCTGTTGTCTCCAGCAAAGAATATAATAATGTTTATCGCTACTCTATCGCTATTTCCATGGCAAATGCTCAGATGAGATCTACACTTTAGTTCTACCAGTCCAGACCACTACAACTAATATATGTTCTGTTACGCTCACGTAGTCGAATCATCAACGTTTCGTCCGTAAACCATTTGTAAGGAGGAAGTTCTAGTTAGATAGCTTTTTTTCTGATAACCGCTACTTTGTGGAACAAACTCCATGGACATTATAATTGTAATCTTTTCAAGTCAAATGTCATTCGATATCTATTCCCCATATTTTCATAATCTTCACTTTTTACGTTCATATCAAACACCTAATTCTGTAACCCTCTACTGTGAGTGGCACTTGTGTCTTGTATTGGGTAAGCTTTAGTATAAAAAATTCTTATAACAAATATTACGACAACAATCTCTTGAGTACTTGTACTTGTAAAGATATCAAGTCTTATTTGCGTAAAGTTAGAGAGCAAGGACAACAGAGGAAAGAAATTATGAAGAAACTTTGATCCTAATTAATTGCTGTTAGCTTTCTTTACTCGCTGAGTATAAACATGCCTCTAGTTTAATGTTGATGGTAGCGTCTCACACTGATTATTACCCGAACGTCGGAAAGGGAAATGAACCACCGATAACCCAATCAAGCCGATATTGTGTTTTATGGTGGGACTGGAAGAAAGTCCACTATTATGAGCTTTCGCCGGAGAATCAAGTGATTGATTCGAACAAGTATCACAACCAATTAGACTAAGTGAATGTAACAAACGAAGCGCAACCATAATTACTTCTTTTTAAAAAAAATCATATCACCAGATACAAGGCAGTAAAGCCACTAAGACACAAAGGGTTACTGAGTGTGAAAGAATAAAAAGAGAAACATTATAAGGAAGCGAGAACAATAGAAAAGTAATCGCAAAGACAGTAGATTACGACTGACATTGCATTTAAATCTTTGAAGATCAAAGCTGGCTAGAAAGCATGAAGTCAGAAGAGAGTTCCACAAGCGGGAAGTGCGAGAAGAAAAACTTAGCATAGAACTTATATCTAGCCAATTCAACTGTGAATTGGTGAGATATTACCGCCAATCTAGTACTGTGCTTAAATTCATGAAGTCCAGGTACCATAGCGAAGAGTTAATCTGCACAATTACCTTGAAAGTATTTATAGAAAAGCCACAGAGAAGCTACATTACGGTGGCGGGAAAGTGACTGAAACAGAGATGCCAGATCAGGACCAATAACATTGCTGATTCTGCTTTGGATTTTATCAAGAATCTCTATACAGCAGGATTACCGGACCATATATGGCAACAATTCCATCAAGATAGTAAGTTTCTTTGGTGACTAGGTAACAAATTGTTACAGCTTGTCTGGTAAGTTTTTACTCATCTGCTATATTCACTAGCTCTTGCAAATTTGGGTTAGCATTTATTCTGGATATTTTCCCGTACAATCACCGAAGTTAAGCAACGTCAAGCCTGGTCAGTACCTAGATAGATGACTGTTTGGGAATGCCAGAATACCAGATTCTGTAAGCTTGGATGTGCGGATTATATAATGGTTCGGAATTGTTAATCGGGGTGTTCCAATTTCAGTTAGGTTCGTTATATTCTCTTACCTGCAAATACCTCTTCCCCACCCTACCAGCTATGGTTTAATTAGTAAGACTTGTATGACTAAATCATTTTAATTTTTTTTAAATCTTAGAATCTAAAACTATTTTTTGGCTTTAAATAACCTGCAAAGAGTTGACAAGCCGTAGAAAACGAATCAGTTAATATTCTAGTCTTTACAGAATTCTCTTCTTGAAAAAAAAAATTAAATTCCTTG
>OZ010581.1:76185640-76205640 GCA_963932145.1 Acanthosepion lycidas | reverse complement strand
CGTGTTTGTGTGTGTGGTGCTTGTGAGGTGCTCGCTTTTCTGCAGGGATAGGAAAACGTACGGATATTTTGTCGACAAGTCAGATCTGTGAAACGCGAAATGGTCACTCAGTGCAAATTAAGACAGATAGATTGACAAATAGACGAGGTCGACGGTAAACACAAATAAATAACATTTGAAGAAATCATAGACACACGGCAATTTTTCTAACGCGTTTACACAAGAAAACGCGCACGTGCACATACGCACTCATAAATGTGAACGCGTACGTACTGGTTAAGAGGAGAGGAGGCACGGTAGAGTAATTGAGAAATCGGAGTGCCGAGTTCGAATTCCAGTCGAATCCATTACATTCACTTACGCGCTTGGGAAAGGTATGAATCCTCTTCTCCCCTCAGCTATGGGTAAATAGCAGGACAGACGGGTTCTGTAGCCTTAGATAGCAATTGGTCTACCTCAGAAAGAAATGGCAACCTTCTGCGGGGAAAAATCTACCTCGTCAGTCATGTATCGAAAGATACATGATCGCCTAAGCGTGTATCACGCATGGCACATAACTGACAAGACTAACTGGTTAAGAAAAACATATCTGTATTCTCTGTCTTTTGTTTAGTAAATTATGTTCCTTCTTTTGTTTTTTTCAAAGTATTAAAAAAACGGAAAGAATTTGGTTACAAACACGGAAAAGAGATTGTTCGATTACTATGTAATATCATTCCTCTTATATTCTCCCCATCTGTGGATCCAGTGGATGCTGGATAATTTACACCCAGGTGAAGAGAAAACTTGAGGCAACAGAGGCGTAGTTCTACAGAAGGATGCTGAGAATACCATGGACAGAGCATGTAAGCAACGAGAAAGTTTTAAGGAAAATGAAAATAAAAATGATAATAAAATCATATAAAGACAGTTGAAATGTCTGCGACACAAGCGAAGACAGAAGGATTCACATATTAGACATTCACGGGACATACTGAAGACAAGATGGAAAGTACTCTAACGCGCTTGTATAAATGGATGGCAAAAGAGTCATAGTAAAAAGATAAACATTGCTGAGCTACGAAGGATAAGAAATTGTGATCGCCCCCACCCTCTGGAAGGGATACGGCACATAGAAGTGTATTGGCTTAAATCTTTTTTATATACATAATACTAATTATACATAAATAGGCAATTTTATATTTAGAAAAATATGTTAAAAAATATGTTAAAAGCAAAACTGTTTAAAGTAATCAATACAAAACAAAATTTTTTTTTCATTTATTAACAGTACCAAACAAAAGCAACTAGTAGCCTTTGAGTTTGGAGGACTCAAATTTATTGCATCTGATCATAATAAATAAAACCTTCCTGTCATCTAGCGATCATGAGTTCAATTCCTACATCAGATAGTGAAACAATGTACACGCTGATTCAACAGGAAAGGGAGCAAATTACTCATATCAGCCAAACAATGAACATCTGAAGATGACCAGAGGGGCCGTCAGTTATGTACCATGCGTGATACACGCTTAGGCAATCATGTAACTTTCGATATATGACTGACGAGGCAAATTTTTCCTGCCACATCTTTCTGCTATTTATTTACCCATAGCTAGGTGTAGAAGAGGATTCATACCTTTCCAAAGGGTATTAGCACGTAAATGAATGTAATAGATTCGACTGGAATTCGAACTCGGCTCTCCGATTCCTCAATCCGACCCGATATCCATTACTACATCGTACTTGATCGAAACTTTCTATTTATAATAACATCTATAATACGCAAGATGCCAACATAAAGTATATTTACAATATTGTCGTCAGTTTCGTTAGCACAAAATATATTTACTTTGTATAGAAGAAATGAGAGTTTCTGTTTGCAAGTTTCGTTGTTTGTTGTTTTTTTTTTCGGCATCCTGCATTCTAGACATTAGTTGCAAATCCAGACTTGGCGGCCTGCAGCTTAAAGCACAATACATATAGACATGATGTCTTTGTATGTACCTATTCATATGCTGATACGTATAGAGTACAGTTCAAGAGAGGCAGACAGAGAGATAAAGAGAGGTAGACAGATTAATAGTATTACTATTATAATTATATCCAGACATTGCTGTCATCATCATTGCTAAATTTATGCATAAAAAAAAAAAAGCAGCTGACAAACGTAGCGAATTTTAGGATTAAAAAAAAAAGAAAAAGAAAAAGTTTAATCGAAATTTGTAACTGGCAATATCTCAAATTTCAAACGAATTTCGATTTTCTGATATTGTTATGCTCGGGTTCGTTACATTTAGCTATCCTTGGGAAAGGTATGAATCTATCTCTTCCTACCCATCAGTTATGGGTTGAATAGCAGGATAGCTTGGGTCCTATGGCCTTGGTTGGCAACTAGTCTACCGTAGAAAGAAACGGCAACCTGCTGCGAAAAAAGTCTGTCTAGTCAGTAATGAATCGAAAAAGACATGATCGTCCAAGCGTTTATCACCGTATATCACTCAATTGACTGTATGTTTGCAAAATATTAGCATGTACATTACATAGTACCACATATAAAAGTTCATAAATATTTCCAATTTCAAATTACACGTGATAGTACGTTTTTCCAGGTATTTAGTAGGTGAAAATAAAATAAAAAATATTAACCAGTATAAAAAGAAAAGCTTGTTTCCATATAGTCCTGATTGAAAATAAAAACAAATATATTTTGCTGCAAGTATCTTTCTATTGGAAAAAAAAAATGCCAGCTTAACGCAACACATGGCTGTCAGCTTATTAATATTTCACTGGAAACAATTGAACTAAATTTCCTGAACAACAACGATAAAATTAAATGGGGCAACCTCCTATCCTATATTCCCTCTGTAGAAATTTTTTACAGTACTTTTTGATATAAGTTTCTTATTTAACTATGTGCGTGGTAAACGGTTGTCAAGCCAAAATATAGCTTTATTAATGATGAAAACAAATAGTTACGTTTACAGTATTCGCCCATAAAGTTTACGGAGATTTGATAAAAAAAAGAAAGAAAGTAAAGTTTCAATATAGCTTTAGTTTAATTTAAGCTTAAATAAAATTTCTTTCTCTACTTTTCCAAGTATCTTCATGCTTATACCTTTACAAGAGCAATGTTAATTCTTAAATTTCAGACACTCACGCGAGAACATGTACACAAAAGGCATGCATATACCTTACATAAACAGCCAAACACTCATGCGCGCGTGTACATTATTTTGATATGTAGGCATAAAATTTATAATAACTAGCATATAGGATGCTTCCCCGACACAAACAATGCAAGTAGTGAAAAGATTCTTTTTGTTCAGGTAGAACCTAAATCTGACACATGTGTATAACTTGTGTATACTCAACAATTATAAAACACATTTTTATCAAGTATTCATTTGATATACATAACTGGGCGCCTGTCGCAGAGCTAAAGTTAGAAACTTACTGTAGCACACCGTTATTTTTCTTTTCAGTTTTTCTTTTTTCATAATGGATGCCTTGTTTGACATAAACTGAACTTAGTAAATAAGGGCACTTTAACGTGGTGCAATGGTTAGCGAGCTGGTCTCGTTAGATAAACAACTGATTAGTGAGTTCGATCCTCACTGAGTGCGTAATGGTTGTAGCCGTGTACCACAACTAGTAAATATCTAACAACACAACTGCACACAAATACACACAATGTCAGGATAGGCACAATATTTAGAAATGTTTAATTATTGAGACGAAAAACACACTCGTATAAAGGCTAAAGCGATGCATAAAACGCCCCCCCCATATATATATATATATATATATATATATATATATATATATATAAGAATATTATTTATATATATATACGCATGTTGACAAAACAGGGGAACTACTCACGAGCACGCACCCAAACCCCACACAACTTAGGAAGTGTGTGTATGTGTGTATGTGTATGTGTATACTGGTTCCATGTAGTTTGAGAAGTATGTGTGTGTGTGTATGTACTGATTCCTTGTGATGGGGTGGTGTGTATGTGCGTATGTGTGTGTATGCGTGTATATGTACAAATGAGTTTACTAATTCCTCGTAGTAAGACAGTATATGTATGGAGGGGGAATATACGCACGCATATATACACGCCTGCTGACAGAAACACACGAAAATGAAAACAGATCCAAGAACACATAGGGGTCAGTAAAACATTAAAAGATAAAATGCCGATAAGTAATTCATCATTTCGCTTGGACCAACCTTAATTGTTTTATGACCCTTCGCACAGAACTCTTCATTGCCAATTCAAGAAAGAAATTCGGATTACTAACACAAAAACAGAAAATGTCTCAAATCGAGAATATTTAACATTGAAAAACATAAGGAAAAAATTAATTATTTTTAATAATATGTGGAAATCTCCGCCTTTTACCTGAAGAGGGTCGCAAGACCAGAAAGGCGTGGAGTAAAATTATGGAAAATAAAGCATAATATTTTTTTTCTAAATAAATCCACATTACAACCAAAAACGTTTCCGGCACCTCTCTTCTCTTCTTTTTAATATATATATATATATATATATATATATATATATATATATATATATATATATATATATATATATATATATATATATATATATATATATATATATATGTGTGTGTGTGTGTGAATATATGTGTGTCTGTGTGTGTGTGTAAGATGAACTGATTCAGATTTCTTGAGAGTGCAGCTATTGAATCTTCTTATCAAAATATAAATCTGCGCCCTGTCAATTTTGTGGGTGGTCATATTTGAGTTGTTATTCTTGTTTTTTTTTTTCTTAAACCGGCTTAGACTGAGAAGTTCTGAAAAAAGATTGTGCCTCCATCAGGAATCGAACCTGTATCCTCTTTACCACCATAGAAATCGCTTCTATATCTCAACCGCGCCTTTAGACTGAAGGAAAAGGGGATACAATTTCGATTCTTGTCGGAGGCAGAATCTTTCTTTAGAAGGACTTCTCAATCTAACCCGCTTGTAATTAGTTTCAGTGTCACTGTTTAAGAAAAACAAACAAACAAACAGGAATAACAACTCAAATACGTGTAACCACTAAAAAATAACTTTTATAGTAAGAAGAAAGAAATAATGTCGAATAAAAAAAAATCATTGAAACATTTATACATATATAAAATAAATATATTGTTAAAATTCGTTATATTTACAGAGGAATATGCTCGATATCGGAGGAAACATTATTATCATGATTATTTCATGTTATAACATCACACACATATAAGGACGAAAGTGTATAATACGAATGCAAACAGACTTACAGAGGGGCGCACATTTTATAACTTATTGCGATACATCCACGGCGCTCTATTGGGGCTAGGGGCTGAAGCCCGCACAACCATTACCACCACACACTTTTGGGCTGAAACTGAGAACTAAATAGAAGACGAAATTTGTCCTATTACCCTCTACAACAATGCTACTGTGAATACTTCGTCTTTGCTTTATTTTTATTAATTTTTTTTGTTTTTCAAACACTTAGCTTCTAAAACTTTTAAGTCCTATGTGAAAAGGCTTCATTCCAGAAAAAAAGTACAAGCGAAAAGCAAAAAAAAAAAAAAAAAAAAAAAAAAAAAAGAAAAAAAGTATTTAAAATCAAAACAAAAAACAAAAATCATTACAAAAATAATAGATCTTTAAAAAAAATATTCATTTGGAGTCTAAAACTTAGCTGTGTCTAAGTTAGTCCCCACCTCTCAACATATTTTGTGGTGCCCTGCTTGAAATATACACGCATATTTGAATTCTAATATTCATATGTTAGCATTTAAACACGTACGCATACGAGTGTGTACATCCACTCACACATAAATGCGCAGAATGTGTAATCTTCCATAATATGAAATGCAGACATGTACACACACACATATACGCGTGTATATAACTCTTGTGTGGGGACCCATACGCTAGAAAGCACAAATTCATAAAAGGTTATTTATGTGTGTATATTCACAAATATTTCGGAACCGAATATGTAGCAGGGGGTACTTGTATAGACGCAGGTAACTTGCAACGTATTGTTGCAAGTTACCTGCAGGAGCATATATGCAAGAACATATTTATTACATCGACACACAGCTAGACACTAGACAAACAGTACACAGGAACTTTGTGATACTAGTAACTATTATTATTGATTGATTAACGTACTTGTTACCGTATGTATAATAGTCGCAATCAGTGACTCAAGTTTTGAAAAAACAAAACAAACAAAACTAAAGACACTCACGCGTACATATACATAGCATATCACATCATCAAGTTATCAGCAAAAGAAACAGCTATATAGATTGAAACACCGAAACTTGAACCAAACATCCTCGCATCACGATTTGTCCCAAGTCTGCAAAGGACTTGCCCCAAAACGTGCCTGTCACCGAGATGCAAACGTTAACAAGCCGACAAAAAAAAAAAAATAACAACAAAAAAAAAATAAAGATAAAACGCAGAGTGTATATAAAATAAAACAAACTAACAATTTGGGGTTGAAAAACACGCACCTTTTTGTCAGTCTCCTTTCCCGGGTAGATCCCATCTCCACGTAGTAGTCGACCTACTAGCAGCAGCAGTAGTTGTAGTGAAAAGAGCGGCTAGTGATGTAGTCGTCGTCGTAGCAGCAGCAGTAGTAGTAGTAGTAGTAATAGATGTAAGCGTGATGGAAGAAGAGTGACAGTACCACGCTATACATATACTGCTATGACTACTATGACTACACAGCCAAAACAGTACTATTAGTACGACTACGCGAGAATTAATTGCTACTAATGTCGGCTAAATAAATAAGCATTAAAGTCAACATAGTCATTTCAGTTAAAAAGAAAGACTAAATAAACGGCCCTTGAGAGTTTCTAAAACAACAGATGTACTAGTAGTACTAAAAAATGAGATATTGATTACCAACTGTAGAGAATTGTAAGCATAGTATACAGTTATGCATGAGAATAAGGCAGAATAGGTTCTTAACTTATTTACTTTTAAATCGCCGAATAAGGTACTCTTTGTGAAGATCTTTGAAAAAGTTTATTATTATTGTTGTTCTTGTTTTCCGCCATTGCCACCAGAATTAACTTTTTGTTCTTGCAGGCAGGGGATGAGGTGCAAATGACCCCAAGCGTTTTAAATTGAATTTCTATTTCTACTAATGTTTCTAAGTCAGTGGAATTACTTCTTCTTCATGATGATTATTAGTAGTAACAGTGCCGATTCTAGAACTCTGTAGGTTTTGGGAGGGGGGTACTTGGGGGCCGGGATTTTTCTGTGGAGGAGGGGGGCAAATTCAAGCAGCGTCTTTATTTTCATACTACACCACTATGGTATACACGTCTTAGAAATTAGTTTTAAGTATGTTACTTCACTAAATTAAACGGAATAACTTTTCATTCATAGTAGTGGAGTTCTAATCTATTCTTGCCCTCTTTCCCACTCTCAAGCTGTTGGGCCACCAGAGAGGTTAACTTCAAAACAAAATCAAAGAGTTAATACTAACGTCAATTCTAGCAGAACAGTGTAAATTTGTCTGATCTGATTTTTTCATTGGTCCCTTCTACCCCACCCTCGTAGAATCACCGCTGGTAATATTAGTATTTATTAAGTTTTAACATCAGTAACAACTAGTGGATCTGGAGTTGAGCAGGATTAATTTTCGAACTGTTGATTTTTGCACCAACCTAATAAATAACGATGAATATAACATCGTTATTTATTAGGTTGGTGCAAAAATAATGACGTAATAATGTCGTTTTTTGACGTTAAAAAATACGTCAAAAAACGACATTATTACGTCATTATTTATGCACCAAACTAATAACTAACCTTATCATTGAGATGGTTTAAAAATTCCTCTTCGGGTTATTCTATCAGCCTCTTCGAAAGATACTTCAGAACTATTCCAAGTACGCCAGTAATGATGGATGCAACTGCTTCAACTTTTCCAATTCCCTCCCAAAGCCTAGATACCTTGCCAGCTATTTCATCATTTTTTTTTTTTTTACAAAAAATGTTACTCCGTGCTCTGCTAAAAGCAGCGAATTCCAGTATAAGTCAAAACTTCTGACCTGGATTAGATAATCTATTTCAATATCAAAGTACAAGAAAGTTTTAAATCTTGAAAAAAAAAATGCTAAATTACAGATGCCGGTTTGTGCAGATACCATTGCAAACTAGGTATTTACTCTTTCGACCAACAGCAATCGATGACCTACAAATGAGGTCAAGTGGCATCAAGTCTCTTCAATTTGTTTCCTCAGCATCTTCTTACTATTCTGTTTTCAATAATGCCATCTTCTGGATGATTCTAACTAAATCTTCCGCGATTTCCAGTTTCTTCAGTTTTTTTTTTTTTTGGAGCGGGGTGGGGACTGTTCCCGGTGCTAAGATAACGACTAGTAGGCTTGTCATCTTCATGTTCATTTCCTCTCATCACCCTAGCAAGGCTGAGATATTTATCATCTAACTTTCCTCTTTCATATCTGTGGTTTGCTGGATTTACGCATTGATTTTTCTATCCGAGCTGTTATTAAGTGAGAGAGCTGCATGCCAACAAAGTGATACAGGCGTATAAATGCCAATATGTCCATCATAATACCAAGTCTGATAAGGGTATAACAAGCACATGCATCACAGCCAAATATTTATTATCATTATTATTATTTTTATTGAGTGAGAGAGCAGCATGCCAATAACATGACGCTGGGGTACAAATAAGCAAAGTTCAATATATACCCATCATGACACGTTGTTTGAACGTATACCAAGCACACGCATTACAGCCAACTGTTTATTATTATTATTATTATTATTATTATTATTATTATTATTATTATTATTATTATTAAACGAGAGAGCAACATGTCAAAAAATTGATGCTGGGGCACAAATATACAAAACCAAATGTACCCACCGTGACACGCAGTTTGATAAGGGTATACCAGGCACATGCATATCATGGCAGATTTTGATAAAGCTTATATATATATATATATATATATATATATATATATATATATATATATATATATATATATGATAAAGCTTGTATATATATATATATATGATAAAGCTTGTATATATATATATATATATATATATATATATATATATGATAAAGTTTGTACATATATATATATATGTATGATAAAGCTTGTACATATATATATATATATATATATATATATATGATAAAGCTTGTACATATATATATATATATATGATAAAGCTTGTACATATATATATATATATATGATAAAGCTTGTACATATATATATATATATATGATAAAGCTTGTACATATATATATATATATATATATATATATATATGATAAAGCTTGTACATATATATATATATATGATAAAGTTTGTACATAAACATATATATATGATAAAGTTTGTACATATATATATATATATATATATATATATATATATATATATATATATATGATAAAGCTTGTACATATATATATATATATATGATAAAGCTTGTACATATATATATATATATATATATATATATATATGATAAAGCTTGTACATATATATATATATATGATAAAGTTTGTACATAAACATATATATATGATAAAGTTTGTACATATATATATATATATATATATATATATATATATATGATAAAGCTTGTACATATATATATATATATATATATATATATATATATATATGATAAAGCTTGTACATATATATATATATATATGATAAAGCTTGTACATATATATATATATATATGTACAAGCTTTATCATATATATATATATATATATATATATATATATATATATATATATGTACAAGCTTTATCATATATATATATATATATATGTACAAACTTTATCATATATATATGTTTATGTACAAACTTTATCATATATATATATATGTACAAGCTTTATCATATATATATATATATATATATATATATATATGTACAAGCTTTATCATATATATATATATATATATATATATACAAGCTTTATCATATATATATATATATATATATATACAAGCTTTATCATATATATATATATATATATATATATATATATGTACAAGCTTTATCATACATATATATATATGTACAAACTTTATCATATATATATATATATGTACAAGCTTTATCATATATATGTATATATATATATATATATATATATATATATATATATATATATATATATATATATATATAAGGATATACCAAGCACAAGTACCGGAAACTCCAATCCGAACATTTCAGTGATTGCCTGTCAATTAAATGATTTGGAAAGAGTAGGGTAATATATCCAGTCAACATCATGTTGTTTGGAATGATCACTAGTAATGGTGACATTACGTTTCCATTCATCTTCCTACACGGAAGCCTACATCAAATTCCTTGAGGAGGTCCTGCTGCCCTGGGGCAAGAGAGTAGCTGCTGGAAGACCCTATGTCTGACAACAGGACTCTGCACCATGCTACACAACCAGGAGAACCCAGTCATGGCTGTCAAACAATTTCCGCGACCACATCCCCCCTTATACCTGGCCACCTAACTCCCCCGACTGCATTCCACTTGATTATTATGTGTGGGTGCAGTTGATCAAGAGAGCAAGAAACTCCTTGTAACACCAAAGATGAGTTGAAGGCAAGGATTATGACAGCATTCACCAGCTTAAACAATGAGACAGTCCAGAAGAGTTGCAAGAAATTCTGAAGTAGTCTGGAGACCGTGGTTGGAGCCAATGGCGATTTTATTGAAAAAAATGACTCTAGTATTTCAAGATATTTTTGTGTAATTTTGGTAAATATATCTGTTAAAATGACAGTGTTATTTTAATTTTTGCGCAAAGTATTGTTGGGGTACAAATATAGAATGGCTAATGTACCCATCAATGAGTCTGATAAGCGTATACCATGCACATGCATCATAGCTAGATATGCACAATATGATGACGGGTTTTGATAAAAGCCATTCACAACTTTTTAGGTGGATCCCAGTTAGAAATAACTTCAGCTTTCTCAATTCATTCTGCTCGGAGGTGCTCCGACTGAGGGTGTCCCGAAGTATTTAGATGTGACTCCAAAGTCGTCTTTTATGCCTCATCCTTCAAGCTTAAAAATAACCGTTCGCGCCACCCGGCCATAGTACTCTCCAATTAATCCTCCTCATAAACGGTGATCCACCCGTTCTTGTTGTTCTTACGCCAGTAGCAGCAGATGGCCTTCACTGAAAAGCAAGTCATAATTTTCCTCAGTATTCCAACACTCTTCACTTGTCATTTGTTTCAATTTTCCATTATGGCATTTCTTCTTCTTCTTCATATGTCGTGTTCCTTCAGAATGTGGGTGATCATGGCTCCCCTAACTTGCTATCATTTGTAGTTCAGCAATGTTTGCCTTTTTTACTATCTCTCCTATTCCCTGTTCTGCCAGCCATTTACACGAGCTCGTTAGTCGGTGCTTTTCTCTGTCCCTCTTGTTGAGTGAGTGTTAAATTTGTCAAGCTTTCTTTCCTCGTTATGTGTTCCAGGCATTTTAATTGTCTCTTTATGATTTTATATATAGCTGCTATTTTTTTGCTTTCATTTTTTCTTAAAACTTCATCATTTCTTACACGCTCCGTCCATGGTATTCTCAGCATCCTTATGTAGAACCACATCTCTGATGCATCAAGTCTTCGTATCATCTGGGAGGAAATTATCCACGATTCACTGACATATAGAAAACTTGATATTATAAAACTGTTCTGTATTCTTTTTTGTTTCTAACAATTTTTTTTTTCTGTTTCTCAGCAATTTGCTTAGTTTTTGGAAGGGCCCCTTACGCTATTCCAATGCGTCCTCGCAATTTTCAGTGTCCCATATTCCCTCTCCTGTTAAAACACGTCCCAGATATTTAAACTCAAATTTCAAATTCGTAGTTCGCATCCTAGGCTATTTATTCTGTCTTCTTACATTAGTCCTTTCTTCTTGCTTTCCTTTAATACCATGTCTAGGACGTCCTGTAGTTTTTCTCCTTGATTATAATTTTGTTTTTCTATTTTATTCATGAGTTGTTAGTTTCTTGTTGGTGTCCTAAAAACGTAACACAAAAATTGAAATTTTACTATTTTCTGAAATGCTTTAAGTCTTGTCTCATTGTTAGAATTTGTCATCGTCACAGTCGATATAATAAATGCGTATGTCAGTGTGTCACAGTGTCACAGTTTTTCAAATTTACTCTTAGAGGTCGTAGCCCAACATATTATACGATTTTGGAATCAGACCGACTCTGTGAGCAAATTAAAAACATTCCGGATTGGATCCAGATCTGCAATTCCGGAATTTTAGAGTCCCAACTTTACTGTGATTGTTTTCGGCTATTTTTTTTACGTGATATTTTATTTTGCGACAAATATTTTTGTACGATAACAATTTTTATAACTTCGAGATAAATTTGGGAATAATCGAATTTAATTGCGAAATCCAGCGAAAATCACCCACGAAATAAAAATAATTGTTTGTACGGAAAGTAAGAAACCTACGCACATCAAATAGTCTTTAAATTAAGAGGCACAGAAGAATTATCGTTGAACTTTTAAAAGGCAAGCTTTAATATTAATGCAATACTTAAATACAGTGATCAATTTTGAGTCTTCTGTATTTTCATTGTTGCCTATCGCATCCAATTCGCCCTCCCAATTGTGATGAAGGCCCAATCAAGTACTTTACGCAGGAGTTAGCATAAATGACGTCCTATAGGGCGGCTTTTAAGTTAATATAGTAAATAAAATTCCAAAGATTGTGATGAGATTTAAAACAATATATAGTCGCATTTTCAAAATCAAGATTTTTAAATGTAATGATGTGTGTACTATGATTTTTGTGACCGCATTTTTTCATAGACAAGAGGCTTATTTGAAATATCCATATAAATGAACATCTGCCTGATATAGAAGAAGTTCATATATATAGGAAATATCATTACTCATTCATTAGTTCTACTTTTGACGATAAACTACATCCAGCAGTAATGCCTCTGATTAAGAGATTGGAGTTGTTGTGGAGCGTAGAACCACCACTTAATTACTGTTGTTCTCAGACCCACTCTGACCTGGGGTGGTAGCATCTGTTTGGGTCCCAGCTATGGGTAAATAGTGAACCCCCAAACAAAACGGTATGAAAGATTAGAAATACATTTTTTATAGTAAAAATACCAGCAATACATTTTTACATAAAAAAAATTACCAACAAGACATTTTATAATAAAATGACCAACAATACATTTTATCTGTAATTGAAGACGTACAATTGCGTTCAAAATATACTTAGTTGAAGCCATAAAATTGTTTTTTTTTTCTTTCTTAAGACAATTCACCCCAAGCAAGGCGGGAGTTCCACTAGCCCGCAAGGGCTTACAGAGGATTGAGAACACTAGTAAAGAGGCGTGTTTGAGGAAAGGATACAAAGAAAAACAGGGAACATGATCAGGGTGTTAGATGTCGATTGACATTTCACTTAAATATTTGAAGTTATAGTCATCGGAGAAGCAAGTAAGGGGAAGGGAGTTCCACAGAGGGGAAGTGCGGGAAAAAGCCGTTTGAGAAGAAGAGACGATTACATTTAACCGTTTCGACAGTGAAAGGGTGGGACCGAGATACCAGCCTGATAGCTCGTTTAAATTCATGTAGCCCGGGAACCAGTGAAAGTAGCTCGTCGGAACAGTTGTCGTGAAAATATTTGTAAAAGATACAGAGGGAGGCCACGGCACGTTTGTGAAATAGCCATTGTAGACTAGTGTGTTCCAAATATTTATATTTCAGCATTAAATGCGCCATAGAGGTTGATATGCCGTCAAAAATCAAACAAACAGAAAATAACCTTTTTATGACATTAATCCACATAATATCCTACAATTTCTTAAATCAAACTGTATTCGAAAATATAGCATCAACAAAACTACAACATAAAACCCTATTATCACCACTTCTGGTAATTATGTCCATACAAACATGTATATGCACAAAATACGTATATCATTTACCATGTATTCAATTGTGAAATCAGAATAACATATATAATATTTTTATTATTTCAAAGCTCCCAAGAAATTCAAATTTCGACATAAACGACTCAAGAGGAGTTGATATTTCATTAAACGAACAAATCAATCAATCACTACTTACACTTTACACACAGAAAAGCAGATGTATCGATATTGACTAAGAGAAACTAACATCTGTAGATTCAGTTGTTATGGAGTCTTTTGATCTCTAGCTACTTCGCTTTCTTCTTTAAGGAAAGAGGGTCGCTTGATGTAGATTTGTATAGACGAGTTGGTATTTTTGAGTTGACAGACACCGAACTGTTTCAAAATCTTGTATTAATGTTTTTGAGTTTATTAAAATCAATAGCGATTGTTTGAAAAAATATTTTATATACTTTATAACCAGTTTCCTACTACGTCCGCAAATTTTAAATTTTGTTTTAAGTTTTATTTTGCCAGATTTTTCTTGGAATCTGCCGTCCCTCCCACACATATATACCGTCGTCGGCTCTATCTCATATCCAAAAATTTAATTTCTTCTTTGCTGATCGCTTCCTTTATGATGATGACGCTGATGACTAAAATCAACGTTATCATGCAGGTTCAGCACTTACAATTTTATCAAAACCCGCTCCTGTCATCCATTCCCCATCGCCGTTTGGCTTTGTAAAAATTAGTTGGAAGTGAAATAAAATTTGAGTAGAAAAAGTTGCCGATGGTGTGAATTTGTTTAAGGTGGACCTAAACTTGCCACCTACACACTTGATGGCATGTTAGATATTTTAATTATTAAATTATAAATATAATTACATTAGCTTCTTAATGTTGTTCTACAGAATGATGCTGAGAATACTATGAACTGAAAAGGATATTTAAGGTTAACACCAGAAAGGTAGATAAAATTTCTAGAATATATAATGAGGAAAGAGGGCTTGAAAAATTTGATACTCACAGGACAGACTGAAGGCAATAGGAACAAACGAGAACAACGCATAAACTACCTGACGAGGTTGAGTGAATGAATGATGGAGACAGCAACAGGACAAGAGACATAGAAATTTCTTAATTTTAATATTTAGTTTGAATTTATTACTTTTGTTTTACGAATATAAAAGTTCAGTTTCTTCATAAAAAGTAAAAAAAAAAAAAAAAAAAAAATATAAAGCAATCAAATGCACTTACTGTGCATATTTTGCACAAATATGGCGACTATTAATACAGGCATCGCCCTCTTGGTCATCATTTTCCCATTATTAAACCAATTAGTGTTCATATTAGTATTGTTTTTTCTTGTATGTAAAGTTTTAATTACTGGTCTATTTTTAATGTTATAAATGTGACAGCTATTACTGCCGTTGCCACAAAATAGACATAAAAAAACCATATACAGAATGCTATGGGTAAATTGTCCGCATTTTTTTTATTTTCAATTTCGTGCATGCATGTTGTTTGTTTTTTATTTTGTCGACAGTACAGTAGGATCAGTTAGGCATCGTCTGTGAAAAAAAGCACCATCACGCAATTCACTCTGCCAGAAATTTGGAAACGGCATGTTTTGCTGCCTGGCATTGATGCCAGTAGCTCCAATACGAGCATTTCAGAGTATTTGGGTGTCAATCTGGGGACAATGCAGAGGATTCGGAAAGAGTTGGAAGAGTCTAACGAAGGTACGGCGGCTCGGAAAATACACACTGATCGTTCTGATAAGAAAAGAGCACCCAAATTTGTTGCTGAGTGTCTCAGACTCAACACGGAGGTTCACATCAAGAGATATTGAGGAAGTACTGCTGTTTTGGGTCAAGAAGGCAGCTGTAAATAGGACTCTGCACCATACCACACAAACAGGAGAAGCCAGTCATTAATGTCAAACATCACCCCTTACATCTGGCCATCTACCTCCCAAGACCACATCACCCCTTACATCTGGCCACCTAACTCCCCAGACTGCAACGCCCTTGATTATTATGTGTGGGACGCAGGTGAGCGAGAAACCAATAAAACTCCTTGTGACACAGAAGATGAACTGAAGGCAAGGATTATTGCCTTCAGTTATTGCCTTCACTTAAACGAGGAGATTGTCAAGAACAGTTGCAAGAGATTCCGAAGTCATCTGGAGGATGTGGTTGAAGCCAATTGCAATTTTATTTAATAAATTTACACTTACTTTAATAATTACTCTTTAGCATTATTTCAGTAATTTTGTGGAAGCCTATATGTGTGTGTGTGTGTGTATGTATATAAGTACATATATATATATATATATATATATATATATATATAAATGATAGAAATTATTAGGAGGATTTGATAATTATAATTAAGTAATTCATTGAGTCTGAAAGAAACCTCAACAGAATGCAGAAAGCACTGGACGGCCGTTTCGTCCTATATTTGGGACTCATCAGCAGTGCGCATCCACTACCGACGGTTAGGTTGGCAAGCGAACCGGGCCTCGGTGACGAAGAGATTGCAAAATCAGACTCAATGTAGCGCCGCTCACTCCCATATTCCGCGGTGGAACTCAACTGAGATTCTCTCTGACCATAGGACTGAGCCTCCTGGAGCCACGACGACTCTCACCAAGCCGCTCCAACTGGAGCATTAGAAGCTGGTTCAAGCGATGATAAACACAGATAGTAATTAGGAGGATTTGATAATTATATTAATTGATTCATCGAGTCTGATAGAAACCTCAGGAAGCACTGGACGGCCGTTTCGTCCTATATTTGGGACTCATCAGCAGTGCGCATCCACTACCGAGAATTGAAATCCGGACAGTTAGATTATCAAGCAAACGTCATACCAACTGTTCCAAAAGGATGCAAATCAGACTCAATACATATGTGAGCGAGCGGAATATTTTATATATATATATATATATATAACACATAAAATATATAATGGTTGTATACGTACATTATATATGTTCCAAATATGTCATAGCTGGGATTGATAATATGGCACTGTCCCTACTGTCTATAAAAAATGCTTTCGTGGCACGCGTCTCAAATAGACTCTGAGATCTACGTCCAGTTTCAAGCCGAAAAATGGGCGAAGGCGGAAAACTTGCGCTTCATAACCAGCCACTATAGATTGATGGAGCTCGACATCTCGATAATGGATCATATGCAATATAGGCGAACAATTCAATTAGAACAAAATGAAATTAAATATAATTAAATATACAACGTATCTAAATACAAATTGGAGTCATGTAACAATAGATCATTCCATCGTAAATAAATCAACAATGATCTGCGGAAATTTTTAACATCAACTTGAGATTTTTCTTTTTGATGTTGGATAATTCAATATTATGAATCAAAAATAGGATTTTATATACTAATTTGTCGGGCCTTATCCCGAGCAAAACAAATTCACTGATTTAGAGAAAAAGACCTCAGAATGACGTCAGAATCCTCCAAAATTTGTCATATTTTAATAACCAGGGATCCAATTTGTAACGTATATAAATGTAGGTAGAAAAAAAGAAAAAAATCATATAATAGCGAGAGTCACAAAACACAGGTGCGCACCGGCCCTATATATATATATATATATATATATATATATATATATTATATATATATAAACAACCTCATAATAGAAACAGATTAGGGAACATTTAATAGTATTTGTTAACACACACACATATATATATATATATATATATATATATATATATATATATACACACACACAGACACAGACACGCACACACAGAGACACAGACACAGACACACACACACACACACACACATATATATATATATATATATATATATATATATATATATTTGTCATCCACAGATTTCGCTGTATCACAGCTCATCAGTTTGAATGCGTGTGTAATACGTACAAGCATGAATCAATAAACCTATAGCCTAACACATTTATTAACTGAATTTTGATTTGAAAGTTTTATTATATGTTTTATCTATATGACTAATACTACTGAATTAAGCGCATTAAAATGGAAGAAGATTATGTTGAAAATTGATGTTCTTTTTCTGTGTTAGACTACGGGTTTATATATGTAGCTATGAATGCCTTCATGTATGTGTACATGATTTCTTGTTTTTCCTATATATTTAAATATTTGACTTTTTGGCTCGTTAGAAATTTTAGTGTGGCATCTACTGAGACATTTATATATACAGGAGATCGGCTAGGCATGGGAAATAAGAGATCCAAATTCGAAATCCATTCCAGTTCCTTACATTCACTTACGCGTAAATGCACTTAGGGAAGTGTATGAATACATGTATTCTGCCCCCCCGAGCTATGGGTTAAATAGCACTTGTATCTAGAAAAATCTTTGTTTTTCTCAAAGAATTTATAATGCAATATTCGCTCGCAAAAAAGTATTATTCTTACAATCGAAATCGTCTTTAAATAAGCCACAAAGGGTTGATAAGTTGTAAAAACAAACACTCAATCAATCCTAGAGGAAATCAAACTCATATCATAAATGTCTGAGATTAACTTGATATTTACTGATCAAAAGCGAGGGGCTCTTAATTATGTAGTAATTACTCACACAAATACTTATTTTTTGTTTCTATCTTTCCCCCACATTTGTATATTTGTGTACATGTGTGTACATGCATTGGTGTGCGTGTGTATATATGTGAATGCATTAATGCGTATGTGTCAGTGTGCTAATTGTGACTCTGATGCCTGAGTACTTGTTCAAATGACTAAAAATTCATTTCTCTAATCACAGGGGTCACCTTACCCTACTGACACCGCATCGCTCAGTATTACATTTTACTGACGCTTTAGAAAAAGAAAAAAAACTTTAGGGGAGGTGACGGTCTATGGGGGAGGGGACCAGAGTATGAGTGTAAGTGCCTGACAGTGTTTCACTGAGTTAGGCGGCAAAAGAAATAAAGGGAAACAAAGTGAGAAAGAGAAAGAGAGAGAGACGCAGATATTGTTTTTTTCTTTCTTTTTCTTCTATTTGTAGCAAACTGGATAGGAGGGCGTTCATGGCCATATATAGAGAATAATAATTAATCAGGAAAATATGTTTGAAGATTATTAAAATGAGATGAATAAAGAAGAAAGATGTTGTAACAAATGTTTCGGCATTATCTCTGTCTTAAAACTATACAGATAAGAGTAAGATCTATCTATCTATCTATCTATCTATCTATCTATCTTCAGATTGTATTACAATCTTTTCCCAAATGAATTGCTATTTTTTATGCTTTACGAGACACCTGTCATTCTTTACGACAGCTAATACTGGACGATTTCCTCAAAGATGAAGAAGAGACTCGAGGCGACAGAGATATGGTTCTACAGAAGAATGCTAAGGATATCATAGACCGAGCGCGTGAGCAACGATGAGGTCTTAGAGAGCTTGAAAACAAGAAAGAGGCTTATACTTAACATCAGAAGAGGCAGTTGAAGTTTCTGGGACGCGTAATGAGAAAAGAGGGCCTGGAAAATCTGATACTCACGGGTTGAATAGAGGGAAAGAGAGACAAGGGAAAACAACGCGTGACATACCTGGCGGGCTTATGCAAGTGGATGACAGAACGTGGTCTGGAGAAGGAAGCAGAGGGAAGGAACTTGTTGTGAGCTGCAAGGGACAGAGCGAGGTGGATAGCCATGGTCGCCTACGTCCTGAAAGGACATGGCGCATAAAAAGAAAAAAAAAGAAAAGAAAAAACCTGCAGGCGCGTGTACATATGTCTGAGCATATTTTATAACTTTTTTTCTAAAGATATAAAGGATTTTTAATTCATCATTATTTCTTATTACTTCTGGAGGGGGCATTCACTTTATTATGACTCTCGGAAGCACTGGCCGGTACGTTACACTGTTAAAAACACGAAGTAGGGCGTCTACTCAAACACGTATATCCGCTAAAATATAAAGTAGTAGTAGTAGTGGCTGTATACTGGGGTGGCTAGCTAATCCCCATTGCAGAAGCTTGCTCAGACACACTTGTGTTTGT
>OZ010581.1:76113140-76180640 GCA_963932145.1 Acanthosepion lycidas | reverse complement strand
TATACATATATATACAAGTTATGAAGAACTTGGCAATCTGTATGGGTAATCCCAAAGAGGATGAAATCCTTAGAGCTTAATGTAAATCCAGAGCTAATATTTAAAAGAAAAACCGACCACTTTAATGTACCATTATAATTATTTATTTCACCAGACGTGCTATCTGATGTCCGGCTTCTGGTGAAATAAATTATTATAATGGTACCTTAAAGTGGTCTGTTTTTCTTTTAAATATATATATATATATATATATATATATATATATATATATATATATATATATATATTTGGACTTGTTTAATTTTGGTATCTCCTATCTGTAATTTACGTATTGTGCTGATTAATTTGCTGACAACCATTTCTTGTTTTATATGTTTTATTCTTCATTCCTTAAGATTTCAAAGTTTGTTAAAACTTCTTGAACCTGTCCTGACTAAAGAATAAACGCGAAAAGCATTTTGCTAGTATGAACTTAAGTATAAAATCTGGAGAATTTAGAAAATAATAATGGAAAATAATGGCCGCGTATATTTTCCATAGAAAATATCTTATCTTCTGAAGGATGAACATGCTGCTGCGGACGTTCTCGTAGCCTAGTGGCTATAGATACGGAAAGTGTGACTGGCAGGCCGACTTCCTCTACTATTCGAGGCCGTTGCGTTCGCCTTCGCACAAATACCCTTGAAAAGGTATAGATCCGTCTAAATAGCCTTGCGGGGCAACCGGTCTACGAGAGGGAAAACTCTGAATTTAAAACCCGTCTGAAGAGGGTAGGCTCGGTCAGGCTTAGCCTAGAAATAACAACGCTGCATTATATATGGTGCACCAAAGGCCCTAATTTCGAAGTTTTCAACAAGGAGGGAATTTCAGGGTTCCAGTTGGAGAAAGAAAAGTATTTTACTTTTTTTGTTTTTTTTTTAATTTTTTTATTTTATTTGCAGAATTAGGAGCCCATGACTGTCACATTCATTAGAATATAGTCGATTAAAATACCCTAAAAATTTATTGATCTTTTGTTTATCAAATTACGATACCCTATCATTCTACTGAATTTTTGTTTATTGAAGTATGTTTCCTTTTATGTATTTAACAATTAGTTATAAGTTAAAACAAATTATTGCACATGTATTCATTTTTTTTAATCCATAAATACTTTTATTGCTATTAAATTTGATAAAATTCTCTATAGAAATAATCCATGTAAATGTATATGTACTAATATGGAAAAGAATGAAAACTTTCGATAATACATCCAAATTTTTTGGAATGTACCTTTTGAGTCGGACAATCTTGGAAAGAAGGAGAATGATATTCTGACATATGGTGAAAAAGATGCATTCAGCAGAAAGGCTTGAGAACCACTGCTCTTTTGCCCTAATGGGTCACGTGACTCGTAAAGTAATGTAGTTTCGTACTACCTAAAATCTCGGAGAATGTTACCGTAAAAAAGAAATTACTTATCCTAACATCTAATTCTCACCAGCGTATTCCTCTTGACTCACAAAAGTTATCAGCTCAAAAAAAGGGTAACGATAAAAGTTAGTATTACATCCGGTTTGCCCGCAGTTCAATTTCTTCTAAACATTGCTTGGTAGTCTGTATTGAACTTGGCTAGAAAGGAGGATAGAACTAATATTATTATTATTATTATTATTATTATTATTATTATTATTATTATTAATAATAATAATAATAATAATAATAATAATGCAATAAATTCTAAAGAAATCTTGATAGTTTATAACAGCAAACAAGTTGCAAAAGAAAAGTGTTATATTCTTATTTTCTTACCCCAAGAGTTTTATGGCTTTGTAGGGATACAAAAAGCGATTATCTCCCTTTGATGGAGACGAAATCACGTGAGTCACTTGACAGCCAAGTGGTGATGTCACTGAATAGTGGCAGTTAGTCCTACAGTCAGTCAGCTTTCAGAATCAAAGCGATCAGTACTTTTTTTTTTTAGCACGGACGAGGCCTTTGTTTCACCCAGGCAGAGGCTAAATCTGCCTCTCCTAACGAACTGCTACGTAGTGCAGCTTTTCTATGAAGATAAATCTTCCCCAGGTACAGAAACTATCTACCGCTCGCAGTCCTTATGTTATGAGAAAAAAGCATGATTGTCACTCCTTTTCTGTCAGTTATTACGTTAGGCGTTATTATATCATGAATATAATAATGCTCTTAATGGGGAAAATAAAATTGGGAGAATAAACCGTTCTTCCATAGCTCATACATTCTCTAGGAATAGGAAACCCAAATCCAAAACATGAACCAAGGGATAGACTTCTACTCCTGTTGAAAAGACCGAGAATGAAACCCATTATAGCCACATTGAGAGTTTAATAAAAGTATACCAAGCATACATCACAGATAAATGTGTCTGGTATGGTGACAAGTTTTGATAAAAGCAGAGTATAGCCATGCTGGTGGGACCTAGTTAAAAAGACTTTCAGGTCGGATAACCCAGTCCGCTCATACGGTTTCTGATTGAGAGTGTTCTTAAGTATACAGTGCTGTTCGATAAAAGTGATTCACCTTATCCTTTGAATTTAGCTCAACTTTCGTTTCCTCGGAGAAGACAACATTCTTCCAGTCTTCTATGGTGACATTTTTGTAATAGTGAGCCCATTCAAGTCTCTTGGCTTTGTTGGCTTTGATTATTAGTGGCTTAAACCTTCGTGTACAAGATTTGTAGCCTTGTTCTAACAAGATTTGTAACCTTGTTCTGACAGACTGTTGAAGAGACAAGACTAACACCTTGCTCTTCGCTTAGACTGGCTGCAATTTCTTGGCTAGTTATAGTCCTATTCTTCGCAACTTCTCTCTTGATTACCCTGCCAGTTCTATCATCAATCTTTTTCTTTTGTCCCCTTGTTTCCTTCCTTGGACCAGGAGTGACATCATTATGTGCCCTAAGCACTCGTGAGACAGTTGATTGCGAGGTTATAGTAATTTCTGCAATTTCTCTCGTAGACTTGTCTGCTTTTGAGAGGGCAATAATAGATGCCGTAAGTGGTTTTAATGCGTGTTTGTACCCTTTCATCTGGTTAGTGACTTGAGTGGCTATTTCAAGCTGTTTTTATACTGTATGAGGCTTTCTGGAATATTCTGGAATACTCTAGATTTTATTTAAGCTGTTCTAGAATTCTCTAGAATATTGTTCTGAGTGTCTTGTAAAATAGTTTTCAATATTTTGTCAAAAGCTCTTTAAATTTACCAGTTTAATCATTAGAATGCGATATGCGAGTCTTTTTTTTCTGAATCTCATTTATATCCAAATTTATGATTATCAATAGAATACCTTACGGTGAATAAACTTTTTTAGTAGGTGGTCGGGAAGGGGTCTTTATATTAGTAAGATAAAAAATTATTTTAACCCCAAATACAATAAAGAAAAAATATTTTTAGTAAAATAAAATCAGGTGAGTCACTTTTATCGAACAGCACTCTATATGTGACTCCAATGTCGACATGGTTGTCTAATCCTTCAAACTTAAAGAAACCCCCTCTCGATATATGGCCTTTTCGACTACTCCTGCTTGTGAACACAGTGCGTTAGACCCTAGGGGACATACACAACTGATTAAGGTCAGGTAACTGATAAGCAAATCTGTGCCACTGAAAAGATATGTACTGTAGCACATTTTGATTCACCAAGACAAAATATGTACTTATTAACATCTTCAACCAGTTAAGATCAGAAGCCATGAGAGACATACCTGATGTAGCATCAGCCTATTTCTTCTGCTACATTTTATTATTATTATTATTATTATTATTATTATTATTATTATTATTATTATATAAAACGGTTAAAATTATTTTTATTCCTGCTTAAAATTATTCATTTAGTAATTTATATTTTTCTTTTTACACCGATTGACAAAATGTTTCCTGTTATATACATCAATAATTTTCAATTAAAAATGCGTACCCATTCGTCGGGGAGATTTAGGGATTCAGGGAGGAATTGGAGCCTCTGACTGGCAAATTCAAACAGTTGGAATATTGATCTTTCAACAAACTATACATCTTTTGAGTTAAACAATACTGGAAGTGGGGATAATATTCTGAATATAATGAAAGGAGATGTATAGGTAAAAAACTGACGTAAAATGTACACTATTTACATTATTCGGACCTCATCTTTGTTGCCATATTTATTACAACGTTTCGGCCTTTGTACGCTCCGGCCTTCTTCAGGTGGTTGGAATGTCGAACTGAACCCTTTATTTCGCTCACTGGGGTAGAAACGTTGTGATAAATATGGCGACAAAGATGAGGACAATAGTCCGAATAATGTAAATAATGTACATAATACCTCATCTCAGAAATATAGACAGACTCTGACCTAAAATGCTTGTAAGAAATCGTTATCATTCGCTGTCGTTATTGTTTACCGTCGTAGACTAGCCGTACTATTTTAAACGAATCGATGTTAGCTGGTCTGTGGATTTTACAAACCTTGATGCTTTTTATGTTAAAATCTGCTTTCTTCATTATTATCATTCTCGTGTTATAAGGTAATGTTCAATCGAGTTTATACTTAAGCCTATCGGTAAACGTCGATCGGGTTTATACTCGAGTTTATAGGTAAACGTTGGTCGGGTTTATCCTTGTCTACAAACATTCCCCTCTTAGATGGTGGAATCTTTGGGGGGGGGGGTTTCCTCTTTGCAGAGGATGCAATTAGCATATTTGGAAACTAGTCAACTAGGCAGCTGTTATAACGAAGAAAATATTTAAGATAAAAAGAACAAGTAAGGAATACAGCGAAAGAAAACAAATGACTGGATAGACAGGATAAAACAAGATAAATATAAGGTAGAAACCTTTTTCTTTCAATGCCATGAGACAACAGGACGTTTTTGGTCATGGCCCTACACAATCTACATCCCAATCTACGTGAATTACCATGACTTCTTTTAGGAAAGATAGTGGACTGGTTTTCCGCTGTCTTGTCCCCAATCTGCTATTCAGAATTTTTCTTAATTCAGACTGGCTGTAATCCAAGGCTAGAAAGCTCAGTCCTCCATTTTGTTTAAATAATAGTTGGTAAGAGAAGTGATGGTCTCATGTCAGAGTAACAATTATCATAATGATTTTAGCAAACCGAACAGCTGTCTAAATAATGGTAAATATTAGGTTGGTGCAAAAATAATGTCGTTTTCTCACATTGTAACATATGTGAGAAAACGACACTATTTTTGCACCAACCTAATACTTAAAAAAAAAAAAAAAGAAATATTTGCTCGAAACAAATTTGTTTTTATGCATCGTTGTAACTTAAGCCTATTCTTTTTTTCTTAAGGAGTTGATAGAGTTTGTTTAGCAGCATATTAATATCCATGGGTTATTGAATGCCAAAATCTAAATATCCCGCACGCAATTTTATACTTTCAACTACAGGTTCCCTGTACATAATTCTATAGTTTCAGGGTAAAGGTATGTTTTTTTTTATATATATAGTTTGTAGATAGGGCTCGGATTGAGGAATCGGAGAGCCAAGTTCGAATTCCATTCGAATCCATTACAATCATTTACGTGAGACCTAAAGTCAGAAATGGCATCATGACATTTTCCACTAAGCAATTTGTTTAAAAAAATCACACATATTTTACATAGATAAAGCCCTTTGTAAGGTGTGGGCTGTACTGTGAGAATATTATTTTGTATTTCTTTAAAACATGGACTGCAAGGAATCCCTTCAATAAGTCTACTGGAATCTTTTCCAATCAATCCGAGGGCTACAACTAAAATTCGAATTGTTGCTTTTTCTCATGTGCTACAGTAATTACCCGTATCTTAGTGGCTCTATCGCCTTTCTTGGGGTGATTTTTAAAAAAATATTTATGGTACTTCTATGATCCTAATGATTTCTCGGACTCGGTGTATACTTAGGAGAGTAAGATATTCACTCTGATATCATTCTAAAATAAAATTAGTAATGGATAACGGTTCGGATTGAGGAATCTGAGAGCCGAGTTCGAATTCCAGTCAAATCCATCACACGTGTTAATATACTTGGGAAAGGTATTAATCCTTTTCTTCTCTCCCCTCCTATGGGTAAATAGCAGAACAGACTGGGTTCTATAGCCTTGAATGGCAACTAGTCTACCGCAGAGAGAAATGGCAACCAACTGCGGGAAAAATCTGCCTCGTCTGTCATAATACATGATCGCCTAAGCGTGTATCTCGCATGGCACATAATTGATTGAGTTTGTAGACCTTAAAATGTATTAATGGTAATGTATTTTTTATAATATTTTTACTGTTGTAGTTGTCATTTTCCTATAAAAATGTATGGTTGGTCATTTTATTATAAAAGTGTGCTGTTGATTTTTCTCTGGGTGTTTAGTATTTGCCCATAGCTGGGCGCCCGGGTCAGGGTGGACCTGGGAACAACTGCAGTTAAGAGGTGCTTCTACCCTTCAAAACCTTCAATCTTCCGACCTGAGGTCTTACTATTAGATGATGTTTATTGCCATCGTCATACCCAGGACGCTTCTTAAGGAGTCCATGTACGGAAGAAACTTAAAAAAATATCCACACTCTTGTTATATGTTATGGCCAAAGAGCAGATAGGTTTTTAACTTACTCTCGTATATTTTAATTAAAGTTGGGAACAAAGCTTATCATACAGAAGATGTTTAGTGATTTTTTTTTCCGGATGAAGTTCCGAATGTTTCTCATTTGGTGTAATGAAAAGAGAATCAACTGAATAAAATGTTAAACATTTCCAGATGAAATCTACTCAACACAAGATTTTCCTGTCTGCCTCAAAAGTCTCGTTTCAGATGACGTGCTCCACCTCACTATTGAACTAAAAGAGGGTAGAGTCAGGGTTATTCCCCAATGCCTGTGGTGTGTCAAAAGGCACAGTCCAGGGAGCTAGACACTTTGTCTCTACCGACACGGGCGCGTTTGGGACCGTACATTAAACCCAAAGTCGTGACGAATTTACCCTCGTGGGAGAGACGAATAAATATCGTTACAATGTTATCGCATTAGTCGGATTGTACAACGTCAAGTCTTCAGAAGTTAATTTCTAATGTGCCATGCCTCTTCAGAACGTTGGCAGTTATGGCTCTCCCCAATTTCATATTCTTTATAGATCTTATTAAATTTTCTCGTTTTTCCATCTCTCCTAATCCCTGTTCTACCAAGCTTAAGTAGATTATGCGGCTACAATGTTGAATGTGCCAGTAATCTAGAGTAAAGAGATCCTGGCCTATATTTGATAACTTCATACGGTCTTTTCCAGTATTTGTACTAATGTTCTGGCAAACGTGGATAAACGTGCCTGAAATAAAATGGAGTGTCAAAAGGACGGTTTTTCCCGTGACATTAAGTTTTAACTACCTTAACTCTTCGGCAATGCTTATTTATTTATTATGCAAAAGTAGGTATACAGTAAATATTATACCAGTATTATACACGTGGTTCTAGCATTCATCTAATTCATTAAAATCATTTTTAACATTTCTATTTTGATAATTTTTATTATAATACATTTATTATAATTTTTATTTTTTAATAAATAATGATACTAAATGTTTTGCAGGTAAAAAAGAGTGTGTGAATGAAGGAGGAATTAATATGTCTATTATCGATATGTTTGTATAATCAATACAATACTTTTTGTGAGGACTTTTTTTTTCATTACTGTATACATACTTTTGCATTCACTTATATTATGCCTTAAAATGGTTGGCAAAACATCGACGAATTTCTAACCGATTCAAACTTTATAAAATGGTAAATAATAAGGATTTTTCTTTATAGTTGGTTCACACATTTTAATAATTTAGTAAATGTTTATCAATTTATGAATACAAAAATTGTTTTCATATTTATTTATTTGTAAATTGGTAAATGATAAATATTGTAATTCTATTCCTTATTTAGTTGTAAATATAAATTAAATATATAAATTATTCTTGTAAATAAACGATTTAATAAATAAATAGTGTTTAATATTTTTGTTGCAAATTCTCAAAAACAAAAATTTATATAAAAATTTACATTTATTGTGTTTTTAGATTTCATTCAAATTCTAATCATTGCTTTTTAAAACAGTCAAAATTGCCATAGAATAATTTAAAAAGCGGTGTAATGGGAAAATAGGAAGTTCTTTTAGGAAAGGTAATATTGGAGGGGGGGACCTCTCCCAAGCCAACGTACACAACTATAACAAGAGATCAAAGAAAATGGTTGAATTCGTCAACACAACAATAAAAACATTATTTATACACGTGAAAGTACGTGATGTAATTTTCAGTTGACAATATGAATACAATAGCGTTTTCTAAATTCTTCTACTTGCTAAGGACATTTTGTTTGTTGTTAATAGTTACTTTGTTTTCAATAAATTAATTTCGTTTTTGCTTTGAAAAAGTCCACATTGGACGAAACGCATCGGCTAATAACACAGTGTTGCTATTGTCTTTTACCTTTATACATATTGCCTTTTTCTACAGGTTAAAATTTGCATTTTGCATGAATTCTATCTTAGAAAATTGATACGTTCTAAATTCAGGCAGTCTACAAACCACTATCTCCGCCATTGAGAATAGATTATTTCAACAAGCAATAAAATAACCATAGTATGTTTTCGTCGTTGCTAAGAGTGATGATTACGTTCTTACTCTCCCCTCAGCTATGGGTTAAATAGCAGGACAAAATGGGTTTTATAACCTTGGTTGGCGACCAGTGTATTACAGAAAGAAACGGCAACCTAATGCAGAAGAAAAACCTTCTGCCTACTCAGTCATCGAAAGAGATATGATCGTTCAAGCGTACATCACGTATGGCACTTAATTGATTGATATGGGTATGGGTGTGCCGGTAGTGTACGGGATATCGACGTGGAAAGCGAAATCAGCGAGTCAAGTTCAAATTCCAGATGGGTTTGTTGGGTTCACTTTCGCACAAATACCCTGTGGTAAAGAATTAATCCATCTTGACTCCCTCCATCTATCGGTGAAATAGAAAGGTAGTCTGTGCTCTCTAGCCTTGCTAATACAGAAAGAAATGTTTTAATTGCAAACCGTTCAGAAAACAACAGGGAACCATTCTACTATCTTTCCCATAGAATGCATAGCGATTTGCTGTTAATAAAGAAAATTCTGTGGAAAGTCATGAACGCTTACGCCCTGAAGGGCGATGACATTAACAAAAATATATATCTTAGAAAATGTTTGTTTTTCTTTCTATTTATTTAATTTATTACTAGCGTAGTATCTATAAAAAAAATAACAGGATTATTTATATAGGGGTCTCCATTCTATCAAAGACAGATTGTTTGTTCTACCTAGTATCAAAGCGTCGCTCCCCGTCTTTTAAGTCAAGAGCTTGTTTAGTATTTAGTGGATGTACTGAGAGTATAACGGTTTGTGTAGTGTGTTCAGCTTCATACCAATGTTTGTGTACTTCATAAAAATTAATTAACCTCCAAATAAGGTGATAATTCCCCTAAGATGTAAGAGGCTACTGGGAGTGAAAGAGCAAGATAAGACTTTAGAAGGAGCCGGATAGCTAATCTTAGATAGGAAACAATGGATAAACCTCTACTCCTGTTCAAAAGACTGGGGAGGAGTGTCAACCTGGCAAAAGTCGAACGTATCTACTTATATTGAGGAGAAAAAATAATTAGTAAATAACATTTCAGGGTTCAGGCGGCGACGTTAAAAGTATAGAGCTGAATTTTAACTAGAGAAGGAACTGTAGATCCAATCCTAAAGAGGATACAAGGGATAAACCTCTAATCTTGTTCAAAAGACCGGGGAGGAGTGTGAACCTGGCAATAGTCGAACGTATCTACTTATATTGAGAAGAAAAATTAATTAGTAAATTCAGGGTTCAGGCGGCGACGTTAAAAGTATAGAGTTGAAATTAACTGAAGAAGGAACTGTAGACCCAATCCTAAAGAGGAAACAAGGGATAAACCTCTAATCCTGTTCAAAAGACTGGGCATGTTTTTTGAGAAAGGTGTGAATCGATCTATCCACAGCCTTAAGGAGATTAATAGAAGGGTAGATCGACCTCTCTACTTGGGGGTGGGTGGGCAACCAGACTAACAGATAGAAAAATTCAAAAATTATAAAATCTTGGAGAAAGAAATAAGAACCCCTCACCCGCTAACTTTCTCCCAAATGCATGGCAATTCACATAAAATCTGTAGAAAGTCATGACCGCGTATGTCGTAACTCTTCAGGATGTAGGCGATCATGACTTCACTTTCAACATAATATATTAAAAAAAAAAAAATTCTAACGGGTTTTATATGCCGTCTACGAAACTGTAACATTACCCTCTGTAGAATCTAATAAAAAAAGCCCTTAAAGAAAATTCAAAATGAAGGTAAAAGATATGTTGAGGTTGCCAGAAAGGTCAGGGGGGATTTGTGTAGAAAAAAAAAACCCTGATGGATAGAGAAGAATAGTCAGCCAGTCAGTAAAAGAAGTCACAAGATGGATGGAGTTGGTGAATGGGAATCGTAACTTTAGTGTTGGCAGGTTAGCGGCTAATAATACTTTACAGCAGTTTAAATCCTCTCGCTTACACGAAACCTATGAGCCCCATATGCGCGCCTTACTGACGTCAAGCAATATGGAAGCAGAGTGGTGAGGAGTAAGGTAAAGGCAGAAAAATATACACAGATATATACGCACACATTATAGCCTTTTAAAATTTCTCCATTCATTTTCTCTCGCCTCTTCCTTTTATATATTATAAAATTGTACAAATGGAAAGTTGAAGCAGAGAGGGAAAGTGAATGTCAATCATCAAAATGAGGCATAAATAAAAAAGAAAAGAGAGGAGTAGTGAATGGGGTGGAAAAAAGAAATATGTACGAGGTGTAAAAAGGAATCGGGTACCATTTCTACAAACTTCTCATATATATAAGGGTTGCGCTAAAAGTATTCTTCAAAGAAAAAATTTAGCACCCGTTCACACACGCAAACACACACACACACACATATATATATATAACCATATTATTTACGCTCAATGTAAAGCTGATGACTGGGGTATAACGCATTTAAGGAGAGCAGATTTTCTAAATGAAGTGATCAATATTAACAAATCGCGTATGAATACTAAATAAATAAATAAAAAGCTCAGTCTTTGAAATTTCTCTTTCTCTCTCTCTCTCTGTATATATATATATATATATATATATATATATATATATATATATATATATATATATATATATATACACATATACAGAGGATAGAATTGTAAAAGGAAGACTGAAAACAGCAAAAAAGTTATAGAAACAAAAAAGTGCTGAATACAAAATTCAAAAAGGCTAAAAGAAAAGGCTAAAATCCCAGCCAACCCTGCAAACCAGGTTTCGACCGGGGTAGGATCCTTCCACTTGTCCGAGAAGACCTTATTGTTGAAACCTGGGTTGCGAAGTTGGTTGGCATATCAGCCCTTTCTTATATATATATATATAAGTGAACATAGAAGTCAACACTTAGAGGCGGCAGTCTGTTTCATGCTAGATGCAATCGTCAGGCTTGACGATTGCATCTAGCATGAAACAGACTTCTATGTTCACAGACTTCATGAAACAGACTTCTCTGTTCACTTTTATATTTAGACACGCTCTATCTCTGCACTTTATACCATAAATATAGCACATCTTAAGACTATATTTCTTCATATATATATATATATATATATATATATATATATATATATATATGAAGAAATATAGTTTTAATATATACTATATTTATGGGATAAAGTGTTCAATATCAGAGATAGAGAGTATGTAAATGCAAAAGGGAATTACAGAAGCAGATTGTTTCATGCTAAACGCAAAACAGACAGTTTCATTCTAAACGCAATCGCCAGGCCTGACGATTGCGTTTAGAATGAAACAGTCTGTCACCTCTGAGTGTTGACTTCAATGTTCACTTTAATATATTATATATATATATATATATATATATATATATATATATATATATATATATATATATATATTCTAAAGAAGAGATGGAATTTTATTTATTCATCCGAAAGATGTTATTACTTAAACGTTTTTTTTTTTTTAGCGGATACCCATATTTGAGTAGACGCCACGTTTATTTATTAAACAGTATAATTATTATTTTTTGTCTACCGTTCTGAATATTCGAGAAATCTTATTAAATAAAAATATGCGCACTCCGGCATAATTCGAACCTGTGTACCGTGAGTAGGGGGAAACCTTTTGTAGATCGGACATACCGGCTCGGCCACGAAATGCGTCGGATCTTTTGTTAAGCTCACCTAACAAGGACCATCTCTTTAATTTTTTTCATTGTATTTTTCAAATTTCGGCGATCAGAATGTGGTAAGTTGGGATCAGTATTCTGGATAAATTGTCAAAATTTCATGTTCCTTTCTGTTGTTCTCAAGTATTTTCGACCGTGCCAGCCAATATCAAGAACTGGGTGTTGTCAGTGTGTTAGCTGTCAGGGTGGTAGCTAAGTTATGTTGCTTACATCGTAGCTTTTTTTTTAATTTTTTTTTTTTTATCAACGCTGGGAATCTTTCATCACAGGTATTTAATATGCGTACAAAATAATAAATGATATATTCTTTTTCGGCGCGGTCTAGCTTTGTGTAGCCGTTTTACACAGGGTATCATTTTGGACTAATATTAATACAAGAACTTAAAAAAATCAAGACTAACAGACCTTGAGGCCTTGAGGTTTATGCTGTAACTACGTTGATCGGACCATAATGAAGAGTGCGATCAACAGTCCGAACAAGGATAGCACGCTCAGACCCTCGGTCACGTGGACTTATGACTTCGTGCTAGCACAACCATCGACGACTCTCAAATAGTTCTGTCCACCCAATTTCATTCAAAAGGCTTGGGGCAAACCGTGGTATTTTTCTTTCACATTCCAAGGATCGCCTCCTCCAGATCGATAACAATATGAAAGTTACCTTTCAGACAAATCAGCCATCGAACCCAGGTCCAGAAAACGAAAGTTCTAACCATATATATATATATATAATTTCGCTAAGCCTGACCATAAAGAATTTACATATCCTACCTAATTTTCACTCTTCAAAGTCTACTTGACCCTGTGTACAACAATTCCAGCAGTTTTCAAAAATCCTATGGTATTTGGTAAACAAGTGCAGTTAAATATTCACCAATATAAATATATGAATAATTGCGCTTATGATGATAGTCATCATCATCATTATCATCATCACTGGCATTCCCAAGAAACCAGCCTGCTTCATTGTACGCGGTGCCCGTTGGCCCTAGAGGAAGATTAATCTACCTTTTGATTTCATTATTTTAATTATTTACTGAGCTTAGGATAAGTTTACTATATGTAACAAATTTTTACTACGTTACTTAAAAATCGAAAACTGAAAACTAATAAAAATAAACAAGAATAAAAAAATAAAAATAAAATAAAAAATGGATGAATTAATCCAGACCAATATGGAAAAAAAGTAAATAACAAACAAATTAACAAACTACAAAGCACACGTGAACACAAGTAAACATAATAATAACAACCAACAATAAAATAATGAATAAATACAAAAACAAACAATGCTATAAATAGCCGCCAAAATGCATCCAGATCCGCAATTATTCCCACTGAATAGTCTCTAAATAATTCTAAGTATAACTGTTACCGCTCACTAAAATAAAATAGAATAATACAATAGGCTACCCAAATGCATCAGTGATCTGTATATATAATATATAAATAGTCGAGCAAATACAACGCATATGGCCTGACGATTGCGTTTAGCATGAAACAGATCTGGGTGCTGACTTCATTGACCACTTTATATATATATATATATATATATATATATATATATATATATATATATATATATATATGTTTTTTATACAATTAAAAATCAAAAATATATGCAGTAAATTGCTGATACCCTCTGAACAGTGGATGGACAGGTTCGCCTACGAAACTCTGAAGTTGGGATGCTGAAAGCAACATCAACTATCTAAGTGACAAACTTTTACTCATATTAATCCTATTAATGTTTTATCTTTGATATCGAGGACGTTATTACAAAGATTGCTTGCCTTAAATATTCCATTGACTATCGGCATTTTTGGCTTCATAGTATCGTTGACATTGCTATATATACATGTGTGTGTGTGTGTGTGTTTGTATGTCTGTGTGTGCCCACGCGTTTATAAATATAATATTTCATATAAATAAAACTAGTTTCCGTGCTTAAAAATTAATCGCGGGTAGGAAACAAGACAGATTTTTGAGATATTTAATAGTTAATGAGATGAACAAGCTTTACGATTACACACACGATCTCAGTACGTCTTTGTTTCACGTAAAGTGATATTAAAAAGGTATATAACAAGGATCGAACTCTTTACGATAAGACGATTATTAGTCGGAAGATGTCCTTTCAAATGGCGCAACGCAGTTGTTTACATTTAGGTGTTTCAGCAATCTACATGAGTTAAGAGAAAAATGTCAAAGAGACTTAACACTTGACGCTAAGTTTTTCAGATACTCCGCTCATCATATATATATATATATATATATATATATATATATATATATATATATATATATATATATATATATATCACTCGGGTCCAAGAGTTAGATACCCAGTGATGACTGGAGACATTTTAGTCGTAATAACCATTGTTCCATTTCAAGGCAAGTTACATTTTCGTCCTTTTCAATTACATTTTTCTTCGTCTCCAACCAGTGTCGTCAGTTCTCTTGAGATTACACAGATGATGCTTTTAATTTTGCGGTTATTTACCGTGATAACCTTCGTTCTCCTATAATACAATATTTCTTCTTGCTCGGATCTGGACAATTTCGCTGCGACCCACATTTTTCAAGACCTTACTTAGGTCAGTTTGAGGGGACAGCTCCTCGGTAATTGAAGAACTGTGATGGGTAGGAAGGTAAGAGAATGGAAACTGTTATTTTAAGAAATGGCTCGAGGAAAAATGTTTAAGATGAAGAGAGAGAGAGAGAGAGAGAGAGAGAGAGAGAGAGAGCAGAAATTAAAGGAAAAGTACAGATCGAGTTTCTCGTCACGCATGCGCACTACAAGGTATATGTAAACTAAGCACGTTCGCAAATATAAGCACGTCGGTATAAGAAATTTCATAATCTCACGCACATAAAAGCAAAGAAACGTAGATGTGGGTAGAACGATGAAGAAGCGACTTGAAGCAACAGAAATGTGGTTCTACAGATGGATGCTGAGGATACCATTGACCGAACATGTTAACAACGATGAGGTTTTAGAGAAAATAGGAACAGATGAAATTTCTGGGACACGTAAGGAGGAAGGAGTACTTGGAAAATTTGATACTCACAGGATAGATTGAGGGCAAGAGGAACAGAGGAAAACAGCGCGTAACATATTTGATGAGCTTGAATAAATGGATGGTAGAAGAGGGTTTGGGAGAAATAAAGAAAAAGAAAAAACTTATTAAGAAATACAATAGACAGAAAGATGTGGAGCGCCATGATCGACTACTTCCTGAAGGGACACGACACATAAAAGAAGCATTTATTTTACACAACTAATACTTATTTTTTAACGTAATATTTTTCGTTATCGATACGCATTTAAGCAATCCCTTGTATTTTAATCATAAAATCGATGATTATAGAATGAAAGTTTCAGGTCATAGTTCAACAAGTAACTGTGACCGGTTACGGACTTATAAATTCCTTCGAGAGCGGGTCATAAGTTCACATTTTTTTCTAAAAAATAAAATATCCACAAAAAGGTTTATATGTGCATGACTATTATATTGAAAATTATGCGTGGAATTACTTCGTAAAACATCCTTTTCGTGTATCTGGGAAAAGATTTCTTTTAATATATATTATTTTATAATCTTCATCTTATAATCTTACATATACATTCTTTTAATCATTTCATCCCAAGCAAGGCAATAATGTCACTAAGACGCAAAGAGGTTACTGGGAATGAAAAAGAACGAGAAAACTTTAGTGAAGAGAAGCGAGGGAAGAACAAGAAACGAACAGTTTGTAGACAGCACCTTTTTGTAGAATATTTATAAAGCCAAACAACGCAAACTTCTGAAGAGATGGGATTCTTCTTCCCTGTGTGCTATGTCCCCTCAGGACATAGGTGATCATAGCTTGCCACAACTTCCCCTATCTTGTAGCTCTTAATTTTATTTCTCCTAAGCCTTGTACTACCATCCATTTACACAAACGCATTAAGTATGTTATGCGTTGTTTTCCTGTCCTTTCTCTCTGTCTCGTAAGTATCCGATTGTCCAAGCCATCCTTCATCCTCATTATATAAGGAGCGGAAATATTAAATCTGAAATGGAAGCAGCATTGACCAAATTGAACAGAAACAAGGCGACAGGGCCAGACTGAATTGTAATAGAGATGCTGATGGGCTTAGACGATTTCGACAAGATCACAGAAATAATAAATGAACAGGGTTCCGAAAGACAGAAGATGGCGATTAACATTGAATTTAATCTTTTGAAGCAAGAAATCGGAAAGTAGTCCACAGGCGAGAAGGGCTAGAAAATAAACTGTTAGAGTAGAAGTGGCGTTTGCATCTAGTTAGTTTAACAGTAAAATTGTTAGACTGGGTTGCCAATCTAGTAGCACGCTTAAATTCATGTAGATGTGGCACCGGGAGGAAAAAAATGTTCATTAGAACTGTTGTCATGAAAATTTTCGTAGAAGCCACGTCAGATCGGTGAGAATGTGTACTCTTATTAACACACAAATAAGACAAAATGGAATAGCTTTTTCAGTTATTCACATCCACAATTATAACAGGTGTTGTCTGACCGGAGCGAGAGACAGATCTATGCGGGCAAAAAGAATCGGATAGAGACAATAAAAAATTTTATCGGGTGCCACGATCAAATTATTGGTGATTTTTACACTGAGATCATTAACGTCCGTTGGATTTGAAGTTAATCTAGTTAAAATAATATTCAATGTCAAGTACTAATGAAGATTGCAGGAGCAATCAGAATTTTTGTAATTTGCTGAAAGATGTATTGTACTCCCACATCATTTTTTTTTTACAATAATGTTCACCCTGTACAAAGCCCAAGAGCTAATCAACATAGAGTGTTACAGAGTAAGAGGCACAGTTTTTTTGCGGATATATCTAGGGGAGATGACGATTAACAATAGGCATGAACAGGTTAAGATTGTAGTGATCGCGAAGGCATGTTTGGAGTCGGTTCCACAAAGCAGCGGTTCGTGGAAAGAAGCTAATTGAGTGGATCTCACCAATGGAATAGGAAAGGAACGAGGGTGGTTCGATACAATCTGTGTGGCATGACGGGTCCGAGCCGTGAAGGTTAGAACTGGTGGAACTAAGGAATATAACTCTTCTGAACACTTTCCACGGAAATAGAGATAGAACAGAGTATCAACTAATTAAAAAATATACAGAGAATGTCTTTATCATCAATTTTCACGCACACACACACACACACACACACACACACACATATATATATATATATATATATATATATATATATATATATATATATATATATATATATATATAATTATTATTATTATTATTATTAATAATTAAAGAATGTTAAACACTTAAAATCCCATAGGTAATAATCTAAAAAATCAGCTCTCAATCTTTTATAATAATTTTGCTCTGTCTTTTGACATAAAGCTCTCTGTGTATCTATATCCTCCTGGAAATTCCATACAGATTACCATATTGTATTATATATGTACAGATATACATAAATATAGATTTTCAACGAATACATTTTTATGTATGTGTAGTGTGGTTTCAGGCCCAGCTCCTTCAGTCTTTCACTAATTTCAACTTGTATACTACTTCTGACCGCCCTTACCCTAATTTCATACAGGCTTGGTAGATTATATATATATATATATATATATATATATATATATATATATATATATATATATATATATTATTTCTAAAATTAAAGAAACCTACCATGAAAACCATGGAAGCAAAAAAAAAAAAAAAAAAGAAGCAGTGGAAAAAAAAAGACAAAAAAGATATGGACCATTAAGGAACTTGTCTGAACTAAATATGATGCACAGTGCATAATAATGAATAAATTTCTAATAAGAAAATCGGTCTAGAATCCAACCCACAAGATGACAGGCGTCCTTGATATGACGAGAAACTACATCCGGCAGCAAAATAGTTTTTGACGATTGTGGAACCACCTCTTAATTGCTGTTGTTCCCAGGTCCACCCTGTTCCAGGGTGGTAGCACATGTTATGGTCACAGCTATGGGCAAATAGTTAATCCTCAAACTGGGGTCAAAATACCAGCAATACATTTTTGAAAAAAATTATCAGCAATACATTTTGGAAAAAATATTACCTGCAATACATTTTTGAAAACAAACAATATTGCCAGCAATGAAAATCTTGTCGACATTAAATAACCCATTGAGGTTGATATGCCATAAAACAAATCAAACTAAAATGTCTTCACTTTACCTTGACTTCATGCTTCACGTTAAGAAGCAATCCTCAGACTGCTCGCTGAACGCACACACACACATATATAATAAATGCGAAAATGTCTGTGTATGTCACACTTTTTCAATTAAAGGGACACAACTCTTTAACTTTAAATATCTCATCTTCTTGAAATAAGACTTGCTCATCCAGGATTGTAATTGCATCATCAGATTGCAAATTTACCTCTCTGTGAAATTGAAGACAAAGTGATGAACATAGATCAAAGGGATCTCAGAAATTTCGCTCTGCCAAATCCAAACAAAGAAACTGGACAAATCAAAACAGCAATTTTGTGAGAAACAGGATACAACATGAAAGAACTGCGGCAATGATCCCCTGTTGAAACAAGACGAACAGAAAGTGTATAAAAAAGTCTTTGATGACATCAGCAACAACAATGGGGGGATTTTTTTTTTGGACACACCTGGAGGTACCGGTAAAAATTTTCTAACTAACCTTTTATCTGCAGCGGGACTCCAAATCAGTAGCATCATCTCGAATTGCTGCTATCCTCTTGTCTGAAGGACACACTGCACCTTCAAACTTCTACTGGATTTGAACTACAATGAAACCCCTTTTTGCAACATCAAAAGAGGGACCAACTAGTCTAAGCTACTGGAGGAGACAAGGTTCATTGTCTGGGATGAATGCACCATGGCACACAAGTGAACATTTGAGGCCCTGGACATAACATTCAAATACATTAGACAGTATTCACAAATTATGGGAAGTATCACTGTGCTACTCTCTGGTGATTTAGACAAACATTACCATTCACTGCATGATTAAATCAATGCTTGCTTGAAGAATTCTTGCCTGAAAACAAGCATGAAAGAATAACAGATGAACTTGAGGCAAGAACTTTTGCTGGTTTGCTGGTGCAGCTTGGCAATAGAACCATCAAAATGGACCAAAATGGAGATATTTTACACCCAAATTGTTGTGGAGTTTCAGTCTCAACTACCCAAGATTTGATTAACCATGTTTATCTAAGCATTAAATTGCATTTCACGGATTCAAACTGGCTTTGTGAGAGGGCGATATTAGCTCCCAAGAATTAAACTGCAGGTAGCTTCAATCGGAAACTTCTCAAAGAAATTCTAAAAGAAAGCATGAAGTACTTTTCCTTTAACACTGTGGTTGAACAAGAACAGACGGTGAATTATCCAATAGAGTTCCTGAACTCACTGCATCCTCCTGGAAGGCCATCACACAAGCAGGAACTAAAATAAAATGTGCTAGTTTTGCTATTGAGAAATCTGAATCCTCCAAAGCTTTGTAATGGAACAAAGTTTATTTTCAAAAAGATGCTTCCTCATCTGTTGGAAGTAGAAATCCTTACTGGCCCAGGAAAGGAAGAACATTTTAATTCCAATAATCCCCTTAATTCCTCCAGATCTTCCTTCTGAGTTCAAATTACTTCAGTTTCTAGTGAGAGTGAACTACGCAATGTCAATCAATAAATCCAAAGAACAATCATTGAACTTCATTTGATGGAAACCTGCTTTTCTCACAGCCAGCTCTATGTTGGCTGTTCAAGGGTTGCGAATGGAAACAAATTATTTCTACTGGCTCCGAATGAGAAAACATTTTTTTTTATCATGTAGCATCGCAATAAGTTCCAAATAGACAGATTATATCATTGTTTTGATGAAAACTATTGTTTGAAAAATATTATTCAAATATTATACTAAATGCATGATGTGTCACTGTTGGGTCGAAATCCCAATCCCAATCAAGAGCCCTCCGCCGGAGGTATCTTAAATATCGCTCGATACACTAAATTTTTATATATATATATATATATATATATATATATATATATATATATATATATATATATATATATATATATATATATATATATATATCCAATATTTATGCTCATTTCGTTAAATATGACTGGAAATTAACCACTAACATTGAAATGGGCGAAACATTAGTCGGAAGAGGTCGGGAAAACCAACATTATGAACAATTTTTTACACACTCAGTACTTAACAGAAAACACTTTTAAAGACATGAGAATAATTAAGTAAAATACTTACAAGATTTTCTTTGTACATCATATTTAACAAAACCTCTCTCTCTCTCTCTCTCTCTCTATATATATATATATATATATATATATATATATATATATATATATATATATATATATATGCATAGTAATGATACAATATGGTAATTCGTATCCAATTTCCAAGAGGATATAGACAGAGGAAAATTATCAAATAAAGAATATCAAACACTTAAAACCCATAGGTAATAATTTTATTTCATGAGGGCTCTAAAAAAAGCAGCTCTCAATCTTCAATACACTCAAAGAAACATATTAAAGAAAATGTGCCCTCCAGCTGGATTCGAATTTTGCAAGAGAAACCACCGTCTGATTCGATATACTTTAATCTCTCAGCTATGAAGTGCCTCACAATCAAGTAAGGTTCTATTTGCCTTTGAAGCAGGTTCAGATTTTCTCGAGAGCTCATATCTGCTTAGTTTTGTATCCGAAACGTAAACAAAGTCATTTCTAAAGAATTAATCGATTAATTTATCCGATATATTTTTATTAGTTTAATCGTCATTTTTAATGAATGCCCGTATTTGAGTAGACGTTCCATTTTCATTTTTAACCGTGTATATTACGTCTATCGGCGTACACATTCGAGCAAACAATAAACCAAGATGCCTAGAAGCACATTTTTTTAAAGTTTTCTTTAAAATATAAACGTGGCGTCTATTTTAAACACGAGTATCCGCTAAAATTAACATTTGATGTAATATGTACATTTTTTTTAAAATCCGGATAACCAAACATTAGCGTAAATAAAACATGACATGAATAAAGTAGTAAGTTTTTTTCTCTTTTTTTTTTTCTCTTTCTGCCTTTTGATGCCTGTAGAGTTAAAGGAATTGTTTTCTCAGTTATACAATTATGAGAGCAATTTTCTTTTTTTATTTATCTTAATTGGGTCATCTTCTCACCTGCAACCACATGAAGAGCAATATACTAAAAAAAAAAAAAATAAAAAAAAAAAATAAAAAAACGGAGAGAAACATCAAACATTTTAATTCCATCGGGACGGAAAAAGATAAGAACATATTAAAATATTATGAACATGGATCCCACATGGCACCACCCTATTTTACGGTTGCAATGCAACGAGCCCAGAAAATGTTCTAAAAATAAAACGCAGAATACGATGCGTCGAACGAGAGAGCCAGGGGAATTTTATCTCTTGTAATTCTATACTAATTTGTCTAATCAGGTTTTGCTAAACGGTATTTCCTACGCATCGCATATAAAGGGGGTTCCAATAACTTGGACCTATTTTAAATGTGAATTAAGTTTAAGCGTCTAATGATTTTTTTCTTTTAAATTTAACAATTTAAGTTTTTGGCAATTTCAACCATGGTAAGATTAACAATGTATTAAAGTTATCGAAGTCCATTACGAAAATGGACGTTCAAACAGAAATTCATTTGGCTCACTTCGCGATATTTTGTGTCAACGTAATCGACCAACCGAGAGTGCAATTGAAAGCGATGTAATGTTGTTGTGGCGAGGTTTAATTCCTGCACGCGATGGCGAATAGAGGTTTCGGAATTTTCAGCCACATTCTCGTGCACTGCAGCAATGTTTTCAGTTGAACGGCGTAAACGAGCACGCAATGGTATTTTCACATCTGCCACCGACCCAGTTTGTTTAAATTTACGAACAATTTTTCCAATTGCACTATTAAAAAATTAATTTTTTGATTGTTAATCTTTCCATGGTTGAAATTGCCAAAGACCCAAAGACTTAAGTTGATAAATCTGAAAGAAAAAGAAAAAAAACAACAAAAACATTAGACGCTTAAAATTAATTCACATTTAAAATCAGTCCAAGTTATTGGAACACTCTTCACACACAAACACACACACACACATATAACATAAAACATCGCTTAAAGGTATGCTATATTTCTGGGTTAAATTGCTCAATATCAGGAATAGAGTGTATGTAAATATAAAAGTGAACATTGAAGTCAACACCCAGAAGCGACTGTCTGTTTTATGCAATGTGTCTGACGATTGCGTCTAGCATGAAATAGACTGTCGCCTCTGGGTGTTGGTTTCAATATATATATATATATATATATATATATATATATATATATATATATATATGTACATATGTATATATATATATATGTACATATATATATATATATATGTATGTATATATATATATGTATATATATATATGTATATATATATCTATATCTATATATATATATATATATGTGTGTGTGTGTGTGTGCGTGTGCGTGTGTGTATAAAGAAGTAATGAATTTTTTTATTCATTAATCTGAGATATTCACATCACGTTAAAATTTATTTTTGTGGATACTCCTATTTGTGTAGACGCTTCATTTATTTATTAAACAGCATATTTATTTAGTAAGGAGGTACGGTGGAGTAATGGATAGCGGCTCGGATTGAGGTAATCGGAAAGCCGAGTTCGAATTCCAGTCGAATCCATTACATTCACTTACCTGCTAATACCCTTGAGAAAGGTACCAATCCCCATTTTCTCCCCCCAGCAGACCGGGTTCTACAGCCTTGGATGGCAGAAAGAAATGGCAACCTACTGCGGGAACAAATCTTCCTCGCCAGTCATGTTTCGAGAGATACATGATCGCCTTAGCGTGTATCACGCATGGCACATAACTGACTGACTGATATTTATTTATTTTCCTCCACCGGCCTGAATATTCAAGAAATCTTATTAAAGAAAAGATAGTCCCTCCTGAAAAATTTTAACCTGCGCTTCTTTTTGTAGGGGAAACCCTCGTGGGACTCGACGTGCTTTCAACCATCTCAACCACAAAGAGCGGCGACGTTTTTTTCTTTTTAGTAATATAAAATAAATATACTGTTTAAAAAAATAAACGGAACGTCTACTCAGATATGGATATCCAATAAAATAACGTTTAAAGTGCTATATATATATATATATATATATATATATATATATATATGAAATTTTCTCCGATTTAACCAGTAGAGAAAACAATATTTATGAATAAAAATGACAATAGGAAAACTGGTAATTGCTGACGCGTTTCGTCCAATGTGGACTTTATCAAAGCAAAATACGAAAATTAAATTAAATGAACAAAGTAACTAATAAAAACAAAAACAGAATGTACCTAGCAACTGGAATGTAGAGAAACGCTATTTTCATATTTTTAACTGAAAAATACATTCTGTTTTTGTTTTTATTAGTTACTTTGTTCATTTAATTTCATTTTCGTATTTTGCTTTGATAAAGTCCACATTGGACGAAACGCGTCAGCAATTACCAGTTTTCCTATTGTCATTTTTATTCATATATATAAGAAATGGCTTCATGACATTTTCCACTGAGCAATTTAAAAAGAAAATTACATAGATAAAGCCTTTCATAAAGTGTTAGCTGTAATTGCAAGAATAATTTTTTGTATTTCTTTAAGGCATGGGCTACCAGGAATTCCTTCAATCTTTTCCAATCAATCCGAGGGCTCCAACTACAACAGGAATTGTAATGTTCTCATCTGCCACATTTTTTGATATTTCAATTTCAAGGTCCTTGTATTTTGATAGCTTTTTGAAGATCTTCAAAGATATTTTGCAGTCTGCAGGGACTGTTATATCAATAAGGAGGCATTTTTTTTTTGTTCGCGGTCTCTAATAACAATGCGTGGACGATTAGCTTTGATTCTTCTGTCTTTAGCTTTGATTATTATCATTATCAGTATTATTATTACTATATAGTAACAGAAAGGAGCTAAAAAGAACTTTGCTTAAATAGAATTTAAGTTTATTTTTAAACTTGTGATCAAACAACTTAATTCGGCAACATGCAAAATTTTTGTGTTATTTAATGTTGAATATAATGCAGACATCTTCAAATAATCAGCTATATATAACCGTTTTTTTTTTCAAATCAATTATTAAAAATAGCTTCCAGCGAGTGAACCCTATAGGCGTTAAAGAAGACTATCCATCATAAAATATTATAGCCTGGCGCTACAGAATCATAAACAAAGAACTTCATTTAAAAACTTTCAACCGCAGTAACAGCTAAAATGGATACCACATGGAGCTAGAAAGAAACATTTTGACGTAATCCAGACGTTGGCTTTCCACACAACTTCGTACAAATGGTTAGGAAGGAACCCCCATTAGGAAAATGAGTGATATACGATATATATATGAGTTACTTTTCAGTTGAAGCTTAGAAAATCATTCTGCTGAAGCAGTTTTCAGTGGAATAGATTTCTCAAGTCTCCTAACAGTTCAGTCAATGAATATCCAATGTTTCCTTATAAGGAGACGTTTATTCTCCCTTATTATTGGTTTGTATCAAATATAGCTGATGTAACTGATATTCTCAGATTTGTAATAAAAAATCTTAGCTCCATTACGCTGTGCACGTGAGTAAAAGAAATCAAGTTTATATAAAATACTATCTTATATTATCTCGGTTAATATAGGTGTGGGCGTGCGGGTAGCCGTAAGTGCGCGTCTAACCTGACTATTTGGATCGCCAAATTGGGTCATTTGATAAACAAAAAACAAAAAAAAACAAAACAATGATAGCAGTGAAAATTGATTTCTTTTGCGGACGTTTATTACAACCGTTTTAGGTTTGCTTTAAGATATTCGCCAACTAGACGATTACTTGTTCTTTCTTTTTAATCAACTGACGCCAAGCAAGGCGATAATGCCACTAAGAAGTACGAGATTGCTTGGAGTGAAAGAAAATGAACATCAGAACTTTAGATTTTAGAAGGAACCGGAAACCAAACCATAAACCGGGCACAAGAAATAAACTTCTACTGTTCAAAAACCTGGGGAGGAGTGTGAACCGCGCGATAGGCAAACCTATCTACTCCTATTGAGAAAAACAATTTTAAACACCGGTAAAAAGGGAAAATAAACGAAAAATCCATAAAAAATAACATAAAAAACTTATCTTTGTTGAGTCGATTATAAAACTAAATGGAAACAACTCAACTATAAAAGACTAAACCGAAAGAATTTTATTATAAAAGACTAAACCGAAAGAATTTTATTATAAAAGACTAAAAAACCGAAACAACTCAACTAGAAAGGACTAAAAAAACGAAACAACTCAACTATAAAAGGCTAAAAACAAAACAACTATAAACTATTAAAAAACGGAACAATTCAACTATAAACTACTAAAAAACGAAACAACTACTCAACTATAAAGTACTAAAAAAACAACTCAACTATAAAAGGCTAAAAAAACGAAACAATTCGGCTATAAAATCCTAAAAATCGAAACAACTCAGCTATAAAGTACTATAAGACCGATTCAACTCAACTATAAAGTACTAAAAGAACGAAACAACTATAAAAGGCTAAAAACGAAACGAAACTATAAAGTACTAAAAAACGAAACGAAACTATAAAGTACTAAAAAACGAAACAAATGCTAAAAAACGAAACGAAACTATAAAGTACTAAAAAACGAAACAACTACTCAACTATAAAGTACTAAAAAAACGAAACAACTCAACTATAAAGTACTAAAAAAACGAAACAACTCAACTATAAAAGACTAAACCGAAAGAACTCTATGATAAACGACAAAAAACCGAAGCAAGTCAACTATAAAAGACTAAAAATCGAAACAAGTCAACGATAAAACACTAAAAAAAAAAAAAAAGAAAGAAAGTAACAGTTGAAAAAAAATACGAGGAGAAAGAATTATAGACAAATAAAAATACTTGAGGGAATACTTAAAAGTAAACATAAAAAAGAAAAGAAACAGTTCATCTGACCCATCTAGTACCCATCATCAGTACCCATCTAGGCGTTGGTATCCTATGAAATATAGACGCATTGAGAGATTGCGTAGGAAATGGACGTTAACGAACGAAAGATAAACGGCAGTCGGAAGGAAAAAAAGTAAAAACACAAAAATTAAGAAAGTATAGAACGGTTTAATATCAAAATAAACAAAATGTAAAGAAAAAGAGTTTTAAAAGGATAAAGCAATAATACTCAATTTCAAAGCCACATTCCTCCTCTTGAGATCTCAAGTTTCCTCAATACTCCCACTTTCTAGCCATTATGTCAGATTGTTCTACAAGTGCTATTGGTACGATGTAACGCAGTAATACCTGCTGTATGGTCAGGTCATCAACGATTAAACCTGTTCCTGGTCCAAGCTTTTTCTGGTGAGAAAGTTGGCGTAAAGATTAAAAACGAGACCTGTCAAAGTGGAGATCAACAGCCATCTAGAGCAATGGGATTGGATATAACAGCCGAAGTGTGATTATATGCCTTTCTATTCGGACCTGCATACTAATCTTAGTTGTTGTACTTTCAACGTTTCGGTAGTTATACCTTCCGGCTTTCCTCAGGTAATTATTGCAATCAATAACTTAATAATTTTAAATCTAGCCCTTTATTCAATCCATAGTGTATAATTGTTCTCATTTCGCTTTCCATGTGGAGAGGGATAGACTAGAAAGACTTATCTGACACGAGATATCTCTTGCACATCAAGTCAGTCTCCAAGTATTACTGCTACCATATAACCCAGTACAAACTAGTGCCTGTTCGGCTTATCGGAGACTAAATCGGTTTTCTCATCACGCTTTTCTGGTAAGGAATGTGGTTAAACACCAGACATATACTAAAAACATGACCTGTTAAAGTCCTGATGAACCTTCTTGTAGGGGCCAACGGCCATCTATCACAACGGGGTAGACAGGGATCCATATCTATGCAAGCAGCTATTGCGATGATGACACGACATCGGTTGGCGGAGGGCTTCCTAAATTGAAGTAAAAAAAAAAAGTGTTTTCCAGATGGAATTGTAATTATGATGTTTTATTTGACTCGATCCGCTTTAGTGCTGAAAAACGTTTATTTTATTGGTGATGGATGTTACAAGCGAGATGGGAGACGGTGACGTGTTTGCTTTATTGTCACAGGACTCAGCGGTCATATGGCCGTGACCAAGGCAAGCCTTCAAGTTGGAAGACATTGACTGTGTTTTGACCGGAATAGGGATGGAATCCGCCAGGTCTACTTGCCCAAAACATGCGACACGTTAATGAATATCTCTTCAGCTTTCAACCCAGATATGTGGAACGAACTGGTCAGGTATTAAGCTGCGCGGTGAAACTACAACGACATTTGGTCAGGTGACTGATGTTGATGATGAGGATTTTATGATAGTCATTACTGGAAAATTTTATGAAACAAAGTTTTATTAATTATAATAAAATGGAAAAATATTATTTCAGTGGGTTATAAAATCCCATTTGATTTAATATTCAAATCTTTCTATAGCTAAAATGCTTCCAGTTAATTTTGGATTTCCTTTAATGGTAGCCAAAAGCTTCCTGTTTGAGAATCATTGCTGTAGAGAAAGTAAAGTTTGGAAAAAAAAATAATGAAAAATTAAACGAAAGGAAGACGAAAAAGAAAGAGAAAAATGGAGAAAGAATGAAAAATTAAAAGAAATAACGAACGAGAGAACAAAAGAAGGAACGAACGAAAGAATGAACGAACGAGAGAACGAAATTGAAAACAATTGGAGAAAATGAAAGAGAAAACGAAAGAACGAACGAACGAAAGAAAGAAAGAGAGAAAGAAAACAAATAGGGAGAAGACTGACAAATAATTGAAAATGGAAAATTGTGTCTGAAATAAAAAAAAACAATTAAAAACGAATGCAACAGATTAGGAAAGAGAATTTTCACATTGAAATAAAAACTCGAACAAGTAACGATGTAAGCGTTATCTCATACATCTGAATACTGGAGACTTTGTGAAATGGAGAAAGGAAATGCAAGCTAAAAGCGTACTTACGCATGTGCTCATGAAATATGCATAAGGATCATGGACTAGGCTTTTCGAGATTTCGTCATCAGAACGAAGCTTGTCTTTAAAAATGCGTCTTTAGCTTCAATATTGAAAATTCAGCCTTGCTGTTGTAGTTTTAACCCGGCAATCTACTAAGAGAATAATTATATGCTTATTTTCTGTACTCTGTTACAAACTAATTCGCTATTTTCATTTCACAATCCACAAAAAATGTTTTATTGGTTTAGAAGTTGCAGTTACATTTTCCTTTTCACATGACGAGTTTAGATTGTGCAAAATACAGAAATGCATAAATTTTGAAATAACATTTCTTCCAATATTCATGCGAATAAAATTAAATTAAAAATACGTACGTTTAAAACTCTGCGTCGATTTTTGAAAGGATGGAAGTGCTTAGTAAGGATAGAACTCACTACTGTAGTATCATATGTGACTCACTGTAGATGATGTTAAAATAGACAAAACAGACTTACTGGCCATCAAAGAAGCCAAGTGAATCAGCGGGTTAACCTGAGAGATAACCTTCAAGCCAACAAATGCAGATCTATGTTTCACCCGATGTCAGTGGCTGTCCTCGACATGCGAACGCGTGATGGACCCACCTGCTTCTAGGATGTGCGCCCATGGGAAAAAAAACCCGTATGACATAGATATATGAACACCCACCAGGGAGAATATATCTCACGTCCTGGCGTGTTTTCATTAGTAATTTATGACGATAAGTTTGCAGTTTGTTAAATGATATTCTACGGAAACGGCGCCAGATCGTTCTTTACAAAGCAAAGTACATTCTCAGTTGGAATTTAAGTTCACACCAGACGTCAAGTAGAACTCATATATAGGATCCATAGCTAAAGATGCTGGAAAAATGTACCTGACTCCTTCTACCATAGTATATCTTTACAAGACTCAGATTAGCATAGACAACTGCTACTATATCTGGGCTGGACGTGTTCAATTCTCACTTTACAATCTTGATAAGTTCGAGGTCGTTTACGCTAATCATTTATTTTCCGCGCTGAAGCCTCTTTCCCACTTTTGGTAGGTTTTGAGGAGCGTAGAACCACCTCTTAATTACTTTTGTTCCTAGGACCACCCTAACCCGAGGTGTAGCATCTATTAAAGCCCCAGCTATAGGCAAATAGTTAACTTCCCTAAATGGGGTCAAACAACAATTTTTAACAATTTTTATAGTAAAAATACCGGCAAAAGCAATATATTTCCGTTAAAAAAATACCAGCAATACATTTTTGTAAAAGAAATTACTAATGTTCTCAAGAAAATTAAATTTCCTCATTAAATGACCCAGTACATACATTCAAATCACTAGTTCAGACCTTTCCAGTTAAGATCCGCTATGTTACTTCCGCGGAATCAAATCGCCCTCGTTCTTTATAGAAGGATGCTGAAAATATTATGGACAGAACATGTGAGCAACGAGAACGTTTTAAGAAAAATGGAAGAGAGAGGCAGTTGAAATTTCTAGGACGCATAATGAGGAAAGAAGGCTATGAAAATGTGACACTCACAGGGCATATTGAATATTTGAAGGAAAATGGAAACAAATAAGATACTTATACTTAGAATCAGAGAGAGGTAGGTGAAATTTATAGGATATATAATGAGGAGAGAAGGCTAGAAAAATCTGAGGGCATATTGAAGGAAAGAGAAAAAAAGCGAGTTACCTTACATGACGAGATTGGTAAGCAGATATACAACGATAAGAGCTGCAAAGAAAGTTGTGGAGAGCCAAGAAGAAGTAAGCTTATTTAAATTATTTAATATCTTTAATTGCGTGTACATACTCAGTAGAACTACGTGAACCAAAGATTGCTGAACAATTGATATTTTGGTTTATTTAGCATAGCTTAGACGTGGTATAAGACCGAAAATATGGAGCATACATTTAGGATCGAACTCACTTGCGCGACAAGTCGAAGTGACCCCCCCTCAGATGAAGTCAGAAATATCGTTGTTTCTTAATAATTTCCTGAGCCGACGAACTGATATTGTCGATAAATAAAAAACTTGAAACTTGATAGTGGATGTGGAAGTCTTTAAAAAGAGGGGAAAGACGTCTTCCTGATATGACACAATGCAAACATCAGTAAAAAAAAAAAAAAAAAAAAAATCAAGGTCAATGTAAGAAAACCATGGGAAGATAGCAATAGTCGCAAAACCTGTCAACAACACAGATCAGATATCATGTTGAAAGAAAGTGAAGAAAACACGAAGAAGATCCGGTGGGTGTGAAACTCTCCGCCAATAGAAATTCACAAATTTATCGACACTACGGATAAGACAATCAAAAGATCCGATTAAACTCAAATGTGGGTGGGCTTGCTAGAAATGGCAAAAACAGTAAAAACATTAGAATTTGTCTGTTCTCTCTTGAGTTTAACATAAAGATATACCCAACTATCTAGTAATCTTTGGTCTAATAACCTGATTTTCGGATAGACGAAATTGTATTAGGTTGGTGCAAAAATATGACGTAATAATGTCGTTTTTTGACGTATTTTTTAACGTCAAAAAACAACATTATTACGTCATTATTTTTGCACCAACCTAATAGGTAAATATAGGCTGTGCCCAGATAAATTCACTGAGTACTGAGACCCGCGGCGCTTAAGGTTTTAAGAGTTAGATGTTTTTTCAATCATTTTTTTTTTGTCATTTTAGTTTGTCTGCTATTGAAGCTTTGCATCGTTTCATCTCTGTCTGCCTGTTTCTGTTTTGTTGTTTGCCATATATTTGAATTGTATTTGTAGGTAGTGTAACGGGTGGTCGGTGAAGAAATTCGAATCAGCGAGCTGCATTCAAATTCTGGGCTAGATCTGTTGATTTTCACTTCCGCGTAAATGACCTCAAAGAAAGTCAAGAATCTATCTCTTACCCCCTTTGCTATAGGTTAAATAACAGGATAGACTGTAGTCTTGAATGGAACCAGTCTAAAGGAAGGAAAACTCTGAAATCCAAGAATATATAGTAATTTACAGATACTGAAGAAATATGTAGAGAGATATGAAACCCGGGAGTGATATGGCGTTTTTTAAAATTTAAATACCGTATATACTTGTGTATAAGCCGACTTCATGGATAATACAACTTCTGAATTTATCTGTGAAAAACCTGATTTTTTTCATATAGCTTATGCATAATGAAACCCCAACTTCCGACCAATACTAGTAGGCCTACTTTATTCAAATATTGCAATAATGGGCACCATCTTGAAAACATTTTATAGCAAATAAATGGTCTTCATTCATTTTTACACAAAGCTACCATAAATGGCGAGAAAAATCCCTTAACGTAAAATATCTGATACGAAGATTTAGATGCCGTGCGAACAGAGGAAAGACTAACAGGTGGCCACACCTGGGAAATGAAGTGGAGGTTACCTGTACCGTGAGAATGTAGGCCTACCAGGTAGGTTACGGTCACCGAAATTACATGAATTTTAACTCTTCCAGAAAAAAAATACCTGTGTATAATGCGATCCCCTAGATTTTTGTTTAAAAACTGGTGATAAAAAACTCGACATACACGGGATATATATAGATTAGGAACAGGATATATATAGATTAGGAACAGGATATATATAGATTAGGAACAGGATAAAAACTTCGGAAATATAAATATGAAATATAGAATAAAACTAAGCTCAAAATTCAAGGTTTTTCAACGATCTTCATGAATACTGCAAACTTGAAATACAAAATTAGGGGAGCTGAAGGAATTTTAAAAACTTAATAAATAGCATTCTTTGAATAAACATAAACATAAACATCTTACTGTTGACAGAGATACAGACACTCTTATAGACAAACACACACACATTCATATATTCTGGTCAATAGGTAGCAAGGTCAGGTATTTAGGATTTATTATGTTATCCCGAGATTAGGCCGCAGACGAATATATATATATATATATATATATATATATATATATATATATATATATATATATATATATATATATAGTTTAAGAAATAAACGGAAGGTCTACTTAAATATGAGTATCCAGTAAGAATACCTTTCAAAATTGATAAACATTCTATAGTAAAAAAAATCCATTATTTTCCTTAGAAAAAATCGCTTTGTTGTTGTTTTGAGCAGAAACTGTGCAGATATGAAACATTTCGGGAGAGCAAAGACGAGAGAAGTTTCGCTTAAAGGCACTATTCGGAATAACCTGATCAATTAGTTCTGTGTAGTTTAGTTACTGAGAGCGGGTCGGTTCTAACGGTAGCTTCTTCAGCCCAGAGAGACGCAGGTTCGAGCCCTGCCAAGGAGCAAACTCTTTTTTTGGTAAAGATTTCTCGAACATTCAGGCCGGTAGACGAAAATAAATAAATATACCGTTTAATAATTACACGGATCATTAAATACGAATATGCACTAAAAATAACATTTAAAGTGATAAACAATCTGTCGGATTAATAAAAATCCATGACTTTCCTAAGAAAAATTATATACATATATATATATATATATATATATATATATATATATATATATATATGTGTGTGTGTGTGTGTGTGTGTGTGTGTGTGTGTGTGTGTGTGTGTAGTTTTATGAGTTAACGTGCTCGATATTATATGTAAATATAAAATTCGACATTCTGTTTCAGACTGTCTCAATTGGGTGTTGATCTCAATATCAACTTTAATATATATATGTGTGTGTGTGTGTGCGCAATGTAAATCTATTTAAACTCGGAGGATGAAAAAACCTGTATAACAGTTCACCCTGACAATCCCATGTGGTGAAAACTAGGTAGCTAGTACCTGGCTCATTAAGATTTATTTATTTTATATATACATACATACATACATATATAAGTATGGATTTTCATTTATTAATCCGATATATTTCTAATTTATTTGTTTAAACGTTATATAAATATCCATCAAAAAATAACGTTTAAACAAATTATATATATATATATATATATATATATATATATGTGTGTGTGTGTGTGTGTGTGTGTGTGTGTGTATGCGTGTGTATGTAGAAAGAGAGAGAGGGGGAGTGTGGACATATTAACTGTCAATACCATGTTCAGACGTGTTGATTCTTATATAAATACTTCCACGATAAGTATAGCAAACTTTAACAATATATATATATATATATATATATATATATATATATATATATATATAGCCAACTACACAAAATATCCGATCTAAAAGCAGCACGTTCTCCCCCTCAAAATGGAAACCGACAAAGTATGATCATTTGTCTCTGATTATTTCAAATCAGATGCATATTAGAATCGCTGTGAAATGAATGAAAGCCTCGCCTATAAAAAAAAAAAAATAAAGAAAACTTATTTTTCGTAGATTTAGTAGAAATGGTTACCTTATCAGCAGAGCCTGTCACTTGTAAGGAATCATCTCGCTAGGAAGAGTCCCACTCAAGATGAAAAGCCGAGATCACTTACGTCCTTTGTGAATCTACAAACATTATGACATGTTTGGTTGGCTGAGTATGTTGTAAAATTTCTTTTTACGAACGGTTATTGTTATACAAACAGTAACCTCGTCTGCTAGTGATTTTACAGATGACGTTTCAAATTTTTACAATGATAAATTATTAAGCATCGCTTTCCAGTCTTTTATTCAAGAAACGTAGTAAATATCATGTAAAATTGCTGTCACTTGATCCCTGTTGGGGGGAGGGATACGGCACAAATAAAGCGAATTAGCTTCCTGACTAAATGTTTTTGATATATAAAAAATTATATATCGTGTATTCTATACTGTCGGCATTGAAAAATGCTAAAGAATAAAAGAAGATAGTAAAAAAAAAAAGAAAAAAGAAAGCTTTCGATATCGGCAAATTCATTTAAAAACCGCAAAAAATTCTTACTGAAATGGATCAAAGAAAAAGTCATCCCACGATGCACGCATAAAATATTATGAACATCTCATCACATTACTGACATATGCATGGGATTTCTTAAAATCATTCACTGAGGAATTAGAAGAATTGGAAAAACTAACCTTAAAAAAAAAAGCTAAAAATGCTGAACCCCCCAACTCCAGAAAAAGAACGTTGCATTAAAATCGGAAATGGCTCATTTACAACAAACGATGAATCAAATTAGCAAAAAACCAAATCAACAAACTAAGACAAAATCTCAACTTATTGCCTTGTAAGGTATTAAGCTGAGTTATTACCTATCAAGTAACATGTAATCTAGCGAAGGAGAGCGAAAAGAAAGGACTAAGCATAAAATCAAAAAACAGAATGCCCGGTCATCAGCAAAAAGATGAGCCCGAAATATGGTCTACAGGTTGGTGACACTAAAATGAAGCAGATGCGGAAATTTAAATACTTGAAAAGTGTTCTGACAGAGGACGGTAAGTGCGACGCTGAGATCCGAAGACGCATTCCAAAAGCTAGACAGAGTATTACGAGACAGGAGGATTTCATTGGTAACAAAGAAAAGAGTACTGAACTACTATGTGATATCTGTCCTCCTTTACGGCAGCTAATGTTGGACGATCTCCTCAAAGATGAAGAAGAGACTCAAGGCAGTATAGGTGTGGTTCTACAGAAGGATGCTGAGGATACCATGGACTGATCATGTAAGCAATGATAAGGTTTTCGAGAGGATGCAAACAAAAAAGAAAATCATTCAGGGAGGACAGAGGGAAAGAGGGACAAGGGAAAGCAACACGTGACATACTTAATGGACTTAAGCAAGTCGATGGCAAAACAGGATCTAGGAGAAATAACAAAAAGTCAAAGCTTATTAAGAGCTACAAGGGACAGGAAGAAGTGGAGAGCCATGATCGCTTACGTCCTGAATGGACATGGAACATAAAAGAAGATATGATCAGCATTTTTTGTCTCATGAAGATTTTTCAAAACATTTTCCATAAAGGCTTACAATACTTTTGACTACAACGCTTAAATTTCTACGAGTTTTTTTTCCGCTGGGAGGTTTAATGGAATTTCTACCGAACTTATGTGCCTTCAGTTGTTCAATTCAAGTGAATTGGATTTTATCAAATGATAAACATATTATTTTTAAATAATTATAATTTTTAAGCGAATGCATCATTTTATAATAAACTAATTAATAAAAAAGTAATAATCTATAAAAAATAATTACGTTAACATTTTCACCTATAAATGCACATATAGGAACAACGCAAATGTAGAAGCACATATAAAAAGTATGAAGATGACCAGATTTCAGTAGTACCATTGATCATATGAGTAGGTATATCGAATATAGTCATAAACATTACAAGAAGGTTATCGTTTACTTATCTTGAAAATTACAGCTTTATCCCTCCCCCCAAAAGACTCTCACTTTGTGGAACAGCATCTCGCGTGGGTGCTTTCTTGCTCACTACAGTTTTATAAAAGGAGTCGACTGTAGTCGGGATTATCGAGTCAATCCTTTCCATAGTTTCATGATATGTGCGTTGCCAGGGCTACATACAGTTTTGAATTCGGTGTTTTCCTTCACCTAGACTGGTTGTCATCTAAGGCTATGGAACAGTCTCTCCTGCAGAAGAGTTGGATTCATAGCTTTTTCAAGAGTATTAGCACGTAAGTGAATGTAATGAACTCGATAGGAATTCGAACACTCCGATTCCTCAAACAGAGCTGCAATCCATTACTCTACCGTGCTTTAAGTCTTAATCTCTCCAAATCAAGGGTCAATCGTTTTCTGTTTTCATTCCTTACCAGCTCCTCTTTCATTCACATCACACAACACGCCCGTCATTACCATTTTAACCCTCTACCTTGAGTGACTCTTGAGTCTTGTTCAATGTGAATCTTAGTATTAAAAATATTTATTTAATGACAGGATTTGAATTTTTACTAACCAAGATCTAGTTCAGCGATTTGTTATTGAGATAGCAACACTTAATAAAATCTGTGTTAATTGTTTCTTTTTTTTTCTTCATAGCTAATATCATTGTCCTTTCCTTGTTGAAAAGATCAGATCTTAACACCAACTTTAAATAATGTCATTTAAATGCCATCCATTTTATTATAAGCCAAAGCAGATTTACATTTAAGAAAAAAATAGTATATCGTTTCTTGTTTCAAGGGTGATGGCGTGACAAGAATGTTTTTTTAATGACATATAACTTAGCTGAAGATTCCCGGTAGCTTAATAAAAAATGGTGACCGGTTGACTCGAGTTCGAATCCTATTTGCAGCTTTTTTCATTTTTTAAAAAATTTATTATTCACCCAATAAAAGGCCAACGAGCCAATCAAGGTAGGGGCTTACTGAGTGAAATTGTTGTTAGGAGTGGGGAAGGAAGAATCACGAAGTGCATACTATAAAGACGTGTAGGATAGATATCGGTTGACCCGTGACTTGAAGAGTCCAAGATTCTATTTGTCAGGGAAGCACCCTCTCGGGTGTCTTTTCCACAAACCAGCCGTTCTGGGGAAGAAGCCGTTTGGGTGAAACGTGCTTCTTAATGTGAAGGAAAAGGGGATGAACACGGCATGATGGGTCATAGCTGTAAAGGTCCGAACTGCGCCTGTCTACTTATTATTACTACTATTGTTAGTCGAGGAAGGGGTGTATAATGCCAATTTTCTCAGCCCCCGCTCCCAAACTGAATGCTTAATAGTTACTAATCAGACAATAATAACTGTCACTAAAATTTGTACATCTGTTGTTAACAGTAGATTAAAACGTTGTTTAGAGATTGACTGATTTATTTATTAGGTTGGTGCAAAAATAATGACGTAATAATGTCGTTTTTTGACGTTAAAAAATACGTCAAAAACGACATTATTACGTCATTATTTTTGTACCAACCTAATATTTTTTACGGTTGATTTTACGGTTTTATTAACTTCCACTAACCGTGTCTGTTTATTCGACTTTTATTATATCTTCTAATTTCCGAATAAAATGTTGTACATCGAGATTGAAGTTATGAATAAATTGTCCAAAGGTTATATTTTACTTTTGTTGTTGTTGTTATTTTTAACTATTCATTTACTTTCGATTATTACAGTCTTTCTCCAAGACTGTAATAGTCGAAAGTACTTGAATATAACAAAGAAAAACTTAATTTATTCATTTAGTAATTGGAAATTTATAATAAAATGTTTGTTAGACAGTCGGTGGAATCTAATCAAGCTTGTTGGGGGATACAATACAAAAACATGAGGCCTACCTGAAGAATGAAAAACAAAAAGGACAGACCTCAAAGTATAGGAACTTTTTCTAACAAATCATTAACTTAATTGAGTTTCTTTTTCCAGGTTTTCAGATAAGACGTTTAGCCATCTTGACACCATTTGTCGTAAGAGTCACTAAAAACCCTTTGAGTTATTCAGCTAGAAAGACAACAGGTTAAAATCGTTTTGTCAGCCCCACTATGTCTACTCAAATGAACAATGGTGGGAGGAAAAAGATCATTCAGGCCTTCAGTAATGGTACCAACATCCCAACTCTGGCTTCCATCTTCAAAGTCCATTCAATAACCGTCAAGAGAATTGTGAATAAGTTTTTAAAAAGTGAACAGTAGAAAGAAAAACTGGATCAGGAGGTCACAGCAGCAAAAGTGATCCTCATTTCAACTTAGAACTAAATACATTCTTATTGTTCTTATTGTATTATAAAAACCTTGGGAATTCCAGTAAGACATCTTTAATCATTTCTATGATACAACGGTGTAAATCTTTTCTTTTATAAAACTTCTCGTATATTCAGGCCTGTAGACGAAAATAAATAAATATACTGTTTAATAAATACTCGAAGTGTCTACTCAAATATGAGTATCAACTAAAAGTAATGTTTCAAATGATTATCTCTCTCTTTATATATATATATATATATATATATATATATATATATATATATATATATATGACCATGAGACCCGGGTTCAAATCTCATCATGGTGAATTTATCAGAAAGGAGACCTCCTGGTGTTATCGGATTCAAGAGGTCAATCCCAGCGTGCGGCACCTTTGGAAAACGCCTGAAAACCATACCACGTGTTGACCCAAACCTTGCGAGTGAAATTGGGTAGACGGAACCCTGTCCGTAGCTATGCCGAGGGCTTGAGCGTGCTGGCCTTGTTCAAATTGTTGATCGCGCTAGATAACACGCTCTTTTCCTGAAATTGTAACTAAGGTCTGCTCAGCATAGATGCAGTATGGGTGTTGAATAAACAAAAATATGCCTGAGCAAGCGTCTGCAATAGGGATTGGCTAGCCGTCCTAGTAGACGGGGATCGTCGAATATCGGATATGTATCATATATATGTATAACGTAAATTTGGGCAACAATCTTTCTTTTATACACATTTCATTGAATGTAACAGATATAAATGATTTTATAAGTTTTTTTTTATTATGATTTTATAATATTCTGACAGATTTTTAGGCTGGGAGGTGCAAACTAAGAGAGTGTAGTTAATGTCCATAATGTTTAATCGAATTTTTGTCTTTATTCAAACATTTTTTTTTTTTGTTATAATAAACATTATTTTAATGGGTACGCACATCCCAGACAAAATCATTTCGATTTAACGCTGCAAACACAAACACAAGAATCTTCAAAATAATATTTTTTACGTTTCTCGAACTAAAGAAATCAATCCTGGGATCTAATTGAGTAGTTACATAACGATGCCGAAGTGGGTCATAATAATCAAGTTGGTAATTTGATGCAACAGTAGGCAGCTAAGTTTAATTTTAAGAAGCGTTAAACCAAAATGAATCACATTACTATTCTGTATTTTCTCTTCGGATTACCCGATACAGTGTCAATAGACACACAAATTAGTGTCTAAGGAGAATAACATTGACTACATTTGGTGGTTGGTGAGTGTCTGATTTAATTTGAAGTTGATGGGGAGGTGCATTTCAAAGCAATATTTGGGAAACACATTATAAAAGAAGATGATGGAGGTACATAGGAGGGAGAAAACGATGGAGAAGGTAGGTTAAGACATTAGAAGAAAAGGGCAGGAGATATACAATGGCAGGGGAGAAGGACTGGGGAAATCCATTCTTTCTTTAAAGTGGGGGATGTAAATTGCAAAGATATGATGGGTAATACATTGTAGGGGGAAGGCTGGGGAAGACACCTTGGGGGGCAGAAACCGGGAGATACGATGAAAGGGGAAGGTTACAGGAGACACATTGGAGAGAAAAAGTGGAGGCGATATATTGAGGGTAGAGAGTTGTAGGGAGATAGATTGCAGGCAGAGAGATAAAGGGAGATATACTGTAGGTAAAAATCGAGGGAGATATATTGTAAGGAGAAGGTGGATATTTACCTGCACGCCCACGTCAAAACTCAGTGTGACATAAGGTTGAAGTTTAATGTGTTTTTTTTTTGTTTTTTTTTTCAGTGGTACCTTATAAAAATTGCTCAAACCCGTTTTTGGTTAAGGTACCCCCACCTCTCGAAGGAGAGGTACTGCTTGCGGTGATGCCCCTCACTCTGGGGCTCAAGCGAATATTACTTTGAACTTCGCCCGGCAGAAGCGAACTCTGGCGCCTGGGAAGTATTGCAGAGAGGTGAAGGTGTATTGCTAAGTCTCTTCTCTATATTAATATTGCAAGCGAACAGTTAACGAATGTTTGTTTAAAAAACTTGTCATTGTATTTACCATATTTCTTTTTACTACTTAAAGCGAAATTGCATGATAGATGTTTATGCTCAAAGGTCCGTAAAAGCCAGGTAATTTGATATAAGTTGTGTGGGTAAACGCTGATAAAAGCCAGGTAAATCTACAGTATGTGACTGTAAAAACATGCTGGTAAAAGCCTGGTAAACCTACGAGATATACGGGTGCTGTAACAGCGGCTTGTAAAAAGAAAAAAAAAGAAGAAATCTGTGAGCCGAGTTCGAATTCCACTTGAATGTGTAAAATATTAGGGTAGACTGGGCTATATAGCCTTGGTTTGTAACCAGTCTAGAGATGGTGATTCAATGAAACTCACCCATTCCCCAACAGCCTAGAACACTAGTGAGAATATGTCGAACCGTAAAAGTCCGCAATGATTGAAATTCTTAAGTCACGTGAGTTGCGCAATCTGCCGCAGTCGGAGATAGCATCTGCTTTTTAAAAACTCAGCATTTCGAATATTGTTTTTTTTTTTTTTTACCGAAACAATGCTTCCTCACTTCAAAGATTGGCGTAACACAATCATCCTTTCCCTATTTTTCTCAATCTGATTTTCAGTCGTGATGAACTAAGCTTATCGGTTTGATATCATTTTTTTCTTCTAGGAACGATATTGTTAAAATTTATGATGAAAATATGAATCACAGGGCCCCACCTCCCACCAAAAAAAATTGACATCATTTAAAATATAAATGTCTGAGTAACTACATGTGTCAGACAAATGACATTAAATAAGCTTCATGTTGAACAGTAAAAAAATTATTAATTAAAATTTGAACATGATATTCAGAGGGATGCAGATTTTATAAGCGACTTCACAAAACCTTCGAAATGTTCAATATGCACACCACCTGTGACACGACACGTGTCAAGTCAGTAGCCTAGCTCCTGCCAAACACGTTGTAGCATGTCTTGCGCAACATTCTTAGTGATTCTCTGCTTAAGATCCTTTAGGCTTGTAGGAAGAGGGAGGATATAGTCTTGCCCATTCACATAGCCTGTCAAATCAGGCGAACGTGATGGCTACTTCAACAGAAAGTTCTCATTATCACTGGCACGCCCAATCCATCACCGTGGTAGATTTTCATTGAGATCAGTCCGCACGTTAAAATTTGAGACCATTTGAACAAGAATTAAACTACAAAATGGTGTCATTTTTTTTTTTTTTGACCCCCAGTATTTTAAATGAAATACAAATAGCATTTCATTAGGCTTACATTATACACTTTCTCTTTAACGTAAATATTTGAAACTATCGCTGAATCAGGATGTGCAGATAATGCATTTTTTTAGCGGATTGGAACGTGAAGGATTTCGAATCTCGGTTGAGTTCGTTGCACTCAGCTTCACACAAATACCCTTCACCCAGCTATAGCTTAAATAGTAGGGAAGACTGGACACTGTGGCCGTGTTTGTCAAGCAGTCTAGGAGGAGGACAATTCTGAATTCAAAATCCAGCCATCTGAACCTGTACAAAGATGATTAGACATGACGTGAATAGACAAAAACGAAAAAACCCAAAACATGGCACATTTCAACCACTATGAATGATCAACCACTGAAAATGATTACCCGAAAAGCTGTTGACACCTGGAAAAATGAACGGATCTCTAATGAACTCCTTTCTTTAATTTTTCGTTCTACCTGAGTGTTACCTGTTCTCTCTCTATTCCCCATCTTTTAATTTTAAACAAACAGAACAACATACAGAAGCAAACCAACTTCATTCGAGATTGGTTATCAGGTTTTTTTTTTCAGTATTACAATCATTTATGACATATTACAGCGAAGTAGAATGAACATTAAAAAGCCACACGAATATTGCCGTATAAATCCAACAGCAGAATTTAAGAAAACGAGCAAGACCTTTTTTAAATCACTGTTTATAAATACAGTATGAATTAATCAGTCTTAGAAACGGTGTTTATTTCTTAAGGATGTTTACTCTGTCAGAAAGTCTTGCAATTAACAAGAAATATATGTTTTAAATAACATGCTGAGGTCCAAGTACCGATAAAACAGATCCCTATTTCCGGGTCTGTTTGACGTTTATTTTGTTTTTCTTCTTGAAAGTAAAATATTACACCTGATATTTACAATTGTGCATGGGTGTGTATACTTTTCTTCATTTTCTTGTTCATATCAGTACCTGGCTCTGCTTCAAATGTTTCCAGTATTTTTTATACTATATTTTATTCCTATAGATTCATACTGTCATTAGAGTCAAAATATTTTCTCTGTGTTTTTATATCACTTTGTGCCACCTTTCAACATGCCATCAAAAAAGAAAGAGAAAAGAAAAAAAGAATGATTCCAGTTTTGATTCAATGAATTATTCAAGAAAATCTTTGTTTTCCTGAAAGTGTTTGAATCATTTACGAAATAAGGTACGTAAGAGTCTAATGTGAGAATGGACGAAAATAAACTGGACAATGGATAGAGGGAAACTAGACAAAGAACTGGACAAATGCATAGAAGAGAAATATAAAATATACAGGGTGAGATAGGTAAATTGTCGCCATTTTATATTTTTAAAATGCGTTGTTATTTTATTTTGTCGACTGCACAGCATAGTAGGGTCGGTTGAGCACTGTGTGTAAGAAAAAGAGCACCATGACATAATTCACTCCAACAGAAATTTGGAAACGGAATGCTCTAATGGTTGAAGCAACAAAACGAACATTCCAGAGTGTTTTGGTTGTCAATCTGAGGACAGTGCAAAGGATCCAGAAAGAGTTAGAGGATATATTCAGTCAAAATCATGGTGTTTGGAGTGATCAGTAGTGATAGCGACGTTATGCCTCCATTCATCTTCCCACAGGAACTCAGACTCAACGCGGAGACCTACATCAAACGCCTTGAAGAGGTTGTGCTGCCCTGGGACATGTATTCACTGACTCGGTCGGCAGACGATAAAATATATTTTTTCCGTCTACAACCGAGTCGGTTGAAAGCCCGTCAGATCTAACGACGGTTTCTTCTGTAAAGGGGGATGCAAATCACACACACACACACACACACACACACATACACACACACATATATATATATATATATATATATATATATATATATATATATATATACACTGTTACATTAGAACATGCAAGTTACTACTACAAAATTGCAAATTTTGTTTCGACGTTCAAAACACGTATTAAAGGTAATTAACAATGATGGTAACTACCTGATGAGACGTGTTTTAAACGTCGAAACAAAATTTGCAATTTTGTAGTAGTAACAATTTGCTTGTTCTAATGTAACAGTATATAATAAATATTTATTGCTCTACTCTTGTATTGAGCCCTTTTTTAAATTGATGATATAAACGTTTTAATTTTATTCTTTTCGTACTTTTATATTTTCGTACTTATATATATATATATATATATATATATATATATATATATATATATATATATATATGAGAGAGAGAGAGATTTCAGCTTTTAAAAATACATTAATTGCTTAAAATATTATTTAGATTACGTTTCGGGTACGAAAATAAGGTTAGATATATGCAGATATAGACTTCGAAATGCCCCAACGAGTGTTAAGCATTCCTTTAGTAGGGTAATTGAGTCTTGCTTTGTTATAATGGTTTCTTGTGGTCTTGATAAAAGACCCACATGGCTTAAAAGTTGTTTTCCTGAAACAAAGCAATCCAGGTTCGAGAGCTACCCTTTCCTTTTGTAGCACATCTCAATCTCTAAACCGGTTTACTGTTTAAGAAACGGGATGGCTACTGAAACACGTGTACCCACTAAATATTAATATATAAAGGAGCGTAAATTGAAAGAAAGAGAGGAAATCTTTTTTTTTTTTAAGTGATTTGTTAGGGAAAATGGTTAAAATAAAGACGCATCACTGAAAAACAAAATATGTGGATACTTAAAAAAGATATAGGGAGTAAGACATGTAAGAAGAAAGAGACAAAAAAATGAACGTAGAAAGAATTTTGTCAAGAAGAAAAATAAAAAAAAAAGAATAAACAGGAAGCAACGATAAAAGAAATGAAAGCAAGTTTCTTGATAGGGATGTAATGAAAGCCGGATAAAATCAAAACAAATCCGATTATGTCTCGAGTAAACGTTTTAATATCGTAAATAAACAGGGGAGCATCGATTGAGGCAAACGTATGGACTTGTTTCAACGCGTTTGTCTTAATTACCGGATGATCTTCGTAAAATGGAGTGCAATGAAAAGGGCAATAAGAGAGTTGGGAGAGGAAGATGGAAGATGAAGAAAGAGCAGAATGAGATAAAGATTGAATAAAAGTTTATGAAGGAAGAGAGGTATAAGAAAAAAGGGAAAAAAGGAAGTTTACAAAAAGCAGAAAGAAAGGAAGGAAGAGAGGAAAGTTAAAAAAAAAATGTAGGACAAAAAAAAGTATTAGGTTGATGCAAAAATAATGACGTAATAATGTCGTTTTTTGACGTACGTCAAAAAACGACATTATTACGTCATTATTTTTGCACCAACCTAATAAATACGGAAGATCCGTGTTAGGGATATTGGTAAATTAATCAGAACATGGGCGAAGAACTGAGAAAAAGAACGACAGATAAATGCAAAACAAAAAAAAAATGGAGACAGAGAGAGAGAAAGAGAGAGAGAGAGAAAGAGAGAGAGAAAGAGAGAGAGAAAGAGAGAGAGAACAATAACAAAAAGCGCAAAAAAAAAAAAATTGGAGAGGACAGAGTGACAGAGAGCGCGGAAGATGAGTACAAGAACGAAATAAGAAAGAAAAGAATATTAGAGAGGAAGCTAGAAAAGGGAACTAAGTAAACGAAAAAGAACAAAAAAATACGAAAAAATTGAGAGAGAACAAAGAGAACGCGAATGGGAGAGAGAGAGAGAGAGAAGGAAAAGAACATCAGAAAGATACAAAGAAAATTAGAGAGGAAAGAGCGACACACAGAGAGAAAGCGAGAGATAAAAAGTAACGACATAAGCAAAGGAAATTAGAGAAATATCAGAAAGAAAGATGGAGGTTAAGTGTAAGAAAAGAAACAACAGAAAAATGCGAAGAAAATGAGGCGGAACAGAAAGAACGCGTACAAGAGAGAGAGAGAGAGAGAGAGAGAGAGAAACTGAAAAAAAACATACAGAGACTTAGAGAAAATCAACACCAGTATCTTATACAAATATTTTAATATTTTTAATTCTTTCAAGGATTGAATTTATAAGATCTGCTATCCTATCATTTCCGATTGGAGAATATTCAAAACAGATTTTGAGACATACCATTAAAATTGGTTTAATTATACAATACCAACAAGAATATAGTTTACGTATCTAGTTTAATAAATAACTTGTAATTTTCTATCAGTGTAGCTTATTTAACCCTGTTTGCTACTTACGATAAACAAGATACATTTTTCAATATGGCGCTTTTAATTCGATTTTCTTAAATAAACTTTGCTTTTTTATCTTTATTTATCATGGGAAGAATACCAAAGAACAATCTTCTTTATGTACCGTGTCTCTTCAGGACGAAGGCGGTCATGTTTCTTCACAACTTACTGTCCTTTTAGCTCTTAATAAATTTTATCTTTCTTTTACTTCCGCCATCCATTTACTCAAGCTCACTAAGTAAATCATCTGCTGTATTGCTCGGATTCTCCTACCCTCAATTAGTCCTGTGAGTATCCGATTTTCCAAGCCCTCTTTCCTCATTATGTTCCTTAGAAACCTTAGCTGTCTTTTCCTGATGTTAAGTATAAATTTCCTAACAATCAATATAGTATATAGGAAGAAAATTAAGAACTAAATGATATACCTATTATATTTTAAAAGTGGTGTTTGAAAATTTCAGGTTACTAATATTGCGACAATATCGTACTAACGGAGGGAGGTGGAAAGTAAAAGTATCTTCCTTCTGGCCGCTCTTGTGGTGAAGATACCATACAAATATTCTACAGCCGATCGGGACACACGCTGTTACATGTTCTGCCTTGCAATTTCTGATGTTTTGTCTTTTTATGCAAAGAGACCATTCTGATAACTAAGGTTAAGCTGCAAGAAACTCAGGGTTTTCATAGCCTTCATTAAAGAAGTGCACAATTAATACTGATAATGAATTTCCTGTTTTAAATATAATTTAATGTTGAGGCATTATATCTGAACAATGGTACGCTCTCTTTCAAAATCTGACAAAAAGATGTTCTCCAAGGGTACGATATATCGTAACCTGATTCTGCTGTTATTTCGCGTAAGTGAGTAAATGTCAATGAATATATAAAACCTGTGTAAAAATAATATATATTGGTTTGGTTTGGTTTGTTTAACGGCATATCAATTCGTTATGGGTCATTTAATGCTGAAATTTTATTTTCTTGTTTTTGTTTTTTATATATTCATATTTTGACCCCAGTTTGGGGATTCACTATTTCCCCATAGCTGGGACCCTAACAGGTGCTACCACCCTGGGTCAGACTGAACCTGGGTAGCAACAGCAATTAAGAGGTAGTTCCATGATGCCCCAAACCTCCCGATCAGATGTCTTGTCACTAGATATTGTTTATCGTCATACCCAGAATGGTATTGGATTGGAACAAATGTTCAAAGCGTTTATAGATTAACCTCAAATACAATAGGCTTACAGCCATATCACGTTCAATCACTGAAGTTAAGCAACATCGAACCTATATGAGTAACCGCTTAGGAATACCAGGTGCTGTAAGCTGGTGTGTGCGTCGTGGGGTAATGGATAATGGTACGAAATTGTTAATCGGACAGTCGAATTTCAATTCCCCGTTGTGTTCGTTAAATTAATTTTCGCGTAAATACCCTGAGGAAAATCATGAATCCATTTATTCTCCCCAGCTATGGGTTAATTAGTAGTACTTGTATCACTAAAACCATTACCATTTAAAAAGAAATCTTACACTTTGAAAAGTATATTCTGGCTTTAAATAACCCGCAAAGGGTTGATAAGCCGTAGAAAATGAAACAGAAACAGTCAATTGTAATTGTCTCTTAAACTAGCTTGCTAATAAATGACAGATGCCCTTTGTAGAGGGCTACCCACTGAATAAATCCGTTTAAAGATGCGTATGTACTTTAATTTCTTATGTGTGTTTGTGTGTGTAACATTTTGCACGTGCAGCTTAATGGATATATAAGTAATGTACAAATAAAATTACGTTGATCAAAGGTTTTCACATTGGTATACGAGGTTCTAATGGGTTCTGAAAATACAGTCCGTTGGTGTAGGCGCTAAGCCGACATTGAAATAAGAGGAGACTACCCGTGAGAAATGCCCATTAAAAAAATATTGGATAACTGAGCACCTGCCAAATTATGGCGGTTCTTAAATATGAGATTTAAATCCTCCCACCTGCAAAGATATCGGTTTAATCTGACTCATCTTCCTATCGTTGGAATCTTCGCCCACATTTTGACCGGTACTGCTCCAATTTGTGGAGATGCAGAATGATTTGGTTTGTTTTGCCGACAAAAGTTTTATTGTTGGTACCAGCAACTAGCAGGTGGTTCCACGCTCCTCAAAACCTTCTGATCAGAGGCCTTGCTGTTGGACGTAATTTATCGTCTTACCCAGGACGGGAGGTAGAATGTGAAACGAGTTCAATTTCCTGTTGAGATAGATTGCATTCACATTGCACTAATAACCTCAGAAAAGGCACGAATCGACTTCTCCCAATAAAACAAGGTAGGAATAACAAGTCACTTTGAGCGATACTGCTCCAACTTATGGAAATGTAGATTCGTTGGCACACATATTTGAATATGTGAAACGTATTTTGTAACCTGTTCACTTTACACTAATGTCCCAAAGAAAAAGCATAATCCCGCTTCTCCCAACAAGCTAAATCAAGAATTACATTCTGCTTTTAGTATTATGTAACGCGGTAGAACTTGTCACGTTTACTTGGAGCGGAAGTGATCATTGCTAATAAAACCACATTGCACATAAAAATACCTTGAAGGACAAAGCATTTAGTCCTCTCGAAGATTAGTGTTGAAACTTGACTAATGCATGGAATAATAAGGCAACACAAAATGTACTTAGAACAAAATGTATTGAAACAAGAAAGTGTACACAATATTTACATATAGTCTTTTGTATATTCCTGGGAAGACCGTTCCTGGAGAATGTGTTGACTGAGTCGCAGTCGGGCAGAGTCTCTGGTTGAATCTCTTGATTCCTCCCCTCTCTTCCCGGTACCAACCATGTTTATATGGTCGGTACTCCACTATGCAAATTAGGTGGATCCTACCACAACAATTAGCTAAGGCATAAGATAATTCGAATTGTTTTTTGCCTGAATTTCTAGGATGAGGAGTTATCATTATTTACATTGTTTATCATTGTCCTCAATTATTGTTGTTTTTGTCACAACATTTCGGCTGTTGTACGCTCCGACCTCCCACAGGTGTATATCGATCTGGGTAATCTACAGGGAATTCTGAAATGAAATCCTTTATTCAATCTTTATGTAACACATAACCACTATGTCACCAAATTCACAAACCTACACTTTTACCCATTATCCTGGGGTCGGGCACTATGTACTTGCATTCAGTGAAAACGAGCGAGCTATAAATGAAAAGTACTAAGTAAAATAAGTACTAGACTATATACCTAGACATGATCAGTGGAACGAGAACAGCCTACCTTCGTAGATTAAATAAAGCGTTCAGTTCGAAATTCCCTGTAGGTCACTCAGTTCTATATACATTTTAGAAGGGCCGCAGGACAACCGAAACGTTGTGATAAAAACAACCAAGACGAGGGTATTCGTCCGAATATAAACTGTAAATATCGATTTGGTTTGTCCCAATTTATATAAACATCTTGGACTATGTGAAAACGTGTTCTGTGACCCGTTCACTTTACACTAATGTCCCAGAGAAAAAGCATGATCCCACTTCTCCCGACAAGCCAAATCAGGAATTACTTTCCGCTTTTAGTATTATGTAATGCAGTAGAACTTGTCATGTTTACTTGGAGAGGAAATGATCATTGCTAATAAAACGAAATTGCACATAAAAATACCTTAAAGGACAAAGCAATGGGTCCCCTTCGATGATCAGCTAAGGCATAAGATAATTCGATCTGATTTTTGTCTGAATTTCTGAATATACATTTGGGGAAGGCCGGAGGGCAGAACGGCTGAAAAAAACAAAAAAAAAAAACAACAAAGATGAGAGCAATCGTCCGAATATGAACAATGTAAATTTGGTTTGTTCCAGTTTATGTAGAGTATAATCATCTTGGACTGTAAACCTCAAATTTGTTGCCTTAAAGATATTTGCTGGGTATAGAGCAGTCTAAGACAAGACTAAAATATGAGGAACTGATGATTAGGAAGTCTGAGTTGCGCCAATATCATAAGTAGGGAGGATTTTTCTGCCTGAAGAATCATCATTCAAGACTATTGTTGATTTGATCACTGATCGGTGACACCAAAGAAGAAACTCTCTCCGTTACAAATCACAATATTTTAACCCTTAACATGTCTAATAAATAATTCAATATCCCAGAACCAAGTACATGCTTATAGACACAAATATATCCCCGAACCAAGTAAATGCTTACAGACTCAAATATAAATGACTAATATATGCCTATCCTACGACCAAATAAGTTCTTAGACTCAAATATTAATGACCATTTTTTTTACTATCCTAAGACGAACTAAATTGAAAACAAGACTGACATCTCAGTTTGACAGATATATTTACCAAATTACACGAAAATATTTTGAAATACTAAATAGTAAATTCATTTGATATAAACGGCCTCCAGGTCTTCGGGATCTCTTGCATCTCTTCTGAGCGATTTCCTTGTTTAAGTTGATGAATGCTGTCATAAACCTTACCTTTAGTTCATTTTTGGTGTCACAACTACACCCCACACGTAATAATCAAGGGGGTTGCAGTCTGGGGATTAGGTGGCCAGATCTAAGGGGTGAAGTGGTTGCAGAAATTATCGAACAGACCGGACTGGGTTCTCCTTTTTGTGTGGGATGATGCAAAGTCCTGTTGCCAGATATAAGATCTTCCAGCAGCCACCTTCATGATTCAGGACAGCACTACTTCTCTGACTATGACACTGATTTGGAGGTATCGTTTTCAGTCATGACCTGGATCTCATCAATAAATTCTGGAGTTCAGAGTGAGTTTTCCGAGCTACTGCACCTTCATAATCAGCATTAGAATCATCCATCTTTTTCTGAACCCTCAGCAATGTCTTCAGACACCCAAACACTTTGAAATGTTCCTATTGGAGCTTTCGGTGCGAATGCCAAGAAGTACAGCCTACCGTTTCCAAATTTTCAAAAATGCATCTGCGAAATTAAAAATATAAAATGGCGACAATTTATCCATATTCTCTCTCTCTCTCTCTATATATATATATATATATATATATATATATATCAACCAATATTTTGGTCATTTCCAAAGCAAGTCGTTTAAGTGTAGGTCTGTACTATTTTATAAAAAAGCGTTTCCATCATCTTTAAACGTCTTTTTGAAGTAGATGTTTTTAAAATGAAAGTATTATCTACAATATTTTTTATTGGTGCAGGAATTTGAGTATGAGCATTTAAATGACTCCTTATCGAACTAAGATCACTCAAGGGGTTAGTTAGTCATCTACTTAAAGAGCTTGTCGAATCACCAATGTATTCATTTGAGGACTTTTCTTAATTGCAAGGATCACAAAATTGCACTTGACATTGTATTTGATAAGATCACACTGGAGATTTGAAGTTTGGATTTCATTGGCGTGTTGTTATTGGCAATTATGATGTTGACAGTTTTTTTTATTTTTTATCGTATATAGTAAGTTTTATACGTTTGCTAATGTCTGCAGGTGAAATATATTGTTGACTGAATAAAAAACTACAAATTTTTCTTGTCCTTTTTTAATGAAACATGTATAAAAGAATTTCTGTCAAAATATACAATGTTTACAGAAATGAAAACAATTCCTTTATTTTCTTAATTCAAAAATAGTACTTTATAATATTTATTTTTCTATCAACGGAAAACGATGAACAATCCATATTGTTTTCGAAGTTAAAAAAACTGTATGGTAGTGGCAAGGTTTTGTGCCTTTTATAAATTAGAGTAAGAATTTTTATTTTTCACTAAAAAGAAAAAATAATTATTTCTAAAAAAACGTCTTCAAAAAATAGTTCACAAATAATTTGGAATGCAGTTACTATTATGTACTCTCAAGAAAATCAATTAAGATTTATTTGCATTGTAAATCATTTAACATAGTTCAGTATAGAAACGGTTTCCTTCATTGCCCAAGCAAACTGAAAATGTTTACAGATGAAGTCACCCGTACCTTTGCTTGATTCGATGTAAATTTCATTGTGAAAGTTTGACAAAAAGCTTTTAGCGATATTTCAGTCGACTCGAAAAAGAACACCAAAATATATCCATCTCAATAACTCGATATTGTATCCTATTGTAATTTAAGTAATACATTATATTAAGATTTTGGGCTATTAAGATGATGCTTTTCAATTTTGAAAGGTGTTGTGCGCATGCGTATTGATTCTTTAATGGCATCAGTAAAATGTTTGCAAACACCAATCATCTCAAACTGTAAGAAATTAAAAAGAAAGAACATTTTTATTCATGCTTGTTAAATTATATTTTCCTTACATTCTGTGAGAAGTCAATGTCAGAATTAGCAAATGTATATATTTTGATGTGAATAAGATTGTCTATAAAATTGTTCAAATTATTCAGTTGTTCAGGTTTGAAGTGATTTGAATGTTCATTTCCAATCACTTCAAACGTCAAAAACTTTATCGGTGAATAATTTGAACAACTTTATTAATTAGTAACTGCTCAAATAAAGGCAATATGAAATGGAAAATACAAAAAGTGAATCATAGGATGTAAGTATGAGTACAGGCTAAGAAAGACGGAAAGGAAGAAAAGGAAGAAAGAAAAGGACAAAGGGAAGAAAAGGAGAAAAAAAGAAAGGAAAGGAAAAGACAAGAAAGAAAAGGTAAAGGGCAAAAAAGAAAATAAAAAGGAAGAAAGAAGAAAAAAGGAAGAAAGAAGGAGAAGAAAGGAAGAAAGACGAAGAAAGGAAGAAGGAAGAAAGAAGAAAAAAGGAAGAAAGAAAAAAAAGAAGAAAAGGAAGAAAGAAGAAGAAAGAAGAAGAAGAAAGGAAAAAAGAAGGAAAAAGAAGAAAAAGGAAGAAAGGAGAAAAAAGGAAGAAAGAAGAAAAAAGAAGAAAGAAGTAGAAAGGAAGAAAGAAAGAAGAAAGAAAGAAGAAAGGAAGAAAGAAGAAGAAGAAAAGGAAGAAAGAAGAAAAAAGAAGAAAGGAGAAAACAAAGGAAGAAAGAAGAAAAATGAAGAAAGAAGAAGAAAGGAAGACAGAAGAGGAAAAAAGGAAGAAAGAAAAGGAAAAAAGGAAGAAAGAAAAGGAAAAAAGGAAGAAAGAAGAAGAAAAAGGAAGAAAGAAGAGGAAAACAGTGCTAATAAATAATGAGAGAAAAACGGAAAGGAAAAAAGCGAAGTGGAAAACTGAAAACTCAAATTGAAAAACAAAGTAAAGGAAGGAAAGACAAACGACTTAAGAAAGAAGAAAGTAAGAAAGAAAGAAAGAAAGAAAGAAAGAAAGAAAGAAAGAAAGGAAGGAAGAAAGAAAGAAAAAAGTAAGAAGTAAAAAATGAAAAAAAATTGAAAAGAAGAATGTTATATATTTTGCTGACATAATAAAATACATTATAGTAATATTCCTTGTAAGAGAGGAATTTTTATTTCGACTTAAAAGAGAGAAGATTCTCAAAGTAAGCTACGGTCACTTCATTTAACCATCTGACTAACACGTGTATTTTACTCTTGTGGATTCAGCAGAAAATTCTCTCCAATTATCAAGAGAAATTTTACTTAGTTGTTAACAATTATAAACTATGTAAAGAATTTATCCCCATTTCGATAAACTGAAGTAAAACCTTAATAATTAATCTTTTGATTTTATCTATACTGACGATTCACCACAAGTTAAATTGTTTAGAAGCCGCTTCAAGTATCTCAGTAAAGGTTGAATATCAGAATTTAGGTTCGTAATTAATACACGTTGATTTTTTTTATACCGGGGATTAATTTGTGTAACTTTAGAATTCATCTCTTACAAGCATCAAGTAATATTTTTCTTGAAAAGTAATCCAACCGTTCTGAAATATAATAGTTTTATTAAGGTTTGTATAATATCTGGAGCAAATATACATTTAAAATTAGATCAAATCCACCACCCAGCGTTTGAAGTCCTTTGCTTATTTTCTCTTCTAATCTTACGAGATAATAATAGGTTCTCAGACCGATTTGGTCAGCTTTTTTTCTTTTTTTTTTTTTTTTTGAGAAATGATTCGAACCGAGAACTTTTCAGCACTCCCTCTTATCTTTCCCTCTAACTGAGCTCTGCCTATCGACCGGTTCACACTCCTCCCCGTTGTTCAGGATTGGGCTTCTGGTTCCTTCTAAAGTCTACTTCAACTCTATACTTCTAAAGTCTCCACCTGAACTTTGAATTGTTTTTCACGAATAATTTATTTTTTCTCCTTCCACAATAAGCGTAGTTAGGAACGCCTATCGTCCAGTTTATACTCCTCCTCAGTTTTTTGAATATGAGTAGAGGTTTATCCTTTGTTTCCTGTTTAGGATTGGGTGCCTGGTTTCTTCTAAAGTCTACTTCAATTCTATACTTCTAATGTCTCCGCCTGAACTCTGAAATTTTATTATATAATTAAATCTTGACCTCTTCAGATTTGGAATTACTTTCCTGCATAGCACCAAAAACTTCACTTCTTGACCTTACTTATGTTAATACAATTCCACAGAGTAACTCTCTTTGTATTGGTTGAACATTAGCAAAACAAAAAAAAAATCGCATACAATTGGGCGCTGAAAAATTATCGACCCAACCCACTTCCCTTAGTATCCTGTCATTAAGTCATTGAAACACTGGTCTGGGAAGTGAAATCATATATAATGTAAACCTATTTAAACTCGGTGGGTGAAAAAACCTGGATAGCATAATTTTTAAAAAAATTGGCATCCAAGGAAAAATGAAAAAAAAGAAGCCCCTCCGAACAAGGCGAAAGAAATCGTCCAGTTCCTTAAATCTCTGGTACTAAGAAAAAAAAAACAGCGAGCAATAAGTTAAAACGAAGAGTGCTCAATACACTAAGCAGAGCAAAAGTAAAATAAAAAAATCTTAATGAGCCAGGTACTACCTACCTAGGTTTCACCACATGGGATGAACTGGCTATATATATATATATGTAACATATTTTCTTTTTTTAGGGTTAGTATCCCACAAAATGGTTGTGAAGTTCCAGTAGTGACAATAGACATAAAAGAATGTCATGATCCAAATCTTTAAAAGAGAAACCCCAAAAGTAACTGTTAACATCAAGAAATGAAGCCTCGAGTGTAACTGCAGACATCAAGGAATCTGAGTCATGACCCATGTCTTTGAGTGAAAAATTCCAATACTGACTGTAGATGTCAAGGAAGATCATAATTTTGAGAGTAAGAGAAGTCGTGTATAAAATTGTGGCTCAACCATGGTAGAATATATTTATATGTAGATGCATGGATATGAGGTTGTGACCCTGGGTTTCACGCTTTTGTGATCATCAGACAAACTATCACTGATATTGCGCACTTCCCAATAAGCACCGCACATATATATATATATATATATATGTGTGTGTGTGTCGGTGTGTGTGTGTATATATATATATATATATATATATATGTGTGTGTGTGTGTATATATGTATATATATGTGTGTGTGTGTGTATATATATGTATATATATATGTGTGTGTGTATATATATGTATATATATATATGTATATATATATACACACACACATATATACGCACACATACATATATATACACACATATATATATATATACGCACGCACACATACGCATGCACGCACACACACACACATAATATATATATATATATATATATATAGATAGATAGATAGCAATCTTTCTTTTATACACGTTTCATTGAATGTCTCTGTAAAGGAAAATATTATGAAATTTCTATTAAGTTTTTCTTGTATTCTTACAGTTTTCCTTTATGGAAGTGCTAAGATATTCCAGAAACTGGCCATAATGATTATTGTCCCATGTTCTTTCAGCCAATTCATTAGCCATTTTAAATGGGTTCGTTATCAATATTTCCTCTGTTTATGTTCAAAGTTGTATTGCGCGGAAATAGTAGAATTTCTCAGTTCTGATAGAAAAGATGTTGTAATTCTTTACTTTATTTGTTTCTTACCTCCTCTCCCAGCTTTTATCGATCATCCACACGCTGTCTTCTTGGCAATTCAGATCACGCTGTAGTATATATTGATTTTTTTTCGTGTCATCTATTAGACAGGAACCTCATATTTACAAGATTTCTTTTTGTTACCAGCATGCTGATTGGGATTCCTTTCGTGACTTTCTTCTAGACCTCTAGATTGATATTTTTAACCTTCCTATTGAGAATAGCGTCAGCGATTTCTTCTGAGGTTAAAGCCGGGATTGATACTTTTGTACCTTATCGGAAATACCAGATGAAAGCACAATCTTCTCATTGGTTCGCAGTTACCTGTTCAGCCGCTATAGCCCACAGGAATCACTTTTTCCGGCTGATCCTGCGTGATACTTCCGATCACAACTGAAGCCTCTTTGTATCTGATTTTAATAATTGTAAATGTGTCCTCAAAGAGGACAAGTATTTTTTTGCTGGCAGAATAAGTAAAACTTCTAACAAGTTTGGTTCTCGTAAATAATGGCAGCTCTGTAATAATGTGTTAAATAAGAGTCATCTATACCTCCTCTACTTACTCGATTTGAGGTGTTAACATATTCTGATGATGAAGCAGAATGTTTTGCTCATAAATTCTCTTCAAATTCTACTCTTGACTCATAAGATCCTATATCGTCTGCTTCAGTGAAATGAAAATCTTTTTCAATTTTGATACTTTTCATGTTGACCCTCTTATTTCTTTATATATTGACCTGCATCTATATATATGGTTGTTATTGTAATGTTTTGTTAAATCTTCTTTTAGGCACAAATATTTAACGATGCAATGTCTAAGGTTATTTTATAGTCCTGCATTCGTCTATTCAATCATTAATATTAAATTAGGATTTATCGAAAAATTAAAATAAGAACTGTAAATTTTTTCATGCCTACTGCTATTAGTTATAAACTATAAAGCCTTTTATTGGCGAATAATTTTCCAAATGTAGTAGAAATTTTTTTTTACCCAACTTTTGCTGAAAAGGATCAAATAACTTCTCCCTGGTTGCCATAGAACCAGACCCGTTAATCAACTGTAAATATCAACGCTTAGTGTCAGGTAAATAAAACAAAATTTCCTTTTTTTAACAGTGACACCGATTAAAATAAATACAACAGAGGAATAACGAACTAAAAAAAAATGGAAAGAAAGACAAGCTAGAAAGTTTTTTTCTTCTTTTACTTACCGATATTCAGGAATTGAAAATGGTTAAATCCACGAAAAAAGGACGAGTAACAGAAGACAGGCCTTTTTTTTTCTGATTATGGGTTCAATGTAGATTCTTCCCCGTTTAAGTTCGTTGACTCAATATCACATGTTCATTCACTACGTTGCTTTCTAATGAAGGCAGATTCTTAATGACAATGCTGATCAACTCCTGTTTAGTACGTAAACTATATCCCCTTATGCAGATACAAAACTCGTTTAAAAAAAAAAGGTTATCACAACTCCCTATTCCACGTGTGGGTATTAATAGAAAGCCGATCGACAAAAGCTGGGCTCGTTTTGACAATGCGAGAGCGACACAAATCTCATTTGACGGCGTTGTTTCAACAAAACGTACGTCAGTGTAATGGGCATGTGTACTATGATATATACATGTGTCGTAAAATTAAAGAGGTGTAGTCAGATATTTAAAATACGTGTTGTGTGTCTTGCGAATATTGAGTTTAGTGTACATGCGTAGCCAGAGGAATTCTGGGTAAAAGAGGAATACAGACAAATATGCGAGTGGGGCAAAAGTACTGGGAAGAAAATAGACGAAGGAGAAAGATAGAGATCAGAGGGTAGAGAAAGGTAAAAGAGAAAAGAAAGATGAACATGTGTGTTCAAATGCACGAGCTGTAAAAATCCTGGCAGGCGGGAAGGCAGACAGAAAATATATTCCATACTAGAATTTAAGTTATTGAATTAAATATAATAATAATAATCAGTCATCATTTAAGTTCATTTTTTTTTATAGCGTTTTTAAATATTTAATAATATTAATAGTTTTTGAATTCTGTAATAAAATTTTTAAAGGCGTTTTTCTTATTCTACTTAATGTTATAAAACAGGGGTGGCCAAACCGGGACTCGAGAGCCACATGCGGTTCGTGGAAATATGTTTGATGAGCTCTTTTTTTTTCCTTTCAATCTATAGAATAAATGCCAATGTCATTGTGTCACTGTGTCACAGTTTTTCAACTTTATTTCTAGAGGCCGTAGCCCAACATATCGTACCATTTTGGAATCAGGCCGACTCTGTGAGCAAATTAAAAAAAAAAAATCCGGACCGGATCGGAACCAGCAATCCTAAAATTTTCTATTCCCAAGTTTTCATTACTGCGATTGTTTATGGCGATGTTTTTTTCTTTTACGTGATTTTTTGCGACGAATTTTTTGTGCGATAACAATTTTTATAGCTTGGAAATGAATTTGGGAAAAATCGAAACTAATTTTGAAATCCAGTGAAAGCCACCCATGAAATAAAAATAATTGTTTGCACGAAAGTAAGGACCTACATGCATCAAAATGTCTTTAAATTAAGCGGTGGCATTGAACTTTTAAAAGATATGCTTAAATATTAATGCAACACTTAAATGCAGCGATCAATTTTGAGTTCTTCTCTAGTTTATTGTTGCCTATCTCATCTACTCCTCTCTACGTATTGTCATGAAGGCCCAATCAAGAGCATTCCGCTGTAGCTAGCTTAAATACCGTACCATACGGCAGCTTTTACGCTAATTAATAATAAAGGTAAATAAATATAATTTAAAATATTTTTTCGCTTTTTATTGATATTTTTGGCAGTCTAATTTTATGTTACTAAAATGCAAATTCGCATATTTTTCTTAAAATTTACCGTGGTGCATTACCGTATTAAATACGCTCAATATAGTTAAAACAATTATCTGTCAAGATTTTGAAAAAAATTGCGATATATATATATATATATATATATATATATATATATATATTTAAGTTATGAGGAACTTGGTAAACCGAATTGGTAAATCCAAAGAGGATGAAATCCTGAGAGCTCAATGTGAGGACAGAGCTAATATGTAATGAAAAACAAACCACTTTAAGGTACCATTACGATAATTTATTTCACCTAAATCCTTTTTTAAGGATTCAGGATCATCAAGTAAAACTTCCAACAATGAATTTCCTCTCAATTCGTTGTTGGAAGTTTTACCTGATGATCCTGAATCCTTAAAAAAGGATTTAGGCGAAATAAATTATCGTAATGGTACCTTAAAGTGGTTTGTTTTTCATTATATATATATATATATATATATATATATATATATATATATATATATATATATATATATATATATCCGAATGTAATGAGAACGAAAATAATATACAAATTCTAACGTTCATAGCATTAATTCAAAAGAGGGTTCAATACCAGGAGTAGAGCAATAATTATTTATTATAATGTATGTATGTATGTATGTATTACTGTATACATGCATTTCTTAATATTTATATAGACATTTTTAAAAAATGTGTATGTAAGAAAAACGTATGTGAAAATTTTATTCATGTTTTGGGTCTCTCAAACATTTGAACTTTGTCGTATGTGGCGTATGAGCCCCCTCCCACCCCTGTTATATAATAAGCTGACCACATAAAACCAGTTGCTGTGCCCGTAAATAAGTACTTTTCCCCTTCTCCATGCATTATCTCTGCTACAGTCTGAGGCGTCTCCAAAAAGAAAATGCCGAGGGAGCTCGTACAATTTTTAGACGGCTACTATAATTCCCTTTAAACTCGGCCTAGTGCCATATTTTGCATGAAGTACAAATAAAGAATCCCTTTATGTATCAGGAAAAATAATATATTGAAAAAAGATTTTAGAAAAATTATTATTTTTTTTTTTTTTCTAAAAACTTTTATTTATTTTACTAATTATTGTACAATATAAGATTCAAGCTCCACTCAAAGTACAGTCGAAATGGAATGTCAAGTTGGGTATGTGAAATGAGTAGAAAGGTTTTTGGTGGGAAATGGAGATGATGGAGATGATAAGGATAGATAACTATTGACCCTTGTCTATGAGAGGTCAAATCTAAAGTATTCCATAAAGCACCCACGTTGGAGTCTATTCCATTAAAAAAATTTATTTGTAAATATTTGGAAAGATACACATTATATACGAAGGGTGATACGTAAGTAACCTGGATTTTGATCTGAAATTTGCATTGTATAATGGTAGATCTATGTCTAATCTCATTCACTACTGGATGAAATGCACTGACACGGAAATAGATTATATCGAAAAATAAATATTTAAATTTTTTTTTAAACATTTCATCGCAAGCAAGGCAAAAATTACACAAGGGGTTACTGAGAATGGAAAAGAATGAGAAGCCATTAGTGAGGAGAAAAGGACAATAAAAGAACCCAGGATTCAGGGAGATACAAGATATTGATTGACAATGCATTAAAATTTTTGAAGATATGTGTCAGGGGAAACTGAAATCTGAAATATTTTCCTCAGGTAATAAGTGCGAGAAAGAAACTGTTAGAATAGAATTTAGGGTTACATCTCACTAATTTAACAGTAAAACGATGAGACTTAATAGCCAATCAAGTAGTACGCTTAAATTTATACGTTTGAGAAACCAAGGAGGAGATTTTATTAGAACAACTGCCATGAAAGTATTTATAGAAAAGACAGAGGGAAGCTAAGTCTTGCCGGTAATAAAGTGATTGAAATCAAGATACCAGGTCAGGACAGATAACATTACAGCCCCTTTTTTAGATCAGTTTGCCATGAAAATCAGCATTCGGAATCTTAGATAATTTTTATAGGCACGAACACCGACTTCTGGCATTACTTGTAAATAAGTGACATTTTTAACAGAATAAATAAATATAAATTTGTCTATATGAAGAAATTCTTATTTACATTATATTTACCGTTGAGATCTGTTGTAATCATCATCCGCTTTATTCCACCGTTGAGGTCTTTGGAGTTGGTCGTGCTTAGTCTGTATCCTCGTGTTTGACCTTGGCGCCAAGGGGGACCTTAGAAGGAGTTTAGAACTTCCGACGAAACAATTGTTGCATATCCAAATCAAAATTGGGGAGAAATTGTCTAAAGTTTATGTATTGATTCTGTATTTGTATAATTACTTTCTACCGTCTACAATTATCAAGAACGGGAAATTATCAGTATGTATGTAACATTCTGGTAATTTGGCGTGGTGGGGGTAGAGGTGGCGCTACAATCCAAATTTAATTCAAATATACAAGTGTAACAAATGTGACGTCATGTTTTCAGGAATCAAGTGATATGTACCGACGAATTAAATTTTTAATGCCTTTTTCCTCTTGTTTATAGTTAGACTACACCTGGTTACGGGAGAATATCATATATATATATATATATATATATATATATATATATATATATATATATATATATATAGACACACACAGATATATAAACTGACAAATGCACACGAAGTACTTTCAGACCAATTTTGAGTTTGTATTTTTATTTTATTAGTATTTTATTATTGTTTTTATTTTTTTTTTATTAGTATTTTTATTTTGAATTAGTAATCGCCAAGTATTTTATTTCATGTATTGATTTCATCTTCAGCTTGGTAAATTTTATTATTTTCAGTTTTCCTTTCTCAAGAAAATTGAGCCTCTTCGACTTTCTTTGCTAATTTTTTTTTTATTTCGAATTCAGTTGTAGTGCATTTTCCATTACCACCTAATCGTGTACTCGTTTTAATCCGCCATCTTGTATGCGTAGAGGTGAGTGAGAGGTAACTTCACCCTTGGCAATCGTTTATATTTATTTATTTATTTCAATCAGATTAGATCAGCTGGGCAGGATAGGAGAAAATGTCTCCCTCCTTATAAGTTACTGCCATATCAGTTAAACCTGTTATTAAGCAAACAAATATATAGACAGAATGTCTAGAGTTCCATCACAAATCCTACTTTTGATATCGTTTGATAACTTAAATAGAAAAAAAAAAGTCTGATATCAGACAAAGAAGGCAGTCTTGTACTTGAAAACTAACCATTATAAAGCAAACACACACATCAGAATAAGATTTGATAACATTTCAGAAGACAACTGACACCTGAGAAAGGTCGGAAAGTAGACGGAAGAAAACGTTATGGATAAAAAAAAAAAAAAAGATGAAGAGATTAGTCCGATCCGAACCACTTAAACTATGCCATGCAATTTTGACACATGTTGATTGTGTAAAAATAAAGGATAACTTCGATAAATTAAGGTTTTGGTCAAATCAATAGTTATTAGTTTTAATAGTGAGCTTGATTTTTTTTTAAGCAGTACAGCCTCCTAGACGCAAGAGGTTGCTGTGTGTGGAAGTGTTATAAACAGGAACATTGCAAAGGAGCAAGAATAGAGGAAGAGTAATCAGGAATACAGTAGCTATCTATTGACATTCCATTTAAATTTTTGAAGATTAAAATTAGCTCGAAACCATGGAGCCAGAAAGGAAATCCACAAGTGAGAAATGCGAGAAAAGAAACTGTTAGCATAGAATTTACGGTTACATCTAGCCAGCTCAACTGTAGCCCTCGTCGCCAGTCTAGTACTGGGCTTAAATTTGCCGAGTCTAGACACCACAGCGAAGAGCGATATTTATTTGTAAATATTTACAAAATCTGGCACAAGGCCAAAATGGAGAATTAGGAAAAGGACGGTCTTCATCTGTCTTGACTTTAAACTTAGCTAGCCACAAACACTGACGATTTTCCATGTGTAGCTTAGATGCGACACAAGGCCGAAAGTAGGGACACCTAGTGAGGATCGAACTCACTACTGAGTCGTAATTGTTCTAGCGAGACAAGCTTCCTAACCATTACACCGCCTCTAGGTGCCCCCAAACATGCCACAATATTCCTAACACCAAAATAACTCATTCTTACTTACCTTTCTTACTACATCCACCATAATACCTCATTGTCTATATGAAAATCCTAACTAGTCCCCATATGTACAAATAATTGTCTGTGGAGGGGGAATAAAACAACAATTTAAAATCTAGCTCCAATGAGTATTTACAATATGAAAACAAAACTATTTGCAAGAAACCAAATAAAATAATGTTAGTAATAAAAAAACCCCACAATCCTTAAATGTGGCAGAAATATGAGTTAACCTGGCGAAGTCAATGCGAGATTTAATAATATAAAACATTCATTCATCTCATGCACTCATTCAAACACACACTCATTCAGACACAACAACAAATACGAAAATCACACCCAAAACGAAAAGCTACCTGCATCCACCAGAGAACTGACATCACTGACCCAGTAACGCTAGTGAGGATGGAGAATTAAACTAAAGAAAAATAGGGATAGAAATAAAATGGCCAATGAGCATACATCCCCTAAGTTAACTGAATGAAGAAACTAAAGATACAAAAACAACCCTAAACTAGTTTATTTTCGGGTGGGGTTGCCTAAGTTCAACCCAGAAAGAACAATAGCGTAGAGCTCACCCGAACAATTATCATGAAAGTATTTATAGAACAAATAACGAATACATAAAGTGTTAAATGTAGGAAGAAGAATACATGTATGACTGCTGAACGAATAGAAAATTATAAGAACAAACCGCCATCTTCGCGAAAATGGCAATCACTTGTATTATTAACTGACTATTTGTCATTTTCCTTGACCAGGCTGCTGTTAAGGGCAACAGTGTATCTTAATAACGCCAAGAATCGTATTGGACCATGGAAAGAGTAACAATCAAACAATGTGTTAAAGTTATCGAAAATGGACGTTCAAACAGAAATACATTTTGCGCACTTCGCGATTTTTTGGGGTCAACCGAGAGTGCAATTGGAAAAATTGTTCGTAAATTCAAATAAACTGGGTTGGTGGCCCATGTGAAAACACCATTGCGTGCTAGTTTGTGCTGTTCAGCTGAAGACATTGCTGCAGTGCACGAGAATGTGGCCGGAAATCGAGACAACACTATTCATCATTCGGACAGGAATAGAACTCCTCCACAACAACATTACATCGAAATTTGACAAAAGATTTGTCTCTACACGCATACAAAATTCAATTGACACAAGAACTGAAACCTGATGACTATTTGGAGCGCTTTACATTCGTCAATTGGATGCACGAGCAAAGACAAGCCGATGAAGATTTTTCGCAAATCATCTTCTTTAATGATGAAGCAAATTTTCATCTTGCTGGATTCCTTAATAAGCAGAATTGTCGCATTTGTGATGATGAAAATCCAAGGAAGATTGTTGAAAAGCAACTGCATCCACAAAAGGTCACTGTTTGGTGTACATTTTTTTTTGCTAGTGGAATCATTAGGCCGTATATTTATAAATTTGAAAATTCATTTTCGTAATAGGCTTCGATTTTGTTAATCTTTCCATGGTTGAAATTGGCAAAGACTTAAGTTGTTAAATTTGAAAGAAAAGAAAAAATCATTAGACGCTTATACTTAATTAAAATTTAAAATCGGTCGAAGTTATTGGACCTTCTCTGTACACTGTACTTCTCTGTGTATATATATATATATATATATATATATATATATATATATATATATATATATATATATATATATATATATATATATATATATATATATATATATATATGTGTGTGTGTGTGTGTGTGTGTGTGTGTGTGTGTGTGTGTGTGTGTTTAGAACGTTCGTTTTCTGACCATGAGATCCAGGTTCGAATCTCACCACGGATCATCTGTCAGGAAGTAGACTTCCTGATGTTATCGATCTGAAAGTGCCTGAAATACCAGTGGTTGGCCCAAGATTTGTGAGCGAAATTGGGAACCCTTGGGGATGTCGATAGGTGTGCTAGCTCGAAGTCACAAGTCATCGGAACCGAGGGTTCAAGTGTGCAAATTGTTGATCAAGTTAGATAACATGGTCTCTCCCAGAAACTGTAAGTAAGGTCTGCTCAACCTAGTTGCAGTATAAACCACAGGTGGGCTCCGTAGGTGTTGAGCAAACACAAATGTGCTCTGAGCGAGCGTCTGCAATAGGGATTGACTAGGAACCCTAATAGACGGGTAACCTCCTATTCGAGTGGCCCGCTATTATATATATATATATATATATATATATATATATACATACATACATACATACATATATATATATATATATATATATATATACAGTAGCGTCCAAAACTAAGGGACAAAATTTTAAAACCTAATATTTGTTAGAAATAACAACTGTGAAAAGCTGAAATTTTGACAACTGGTAGTCGTTATAATCCATAATAACATACTAAAATTTGAATCATTTGCAAAAGATAGAAAAAGAATTATAACAATTATTTATTTATTTTCAAATTTGGAACGTCCAAAAGTAAGGGACAAAATTGAGATATAATATATATATATATATATATATATATATATATATATATATATATATATATATATATATATGACCGTCTAAATAGGTCATGGTCTGGTCACTCCTCCTCTCCCAATAGAAAGTATGCTTGAGAGAAATATGAAATTAACCCCTCCCTATACTCTACCATGTCTCTTTAGCTACTCCTTTTACACTCTCTGTTAAATGACAAAAACTTACACTACCCATCAATTTTAATTTCATTTCTTGTTTCATTTCATTTTTGGAAGTGCTATCTGATGATCCGGCGTCCTTTAAAATGGCTCTGGTGAAATAAATTATTATAATGGTACCTTAAAGTGGTCTGTTTTTCTTTTAATATATATATATATATATATATATATATATATATATATATATATATATATATATATATATCGGATGTAAACAGCAAAATTGTCCAAATAGTATAACAGCTTAATTGTCCATCCCACAAAATGTTCAATACCTAAATAACACTAAACTAATTGAGTTTTTTCCCAGGTTTTTTAGATGAGACGTATAGCAATTTGAATACCATTTGTCGTAAGAATCACTGGAAAACCCTTTGAGTTATTCCGCTAGAGAGAGAGCAATGGTGAAAGGAAAAAGTTCATTCAGGACTTCACTAATGGCACCAACATTCATACTCTGGCTTCCATCTTCAAAGTCTATTCAAGAACCATCAAGAGAACGGTGAATAAGTTTTAAAAAGTGGAAACATTAGAGAGAAAAATCGGATCAGGCGATCTTATCATTTCAACTTGAAGCTAAAGAGATCAATTATGAAAGATCCAATTTAATCCATAATGTGGTTGGTACGGGAGAGAGGAGTTTCAGCCATGACAGTCCAAAGAGCAGTGAAAAAAGTTTTGAAAATGAAATTGTATTACAGTTATTAATCAATGCACATTACAGCGTACACTGTATTTCATAGAATTTCATATTTGTTAATCAACACCAACAAATCGGTTACTGGGCTTCGTTTGCACCAGAGAATATTGCCATTGCATGGTGAAATACTGAGGCTCTGTTGCCTGGTCAGATTTGTCATGTTTCCAGCTGTTTCGGGCAGACATTTTGAGAGTGAAAGACAGAACGGCTATAGATCCAGGCTGTCAGTAATGTGGTGCAAGCTGTTGCTGGTTCTTTAATGGTGTGAACTGTGTTCTACTGGATTCCGCAAGGAACACTATTGAAAATGAAGTTTCTTTTGACAGGCGTGACATACGCTGAACTTGTCGCTGATCATTTAAAAAATCTTTATGCTACCATATTTCCGATGATAATGATTGGTCCCACTAGGATAACGCAAAGCGACATCGTATTCAAACATCATGAAAGTGGTTCCAGAAACACATGGCTGAATTCTACTGTCCCTTGTGCTTGACGGATTTAAATCCTACAGAACGTTTATCAGATATGTTGCAAAGCTTTTTAGAAACAGAAACGTTACTAAGTAGCGTGAACAAAAGGAGAATATTCAGTACAGGGCGCGATTGGGAAATTGCCACCAGTTTATTTCTTTTTTTATTTCGAGCATGCGCGTTGTTTGTTTTGATTTTTTCAACAGTATAGTAGGGTCAGTCGGGCACCGTCTGTGAGAAAAAAAGAACCCTGACGCAATTCACTCAGCAAGAAATTTGGAAACGGTGTACAGTACTGCTTGGCATTCGCACAGGAACCTCTAATACAGACATTTCATAGATTTTGGATTCCAGTGCAGAGACAATGAAGAGGATTCGGAAAGAGTTGAATGTGTCAAATAACCATTCGACTGATCCAACTATTTCCGAATCCTCTGCATTGTTCTCAGACAATACATGACAGAAAACGTTTTCCAATCGTTCTGAAAAGAAAAGAACTGCCGAATTTGTTGGTAAGGGCCTGAGACTCAACACGAAGGTTTACATGACGTGCCTTGAGGGGATAGTGCTGCCCTGGGTGAAGAGCTGAAAGAACCTATGTCTGGCAACAGAATTCTACACTATGCCACTCAAGCAGGAGAACCCAGTCATGGCTGTAAGACAATTTCTGCGTCGATATCAACTTACATCTTCCCAACTAACTCCCCAGATTGCTACCCACTTGATTATTATGTGTGGGGAGTAGGTGAACGTCCAACAAAACTTCTTGCAACTCTGAAGATGAAATGAAGGAAAAGATTATGGCAGCATTCACCAACTTAAACAAGGAGACTGTCCAGAAGAGATGTCGCCTGGAGGCCGTGATTGAAGCCAATGGCTATTTTATTGAAAAAATTTACTCTTTAGTATTTCAAGATATTTTTGTGTAATTTGGATAAATATCTCTATTAAAATGAGATGTCAGTGTTATTTTCATTTTCATTTTTGCGTAATTTTTGACAATTTATCCATCGCACTCTTTTGATAATGATAGACATTGCACTTAAATTTTTGGAGATTAAAGTTAGCTGGAAAGCATGGAGCCGGAAAGGGGTTCCACAAGCGATAAGTGCAAGAAAAGAAACTATTAGCATAGAATTTACTTATCACATCTAGCCAACTTAACTGTAAATTGATGAGACCTTGATGCCAATCAAGTACTGTGCTTATATTCGAAAAGTCTAGGTACCATAATGAAGAGCTCATCCGAACAATTACCATGAAAATATTTATAGAAAAGACACGGGGAGGCCACCTTACGGCGGTGTAAAAGGGATTGAAATCGAGATG
>OZ010581.1:75980640-76108140 GCA_963932145.1 Acanthosepion lycidas | reverse complement strand
ATTATATAATTTAGTAATTATTGGTTAGAATAAATTCTTTTTTAATACGACCCATATTTTAAACATCTGAATAGATATTAGGTTGGTGCAAAAATAATGACGTAATAATGTCGTTTTTTGACGTTGAAAAATACGTCAAAAAACGACATTATTAAGTCATTATTTTTGCACCAACCTAATATTATAACATGACTTCGTTGCCAAGCTTTTTGAATTTTCCTATACTTGTATTTTGATTGGTCCATCTAGCCTTTGTAACAACGTTTTCCCCTTGCGAAGGATTGTTAATTAATTTGAAACTTTTAAAACCATTTATTTTACATTCAACATCATCACTTGATAAGACACTGAGAGTGTTGAAACAAAATGGCTAAATTTTTTTAAAATAAATAATTATATATATATATATATATATATATATATATATATATAAGGCTTGAGAAGTTTCATTTTAGTGTCAGTGTCTAGAAAGACGAAATAACAGGTAATAAATCAGCATCAGGTTTCGTTTTAGCAAGTTTTCTTGACATGCATTTACCAAATAGAAATGAATAGGTTCATGTTAAATGAAAATAATTAAGAATATGAAATTATTACAGAAAGTTCTCAACTTTTACGATGTTGTTATCGCTCATGATCTCAATATTATAACAAAAATTTGAAACTTTTCAAAGTTTTGGTCTGTTTAGAATTATTCTATGCATATTAAACCAAGCCATATGTGAAGGGTCCCCAAGGAGGATGCGATATATTACAGTGGTAACGGCCATTTAGCCGAGCATTTCAACCATTAAAACTCGGTGAGATATCACAAAATAAATCTTAATTTGTTTCGGTTCTCTTCTCTTCGCTAGTTTATACTCCTATATATAAAATAGGTTAGGCCAGAACGTACGCGTCTAGCCTAGAACATAACCCTCTTTTATCGCTATTTAATAGGATGTATATTATTGTATTCACCTTTGGGGACACTCTAGTTCAGGCAATGTCACATTTCCGTAGAGATTTCTTGCATGTTTTCTGCAGCTCTCAATTTTATTCTGATTCCTCTGCGTGCATATTGATTTTGTTCAAAATGGTTTAAGAGCGGCCATTTTTATGGGTGACCACTTTTTTGCACTCTTCAGGCCACAATTTATTACAAACAAGTTAGTATTGTCTAGAACTCTGTTTATTTTTATTCAACGAGAGGTTTTGAGGAGCGTAGAACCACCTCTTAATTGCTGTTGTTCCCAGGTTCACCCTGACCCGGGGGTGGTAGCACCAGTTAGGGAAAATAGGGAAACCCCAAACAAAAACAAAATACTATGAAAGTATAAAAAAAATTTTATAGTAAAAATACCAGCAGTACATTTTCATAGTAAAATTAATTAGCAGAAATACATTTTTGTAAAAGAAATTATTAATGCTAGAATAAAATTAAATTACGGCATTAAATGACCTATAAGGATTTGATATGCTGCTAAACAAACAAGCATGCATCCAAAATGCTGTATTAATTGAACAAGATTAACTCTTTTTTAGGACTCCCAGAAATCGTACTGGAGTTACGGTTAAGTAATGGTTAGTGCTTCGGACTGAGGCATCAGAGAGCAGAGTTCAAATTCCAGTGGAGTTGCTTACATTCACTTACGTGCTAATAAACTTGGAAAAGGTATGACTCCATTTCTTCTCCATTAGTTATGGGTAAAATAGCAGGGCAGACTGGGTGCCTTCGATGGGAACCAGTTTAGGAAAAGTAAACCCTAAATTGAAACCACCTACTTCCTTATCTTTAGGCAAAGGCCAGAAAAATGTATCTTCAAAAAACAAACCCACCTCTGAGAGGAGTGACGGGGTGACCTGAATATCCCCGGTGTAAAAAGAACCGGCAAGCCATTGCACTATTCTGCCTTGAATGTCATAAGATAGAGGAGACTGGTGACCACAGCGTCCCAAAATCCGACGAATAAAATGAATGAATGATTACTGTCGGATGCGGTATATTCAAATGTGTATAAAATATTTAATATATGTACAAATATGTATAAATATTTGATGATAGCCAGGAATAATATGAATCATGCAGTGTTTTCAAAGATATTTTCTATGCATTCTACAGCTCCCAATAGTTATCGGATTCCTTGGCTTGCATATTTGTAGGTCTAACTTTAAAATGCCTATTAATTTCGATCAACATGATTGTAGAATAGTCACTTTTGTAATTGACTGATATTGTTTTGTGTCTGAAGTCCACAGTTCATTACCGACTCTCTGAAAATTTAATCTGCAATTTGAAGTGGCTAAGATCTGGAAAAATGGATAACAGATTACCATTTTTATCAGGTTGCAGACTGAAGCCATCGCAACATTAGCGAGTATAGTTTAGACGAGTCTTTTTTATATCCCAAAGCATGAATTAGGGTAGTCCCAATCATTCCCAATTGGTTATTCTGGACTAGTCTAAACTATACCCCAGGACATTGGGTGGGGGTAATCTAGATTTCTACAGTGGTACATGATCCATTCTGAGAAAAACAAACACTAGACAGGTAAAGCTGTCTTGGAACAACACGAGGAGGAATTTATTTTTACTATTAACTGTCGCAACATTGAAATCATATCTGACGACGCGTTTTGCCAGTTGATTAAACTACAAGTGATCATATTCTAATGATAATTATACTTACTAGTTTTAAAGAAAAGAATGAACTCTGTCATTTTTAACACAATATATATGTATATATATATATATAGTATTAAATTGTAAGAATTTTAGTTGCCAAAATTGCTGGTTCTTTTCCGTGGTTTACTGGTGGAAAGGCATTTTAGGCAGGTTTTTTCATAAAGTGCTCGATATCAAAAGGTAAGGATAGAGCGTTAATAGAATTAATATGGAAAAACTTGTCACTTAACAGAGTCCTTTTAAGTAACAAGCTCACATTAATTATCTCTCTCTCTCTCTCTCTCTCTCTCTCTCTCTCTCTCTATATATATATATATATATATATATATATATATATATATATATATATATATATATATATATAATGAATTTGACAAAGTCAAAGTATTCTTATTAATAACTGAATTGTTTCTTCCCAGGTAAACTGACATCTAACTGTTCAAAGAAGACTTTCAAAGTAACTAGCAGAGACTTAGCTCGAGAATGGATAAATTTTGGCATCATGGTGTTATCAAGTACTTGCAGAAAAAGAATTTATCCCCCCCCCATAAGGATATTCGTACTGATAAGGTTGACACATTAGTGGATGATTCCTATTTCTCTCATCTCTTTTTTTGACAGAAGAAACAAAATAGTATAAAAAAATCGGAGTGCCTACTCAAATATGGATATCCACTAAAAAGTAATGTTTAAAGTAATATATATATATATATATATATATATATATATATATATATATATATATATATATATATATGTATATATATATATATGCGTTCGATCCACACGGGGTGCCACCTCTACTTTCGGCCTTGTGCCTCATCTAAGCGCTACGTTTGGAAAATCACTATATATATATATATATATATATATATATATATATATATATATATATATGTGTGTGTGTGTATGAGAAATTTCGTGTGAAAGCATGAAATCGGATTCGCTTGACCGTCAGTTCTTTCCTGGCCAAGTGGTAGGGCAACGGGCTGAACGGGGGTTCATCTCCCCTACCAAAGGACACACACGCACACACACACACACACACACACACACACACACACACACACATATATATATATATATATATATATATATATATATATATATATATATATATATATATATATCTTACGACGGTATTATATGTTATTATAATGGACACTTCGTATTTGAAATAGACCTTCCATTTTTACAGGTGGAAGGAACACCATTTGATCCGTCCTGTTTTACCATTCGGCCATAAAGAATATCACAGTAAGCAGGGCTCTATTTTCCCTTTTTACATAAACCACATCTTCACCCACATTATTTCTTTTCGAAATCCCATAACTGCTCTGTTTCGGATCCGAAAATGAATCAGCAATTTAAAAAAAAATAATGATTTATATTTTCAATCCGACATTTATATCACTTAAAATATTATTATAGTAGACACTTCGTATTTGAAAGAGACGCCTCAATCTTTATTTATCATGCAGTAAGCAAAATAATGTGTGAATTTGTGTGTAAAGGCCTTTAAAGTTCTACTTTGTCGGTGACTGTTCAAATCTAGAGCAGCCACGATTAAAAATTGATTTATTTGCAATTTTCAACCAGGAACTCAAATTATTTGCTCACAGTGTAAGAACAGCCGTTCCGGGCACATTTGAGCCGAACACCTAGGATAAATACTTCGTTTAGGAATGAACGTTGTTACCCAAAATATCATATCGCCCACATGACATAGACACTTCATAAGAGATCCTGAACAGAAATTCACTTAAACCAAACTGTATAAAATAAACTACCCGCTTACTATGATACGGTATGCAAAAGCATATTTACGATAGGGAGATTATTTTACTTAAACAACTCAACCTTTTGTTGTTATCGTAAATATCTCAAGTTCAACTGTAGTGTCAGAAAACTACTAGCCACTGTTAATATAGTTTCATTCAAGAACTGTTCCTTCTCACCAGGTTTGTCCATATTTCTGAGATGAGGTATTGTATCTATTTAGATTGTTCGGACTGTTGTCTTCATCTTTGTCGTCATATCCACGGCGTTTCAGCTGTGGACGAAATAAAGGGTCCTGTTCGAAATTCCTAATCACCTGACGAAGGCCGAAGCGTTGTGAATATTTGAAAGATGAAGACAACAGTCCGAACAATGTAAATAGTGTAAATAAACATCAGACCATGTTGCCCGCACAAATATTTATCTAATAAAGGCTTCTAAGCACAATTTTTATCTGTAAATTGCGAAATAATCATAACACAGATATGGTTTCATTTATGAAAGTCATTGTCCTCCCCTTAAATGTAATCCACTCACAATTCATAATATATAAAACACATTTTCCCGTTACACTTAGTAGTAATGAAATGATATAAAGATGACTACCTTCTTTTTTATATTATTTTTCACGATCATACATGGCTTTTTTCGTGGATGGCAGCAGAAAATAACTTAAGACACATTACCGCTCATGGCTAAAACTACTAATGCGCGATCGGCACTGTTTTTGACTACGAGTTATTAGAATACTGTGGAGTCATCTAGCGTCGGATATTTGCGCCTTTCATTAACCTCTACAAAGATTCCAAATTTTATCTCTAATGTTGAGTTTGACTCTTGTCCTATTATCTATTGATGCTGATTTTCAACATATGAAACCGATAATTATATACAGGCTTGTCCTGTCATCTAATGATGCTGATTGTAAACATATGAAACCGATAATTATATACAGGCTTAAGATGCTATGAGTTTGGGTTTCATTCTAATTTATTGATGTATTCTCTATATCCTCTGTGTCTTTTCATCCAAGTTAGAGACTGATGTATTTTGACGTATATGTTTAGACTTGTTAAACGTAGATAAAAGTCGACAGCCTACACCGGGTTACATCTATGTTAGCTTTTGATAAGCAGACATGCTACGCACCCACTGAGAGAGCGAAGTTTTAACATTATTCTTCATTAGAAAAAGTATACTTCACTGTTTACAAATATTCTGCCTAATGAGTAAATTTGTTCGCCATTTTTCTATGTTCCGTGGCCCTTCTGGACGTGAACGAACATGACTCTCCACAATTTCCTGCCCTTTTTATTTCTTAGTAATTTTTTGTCTTTTTTTCTTATCTCTCCTAATCCATGTTCTGCCAACCATTTACACAAGCTCGTTAGGTCGGTGATGGGATGTTTTTATGAGAAATGAGACAATATTCTCACAGAATTCATTACTGTTTGGTTTCACGCTTCAAACGAGCAAGTGCTCAAACGATCAGTTAGGGCGTAAAAGTGGCAGTCACTCTCCAGTGTTGATTCCTAGGTATACACTATCTAGAAACGCTCTCACTACAATATTCCGCGCTCTTCCCTCATAAATATAGCAAAGAATTCAAAGATATTTCTGTTTGGTCACTTGGCCAGGTCTCTCACTTCACACACACACACACACACACACACACACACACACACACACACATATATATATATATATGGTGTAGCTAGAACAATCTACACCGGTGGAAGAAATAAAGGGTTCAGTTTCAAATACCAATTACCCGAAGAAGGCTGATGCGTACAACGGCCGAAAACTCGTAAATATGGCAATAAAGAGGGGGACAACAGTCCGAATAATGTAAATAATTACGATACCTCATCTCAGAAGATACACACACACACACACACACACACACACACACACACACAGAGACACACACACAGACACACACAGACACACAAACACACATGGTATATTTAGGCAGCAAGTATTCATCCAAACAAGTTAGATTAAAATAACCGATAATGTATCTGTTTCATTTTTTTGAATTCCATGGAATACAAAAAAAATTATACAGATAGACATTTTTCAATAATTTCCCCCCAAAGCAAGGCGGGAATGCAACTAAAAGACAGGTGGGTACAGACAGTGAAAGTGAGTGGGTAGGATTGAGGAAAGGAAAAAAGAACAGACAGAAGTTAGCGACTGAAGTTGTATTTAAATTTTTCAAGCCTGTAGTTATCAAGAAATCAGAAGGAAGTTACACAGGTGGGAAGTGCGAGAAAAATATCTGTTAGAGTAGAAGTGACGGTTGCATCAAGGTATCTCAACAGTAAAGCGGAGAGACCTAGTTGCCAATCTAGTAGCACGTTTAAATTCGTATAGCCTGGGGACCAAAAAAAACAATATCTGAGCAGTTACTATGAAATGTTTGTAGAACAGGCAGAATGGAGCCACGTCACGTTTGGTGAGGACGTGACTGGAGATGAGATGCCTGGTCAGGACCGATTGTATTGCAAACCCTTCTCTGGATTTTATAAAGAATCTCGAGATGCGCAATAGGAGCACCAGGCCAAATATGGCAACAGTATTCAATGCACAGACGAATGGTAGATTTTTTGAATGTGCAAGAGACGAGAAAATCTTTTGGCCCGTCAAAGTAAACAGACTTTCCTAGCAGTAGACATAGCAATTGACTCAATATAGTCCCCCAACTTCATGAGGCCAATAAGGCGTAGATTGTTCTATCTTTGTTTTCAGAATAAGCCATCCTGTTGGTAGGCAGAAAAGGTTCTCTGTGGTGATTAAATGAAAGCAGTTTTGTTTCGGGGGCGTTCAAATTTACAAGCTATTTCTTATCCCTGTTAAGCACTGATTGGAGGTCCTTTTCAAAACTAGTTGCCAGGTTTATTTTGTCAGGTCTGTTGGATTTGCTACCAAGACAAGAGTAAATGGCAGTGTAATCTGCATAAATACCTAGTCATGAAATGATATCAGGAGCACATTGATGAGAATCAGAAACAGCTTAGGTTCAATGGTACAGCCCTGGGCGACTCCCGCGTTAGTATGAAATGATCAGGAAGCATGCCCGTTCTATACTTCTTGATTCGAATGGTTAGGAACGGTTAGATTAAGCCAAATATACCTCCCGTGATATGGTAGCCCTCGAGCTTGCTTAGAAGGCCAGTATGCCAAACCCTGTCGAACGCCTTCGTGATATCTAAAGCGACAGTCTGAGCTTCGCCATTCTAATCTAAAGCTTGATAGATAACTTCAGAGATGGCCGTTAACTCGTCGGCAGTAAACCTAGCGAAACGGAAGCCATATTGTTTATCCGAAAGGAGATCGTGCGAAATAAGATACTTAACAAGTTCGGCATTGATTAGGGCCGAGAATACTTTGTCGAAAAGAGATTATTAAGGCGACAATGTGAGGCATCTGAGGATTCCCCGGAGTTCTTAAAAACAGAAACTAAGAGGCTGGAAACCAGGAAGCAACGAGGCATTTGTTGAACAGGAGCCAGCACAGGAGCACATTTCTTTAGGAAGACGGCAGAAATCTCGTTACATCCGTTTGGCTTGTGGGGGTCTAATTTTGAGATGATGCCAGAAACAATTTCCGTTCTCTTTATCAAACTTGTCTGGATACATATATACATACATATGAATATATGATATCGCACATTGAGTGTTAGTGTTAATAAAATGGTGCTCAGTGTAATATAATATAGCTATTAAACATATGTGACTAAATATACATATTATCCATCAACGATAGCACAACTCGGAGTGTCATACATACACAACGCAATCTTCAGGTGGTGGGTAGAGTCTCTACCTAACACCTGAGGATTGCAATGTGCATGAAACTCCGGTTCGTGCTATCGGTGAGGCATATGTATATATATATATATATATATATATATATATATATATATATATATATATATATATAGATAGATAGATAGATATAGATATATGGATGCTAGAATTCACCTAATAAAAGGTTCGAAAGTCACTGAAGGTAGAGAGTTATAAATGTGTATAGTGAATGAAAGAGGAGATGGTGTAAAGTGAAGATCATGAGGTTTAAGAGAATAGATAATAATTTACCATTGATTCGAAGAAGTTGAGGCTGCGGTGTTGGCGAAGTACGTATACACATGCGAGCGCGCGCACACACACACAAACACACATATATATATATATATATATACACACACACACACACACATATATATATATATGTTCAAACATATTTGGCTGAACAATCTAGACATATTATGTCTATTTATTTTATTTTAATCCTCTCAAATACATGGGTCAGTTTATTAGTGCTGCTACAAAACTGAGTAAGAAAGCTGCCGTAGTTATGGTTATTTCTTTTATTTTTCCCAAGTAATTTTAATCTCATCCAAGATCATCTTCAGTCGGGAATTACTAAAACTAAAATGAATGTAAATGATAGTTGTGATTTTTTTGTAAATGCGCATGAAACGTGCTTCGTTATAGTCAATTTACGTTATGAATATTTAAGGGAGGTAACTTAGTTTATTTTTTATATTATTAACTTTTTTAAAAATACGCAAACTACAGATTTTTTTAATTATATATATGTTGAACTAGTGATTAAAGCACTTTTCGTCTTAGTGAGTTATTTTCTCTTTTAATTAGAGTTCTGTCACATTAAATTTACGTCAAAATTCTTACAATGTTTCATCACTCGTGGCAAATTTTCTGTTATCACAATATGGGATATATAAAATAAAGATGATGAAAAGAAAAAGAAATAATGGATTTGAGTAGATTGCACAAAATAAAAACATTTAAAAAATTTAATTCAAAAATTTTGAAACTACCAGCATCACTCGTTCATGCGCATGAGTAGACATAAAAATGTCAACGAACCCAGTCCGATGAAGCCCTAACAGATGAAATGCGTCACAAGTATTATTGAAACGTTCTCGTTCGACTAAGAAGAGATGTTAGTTAAAATAAATTCTGTTGGAACATTTTGTCAGATTTTTAGAAATGGATTGAAAATGGTCCAGCTTTCTTTCTCTTCCTCGCTGCATATATATATATATATATATATATATATATATATATATATATATATATATATATATATGTAAATTTTCTGTTTATATGTTATTTTTAAGGATACAATTTATTTGAATAAATGCTCCGTTTTTAATTAAAGTGTATTAATTACATTTACCGGCCTGAACATTCGAGAAATTTCACAGAAAAAAAAATGTGTCCTCCGACAGGAATCGAACCTGTATCTTATGCGGAATCCGTCATTTAGCCTAACGTACTGTTAACTGATTCAGAAACTGAAAGGACTTCAGGTTTAGCAAAGGTAAATGTAATTAATGCTGTTTAATTTAAACAAAGCATTTACTCAAGTAAGTTGTATTCATAAAAATAACCTATAAACTGAAAATATATGTCGGATTTCATCCATTATATATATATATATATATATATATATATATATATATATATATATATATATATATATATATATATGTATGTGTGTGTGTGTGTGTGTGTGTGTGTGTGTGTGCTGTTAATTGCAAACAGTCATTAGACTTCAGGATCTATCGTGGAAATTGCGCCGCCATTATAGCAATTATGAAGTTCAGCGCAATCACACTTTTAACGCTCCTCGCATAAGTGAGAACTTAATTTTTGTTTATTTTTCCTGGTGCTTGCAACTATTGAGTGCGATATTATTGGAAGGCCCCACCTTGCTCGATATTAAATCTCTTAACAAGAGATTAGAGCAGAGAACAATATCTCCATAGACAATAAATCACACAAGCTGGGTACGTACATTGATGAACGTCGTTCTAACTCTCATATATGTGTATATCAGCGGGAGAAGCAATGGCAAATATTGCTAAATGCATGGCTAGCTAGATAACTAATTTATTGTCATCTTGATAGTTGGTGTCATTCACACTAATGTAAATACTGCGTATATTTTAATAATGACTTCGAAGTCAGAGTGTTTTTATTGACTTACTAATGGGTTTAATGTTACTATATCATCTGTATTAGATTACTATTGTGGAGAAAATTTATTCTGTAAAGTTTGTGGAATTTTATAGAAATAAAAAAAACTGGATAAAACATACACAGGAAAAAATTATCTTTTTTTTCTCGATGAAGACATAAAAAAAATAACTATATACTAGCTTCGCATGGCTTTTGTGCCTGACACGATCGACACCAAGTAAAGATCGAAATCATTAGAGTACGAATTGACTATTTTACGTCACTAGTCCCGTAGCCTGTTAGGGTCATAAGGGTCATAGCAGGAATGTTTTTTCTTGAGCTATTGGATCACAGCCATTTTCAGATTGGTTTTGAATTCAGAGCTTTCCTTCTCATAGACTGGTTACAAAAGAGAAAAGAGAGGAGAGAGCTCAGACCTGTTATTTATCCCATAGATGGAGAAAGTGGGGTTCATGCCTTTTCCAAGCACATTAGCACGAAAGTGAACGAAACAGATTCGGGTGGGAATTGAACTCAGAACGCCGAATTCACTTTTTGCGCTGATAACCACAATAACTAATAAACTCTTAGAATTGCTTGATAATCCTCATTCCATTATTATCACACTCACTACAGTAGTAAACAAAGTCAGAGACCATTGCATTTCGGTTGGCGTTCTTGAATCCATCACACTGACTGAACTTCCTCTTGAAATATTCAGGGTTAAAAAAATTGATTGATTGATTAGTTTTCTACGGTTTATCAACCCTTTACAGGTAATTTAAAGCCAGACAAATATTTTTAGATTGTAAGAATTTCTTTGAGATAATGATTTAGTGATGCAAGTCTTACTAATTATCCCATAAGTCTAAGAAGAGTCTCTTTTCTTCAGGGTACTTGTGCGTAAGTTTATATAACGAACCCAACGGAAACTGGAACTCGGCCCTCCGATTAACAATTCCTAGCAGTTATCCATTACACCACCCGCACATCTAAGCTTACTGTACCTGTTATTCCCAAACGGTCACCCATCTAGGTACTGACCAGCCTCAATATTGCATAACTTGAGTAATCGTACGGGAAGCGCTGTTTGAATGTGATATGGCCGTAATCATCTGTCTTCAAGGAGATGGGTTAAAATATATCTTTAAAGATGTGTGAATGATTTCAATACCTGTGGTATGTACTAACTTCAAAAAGGTCAGAAGGGGAAAAAATGGAAGAATTTTACAGCAACATTAGTCAAGTTACGGTTGTAAAGAAAACCAACTGTACGATTTTTATGGGCTACTTCAGTGCAAAAGTAGAGACAAAAATGGCGAATCTAGTGTCAAAAAATTTGGAAGAGCGAAGACGAAACAAAGAAGAGGAAATGTATTTAACTTCTCGTGGAGCGGTGGCACAAAATGAAAATTATGAATAATTTTTTTCGAAAGCGACAGTGTCATAAATGTACATGTAAAAGTAGATAATTGAATGGAAAAATGGAAAAAAAAATCTATATAAAGCATTTCGTCTATCAAAAAGAATTCATCAGACTATGAATAACATTATTATTGATGGAACTATATATATGTTGGGGAGCGAAAATAGAAACAAAAGATCAGTTATTATAAACTGAGAGGAGCGCTGAAGATGTAGGATTACTAAACTTTAAATTTAAAATCTTCAGGGTTCCTTTCGATTTATAATTATAAAAGATGTTTTGTTTAAATTTTCACCCCCTTCCCTATATACATGCCTGGACAAAATCTCAAGACCAGATACAAAATCCCATACACCCTCATGCAGAAGTTAATAATGAGTATGCCAACGCGAATTTTCGAAGTAATTCACAAAAATGGAGGACATACTGAGAATTAAATTGTCGTTGTGACTTATTTGTTCTGTATTTGCTATTTTTATTTACATGGTCTTACCTTTATGACCAAACAAAAAATCCTTTTTTCAATGATGTTTAAATTAATCAATTAAAAGCTTAAACTGTTCACTTGTTTGTTGATAAACTACATTTTCTAATTAAATGTAAAAGTTTCGCAAATATATTTTGATTAAAGTAACAGTATTTTTTTTAACCTTTTTGTTTCTGGTCTTAAGATTTTGACAATGGGTGTATATATATATATATATATATATATATATATATATATATATATATATATATATATGTATGTATGTATGTATGTATGTATAGATACATGATAAAAGTGATATAGTTTTAAGGTATGCTATATTTATGGGTTAAAGTGCTCTATATCAGAGATAGAACGTATATAAAAATATAAAAAATGGACATTGAAGTCAACAACGAGATGAGTCTGCTTCATGTTTAAACCTGACGACTACCTTTAAGTACGAAATATATATATATAATTCCATCAATAAGATTATATTATATGTATACAGTCCACTCCAAAAGTATTGGAACATCAATCTAACTTGTTTTTGTTGTTTGAAATCAAAAGTTGAATATGGGACAAGAGTTCAGAATTCAGTTTTTATTTCTTGATATTTACATTTAGATGTGTTAAACAGCTTAGTACATTCCATCATTTGTATTAGATCATCTCTATTTTTAGGTGATCAAAGTAAAGGAACAGATAGTCTTAAAGTAAATAACATTTAATATTTGATTGCATAACACTTGCTTGCAATAACTGAACCAAGCCAGCGACCATTGACATCACAAAACCGTTTCATTCTTCATTTGTGATGCCTTACCAAACTTTTAATGCAGCCATTTTCAGTTCTTGTTTGTTTTCTTGTCTCCTTTTCAGGAGATGAAATCATGCTCCATTGGGTTATAGTTTAGTGATTGATCTGGCGAGTCTAAAATTGTCCACTTTTCCCCCTGACGATGACCTTTGTTGTGTTGAATGTATATTTGAGGTCATTGTCCTGCTGCAAGAGAAACTTTCTCACAATTAGTTTGGGTGCATTTTGGTGCATGTGGTTTTTCTTCACATTTCTCACAATGTTTCTGTCATCAACTGCTGTTGTTTTCCTTGGTCAACCTGTTCAATGTCGGTTTCTCAGTACACCAATAGTTTCTTTTTTTTTCAGGACATTCCAAATTGTTGTGTTAGCTATGCCCAATGTTTGTCCAATGGCTCTGATTGATTTACCTTCTTTTCTCACCTTCAAAATGGTTTGCTTTTCTCCCATAGACAGCTCCCTCATTTTCATGTTGGGTTATCATTTTTAGCAAGAAATGCAGTCTTTACAGCTGAAATACAAGGCTAAAACCAAGAGTGGTCATTCAGAGCTTTTAATGTTTAAACAACCACTCTAAAAGGCAACACCTGGGGAACAAGAAAACCTGTCAGTTACGTGTTACAGTAGTTTGAATCACTTGAAAAATGGTTTCAAACAAAAGGTGGCTTGTCCTAAATTCTTTAACACATTTTAATGTAAATACCAGGAGGAAATAAAAACTGAAATTCTTAACTCTTGTCTCATATTCATCTTTTGATCGTAAACCCAAATGTCTTCAGGGAACAACAAAAAGAAAGGAATTGACGTCACCGTACCAACACTTTTAGAGGGAACTGCAATTCCATCAATAAGAATATTATTTTAGTCTGAAGAATGAAGCGGGATACATAGAATTTTTATCCATTTTATCTTTTAGGGTCAGATATACAGATTACATATATCATGTTTCTCCGACATGGAAAAGTTCAAAAGGGGAAACAGAGAAATAAATTGTTTTTAGACCTACTGAAAAAGCTAATATTGTTAAAGATATAACCGTCTTAAACAAAATTACCATAGATCATAGAATGTTAGCTCGTAGGGTCAAATTTGACCTTAAAATCGAATCAAACGAAATGATTTTCAAAGAGAAAACATGTTCTGTAAAGATCATAGACAACATCACCAAATTTCAGAAAGAAATTGAAAAACAAAATCCATGCTTTGCAAAATACATTAAAAAATATTGAATAAAATTGGGTGGTGGGGAATTTTTTTTTCTTCAAAATCTAATAAGGGGGGGGGGTGAAAAATCTGAGCAGAGGTAGAATTGAGGGCCGGAAATCAGTTTATTTGATTGAATGAAAAATATGTAAATATACAGCAAATTAGTTAAAGAGCGTTAAAAATGTTTCATATCAGAATTTTAGCCATAAAAAAATAACTACAATATAAACTTTACAAGGCATGTTTTCAATGCCATTCATTTGTTATTTAGTCAGGAGGCACGGTCGAGTAATGAATAGCGGTACGGATTAAGGAATCGGAGAACCGAGTTCGAATTCCAGTCAAATCCGTTCCATTCACTTAGGTGCTAATACCCTTGGGAAAGGTATGAATCCTCTACTTCTCCCCAGGACAGACCGGGTTCTATAGCCTTGGATGGCAACTGGTCTACCGCAGAAAGAAATGGCAACCTATTGCGAGAAAAAATCTGCCTCGTCAGTCATGTATCGAAAGGTACATGATCGCCTAAGCATGTATCACGCATGGCACATAACTGACTGATATTTCTTATTGTTTTATTCACGGATCGTCGTACATGAACTGATTCCGAAAAGCCATAAATAATGTTGAAGTTTTACACCCGTTAATCCCCACCACCTATGTTCTTTACTCGATTTATATATATATATTTTTTAAATAACAAGGAATCACGGCATATTACACGGCTAAAATATTATTTCGATTAGTTATGATTCGATTTAATTGTCAGAATTGAATGAATTATAATTTGAATGACGTTTTAGAATCTGTATTGTGGCAATAAAATAAGAACGTCTTATCTCCCCTCTCGCTCGTAACCATCCACCATAATAAAATAAACGTTTTTAGGGCTAAAGCTGAATTTGTCAAATAAAGCTTCATAAGCTTCTACTTAAAGTTGTTGCTATATTGCATGTATGAAACCAGTTTCGCGATTCTAAATTATCATTTTCTTGGAACTGAAATGTATTCTCAGACGTTTCTACGAAAGTAAATGTGCGTGAGTCTTGGAATAAGAGCTGGTAGGTTGAAACTTTTCCAAAAAGTTAAGTAAGTAAGATTATTAAAGAATCGTGACTAGTTAAAAAAAAAAGGTTGCATCGTTTTACAGTTGAAATGGCTACATATAACCTGAGTTCTATACTAACAGTTTCTTTTCTCGCACTTCTTGCATGTGGAACTATCTTTCGGTTTCTTGCTATCGAGTCAAATTTGATTTTCAAAAATTTTAAATGCAATATCAATTGTTATCTTCTGTCTTCTTAGTTCACGTTCTTTTGTTGCTCTCCCTCCTTAATAATGTTTTCTTTTTTCCTACGTTCTTTCACACTCAGTAACCCTCTCCGTCTTAGTGGCTTTATTGCCTTGCTTGATTAAAAAGTTAAAAAAAGTTATAGATAGCGGTAATAAAGACAACAGCAGTGATTTTTTGCAATAATGGTCAAAGTTTACAAGGCTCAGGAGCCCCACAAGGTAGACGATTACATTCAGGAACAAAAGCACTGTCAGTTGTCAGTAATACATACAGGCATCATTGACCAAACGGAACTGTTATATCTATAATGTAAATGTATTGCTAATCATAGGAGGGACAGTGGAGTAATGGATAGCAGCTCAGATTGAGGAATCGGCAAAGCTGAGTTCGAATTCTAGTCAAGTTCATTACTTTCACTTAGAACGTATATAAAAATATGAAAAATGGACATTAAAGTCAACAACGAGATGAGTCTGCTTCATGTTTAAACCTGACGACTGCCTTTAAGTACGAAATATATATATATAATTCCATCAATAAGATTATATGTATATGGTCCACTCCAAAAGTATTGGAACATCAATTCTAACTTGTTTTTGTTGTTTGAAATCAAAAGTTGAATATGGGACAAGAGTTCAGAATTCAGTTTTTATTTCTTGATATTTACATTTAGATGTGTTAAACAGCTTAGTACATTCCATCATTTGTATTAGATCATCCCTATTTTTAGGTGATCAAAGTAAAGGAACAGATAGTCTTAAAGTAAATAACATTTAATATTTGATTGCATAACACTTGCTTGCAATAATTGAACCAAGCCTGCGACCATTGACATCACAAAACCGTTTCATTCTTCATTTGAGATTTAACTTTTAATGCAGCCATTTTCAGTTCTTGTTTGTTTTCTTGTCTCCTTTTCAGGAGATTACATCATGCTCTATTGGGAAAAGTATGAATCTATCACTTATTTCCCCAACTGTGGATAAATAGAAGGACAGGCTATAGCCTTGGCTAGCAACAGGCCAGAAGGAAAAACATACGCATAGGAGATTTTGTGTGACTTATTATAACTTAACATTTATGCAAAGATATTTTTATTCATCATTTGTTATTTTAATAAAAATCTAACAAATAAATTATTACAGGACCGCTAAAATATCATTATTTTCCATTAAAAATCGAGGAATTATGTATCATGTCACATGACAATTATCAGTACAACCAACCGAATTGTTTATTTTAGTGTTTCATAGAAACTTGCTAAAACTTGAATTCGGAGCGCCATAAAATTTTACTAACGTTTATTTAATAAGTCGAATGCACGTGAACCATGATTTTTCGTTTTCTTCGGATGACGTGAAAGAGGAATTCTTCTCCATATTCTATTCTCTGATGAAACTTTAATAAAAGTGAAACAAGTTAGATTGGTAAACGTTTTATTATTTGTTTTTTTTATATTACCACCCTGTCGGATTCTGATCCATATTTGATGTGTATTTGACCCCAGTTCATACATTTGGATAAACCAGAAAAATAGTTTTATTTTTTTATTTTCAGAACATTACAAAAAATACTGTCTTTTATTCTGCTCAATTCATATACATTTTTATTGCGCAAGGCTATTCTCAAGAAAAATGTAATATACCGTATTACGTCGCAAATTATTGGCCGTATCAATTATATGTGAACTCAAAATTTGCCCTGATGTCTTGTTTATATTTACTAAAAGACCCCAATAACAATTTCTATCATAAATAGTTTTCTGTAATTAATAAACCGTAAAAAGTAATTTAATTTGTGACAGTTTAATTAATTTTGAAAGTACACAGGAAATGTTGCGTTTAGGCATTACTAATACTCACTGAATATATGAAACAGCACGTGATTCCATGTGTTTTAGTGATTTAATGTTACGCACACCATATGTAGGTATTATTAAGGGTAATGCGGTATGCTGTTACAGCAGGTGCAATGTATTTTTATGATTCTTAGGAGTAAGGTTCTGTTTATAATATGCAGTGTCAAATTGATCCCTGACTTCATAAAGAGTTACCTGTACTTTGTCTTTTACAAATGTCAAGTTTTTCATTTATATTGAATTTAGCGCAACACAAAAAACTTTGTGAATTTAAAAATGTTTGTTTTTAATTCGGTTTAAAATATTTCCAAAACTTTGTGAATTGAGGAAATCAGAATTAAAGTGAAAGGTTTCGAGTGGTAAAGTTTTGAAGTTCCGTAGAGTTCGTGATTTGAAGAAATCAACTCAATTGAAGTTCCACGAAGTTTGTGATTTGAAGAACTGAATTTCCGGCCTGAATTGGAATTGAGGCCCAAATCGCAAATTCGGCCCAAATCGTTTTTGGTCCGGAATTAGACTTGTAGCCCAAATCAGGTTTTGAAATTCCATGGTGTGAATTGAGGAATTAAACGTTATTTCGGACCAAATGGATACAGATAAAATTTATTAAAGCTTCCTCAGAGAGTGCAATATGGAGAAAAAGTTTCACGTGCATTCGACTCGTTAAACAAACGTTAGTATTAGGTTGGTGCAAAAATAATGACGTAATAATGTCGTTTTATGACTATTTTTTAACGTCAAAAAACGACATTATTACGTCATTATTTTTTGCACCAACTTAATACAATTTATGGCGCTCCGAATTCAAGTTTTGGCAAATTTTTATGAAACACTAAAATTAGAAATTCGGTTGGTTGTACCGCTCATTGTCATATGGCATGATACAGAATTACTCGATTTTTATGAAAAATAATAATCTTTCAACAGTCCTGTAATAATTTATTTGTTGGATTTTTATTAAAATAACACATACTGGATAAAAATATCTTTGAATAAATGTTAACTTATGATAAATCACACAAAATTTCCTATGCAGATGTTCATTAATAACTTGTATATATGCTAACCTTACTTTCGTTAAAAACAAAGATAAGGGTACTGAACTATATATATATATATATATATATATATATATATATACAAATATATTGATATAATAGGAAAGAACCGTTAGATTGATGATCCGAAGTTCTTTATTATTTTTGTTTTTATTTTTAAAAAACAGTGCTCGATGCACAAGTAGAGATTATAAGTATTTAAAAAAAAATATGATTCCATCGTGACACAGAAATTACTATGTTTCGAAACTGGTCAGCAGTGTTTAAGTTGAATTCTAATATTAAACCTTCACCACTGTGTGGCAGTTTCATCCTCAAGCATTTCTTTGGAATAACTATGGTATGGAATGTTTTACTCATTTATAGTTTTGAATGGAGGTGTGGTCTGGGGGTTGTTTTTTCTTTATCAAGGGGTCACTGCTTTGATGGAAGTAGGGGTGTTTCTGGGATGTCAGGTTTTTGGAGTCGTGTAAGGTTGGGTTGGGGTTTTTTGTCTGGTTACAATGGCAAACCTTATCAGACTCCCTGCTAAATCTCTAACTGATTGATGTAGTAGTTCTGTTTTTCTTTTTTATTACTGTATACTAAGACTTTAACATTATTGATGTTGTAGTCCTGGTAGTTCTTGGTATTTATATGTTTTTTGTTGACGACTTCTTAAAGGGGCTTTAAGCGTATGAGTGGATTGTGTTTGTAAACCTATTGCTTTAATTGAACTTTTTTGCATATTGTGATTTTTAATTTTTGTTTTTAATGCTAATTCTTTAAGGAGAATATTTGTTGGTGTCGGCAAAGAAACCGTTATCTCATATCTTTGGTTTAAAATTTTTTTTAGAAACTTAATAATGTGTAGTTTTTCATGTCGGCATGAAGGACATGGGTCATCCCATGTTTTACAAGTTCTTGTTCTATTCATTATTTTCCATTTTACTTTTGGTGTTTTAATTTTTTTCTTTTAAATGCCAAAAATATTTAGATAGGAATGTCTGATTTCTATTTCTAATATTATTGAAGGAGCATTTGTGTTGTCTCCACCTTATTTTAAATTCATTCTTTCTTGGATCCTATATATATCTTTTCAATGTTTAGATTCTCGATGGATGAAATTGTGCATTGGTATACCACAGATTCTATGCGGCATTTATTATCCAAAGGGCAATTTTCAGGGTTTCTACAATCACATAATTTCTCATTATTTTTGTCTAATTTTAATTTAAAGTCTTTATTTATTTGATTTTGGCATGCGTATTTTTTCAGGATTTTATTATTATGTTATTTTTATGATTCTTTTTAGATTTTTAGTGCAACTGTAACTTAATTTTCGGGTGTTATTAGTAAAATCTTGCTAAGTTTGCTATCAGTAGGGAAATGTTTTTCAATTAAAGTTAGGAATTTTTGTCCTAGCTTATTGCTAACCATTTGATTGAACAGTGGGTGTACCAATCTAGTATAATAAACAGTAATAATATAAGTCCCTTCAAATTTGATGATGATAAGATGAATTTAGATTTATTGGGCTAATATCTTTGAATGTTACAATTCACAACCAAGAAAGTTCAAGGTTATTGTGATGTTATCGTTGTGAAGAATACTAAGTATACGAGAAGTCTTTTAAGTGTAAAAATGTAATTAATGTCGGCGTGAGAGTGTGTGATTTGTGGAACTTTCTTCGAACTTTGATCTTCTTTTTGCAAGAATCTGAGAAACTATGCTTTCTTCCCTCTCGCGGGGTACTTATATAAGTTTGTTCCGTCATCCCGAGTGTGCACACCCCAAATTCAGTTGGATCAACCTACTGTTTACATGTCGTGGCATAATTTGAGGCCCGATTCTGTACTTAGCTTCTGAGTATACCTTCCAAGTGAACCTTTTGGTGCACCTGGCTATTTCGATAACCTGGTATGAAATCAAGCGCAAAGTCTACATTGGTATCTCTTAAGGCTCCTAGTACTTATCAGGGTTACCACAGATCAATCCTCAGTAGAACAAAGGTTTATTGACATTAAATCCGATTTAGATTTAGATTTCCTGGTGGGATTCACATGTTGCAGTATATTCTCTCATAACAATGCTTCTTTAAATTCTTCTTAGAAAAATAATGTCTACTGAAAAGGTTTCAAAGAAACCAAATTAATGTCATCCCATCCAAACTCCCAAGATGTTAAGCCAATAGAAAACTTGTGATCCATAATTAAAAAAGAAAATAAAACAAAATTTAAGTGAAGATATCTGGAAAGTAATAAAAACCACTGCAAATAATGTTAAATGCGTAACAGTAGAAAAGTTAGCTAAACCAGTGGTTGAACGATTGGTGAAGGTTAAAGAAGGTCAAAAAGCTTATATTGATATGTGTTATGTAGGAATCAAGTGTAGCTGCCGACTCTTGAGTTTGAACATAGATTGCCAGTGAGCAAACACAGGCGATCCCATTATTCAATTAAGTAGACCACGTGACCATAGAAGTAACGCATACGTAGGAGGTTGCATGACATCTAAGCGATAGCTATTTTTCAATGGCGTACTATAGTTGTATCTGCAATTACAAAGCCTCTACTACAACAAGTATTACAAAAGTGGCAACGAGTGTTCGTGAGATATAACAAAATATGTAAAATAATAAAATAATTTTTCTGGGATATGGAATAATGTGTTAATCAAATACGTTCTTGTTGGTTTTATCGTTTGGATTTATTTGTAGTTTTATAATGTGGTTAATTTGTTCGCATGATAGCACCTAACATCTAAAAAAGATATTATCAGTATTTTTATTAATGATAGATATTATAGGCTGATGACAACTTAATAACTGATAACTCCTGCCTTAATAGTGAGTCTGATAAAGTCAAATTAGCATCCGATCTAAAAAATGACCTTCAATCTGCTGTTAACCGATGCAAGAAAACCAAACTGCTCTCTTTTAATCGTCTTTGAGGGTCTATTTTGCCTTCCATTAGCACGGCTGATGCTAACCTCATTGCACTATCTCGATCTAACATTTCCCGCTGACCTGAAGCGGAACCATCATATTGAATCAATTATTAAGTCTTCTGCTAGGAAAGTTGGTTCACAGTGAAACGCTAGACAGTTATTTCGTTTACGCCTTTATAAGTCTGCCATTCGCCCACGCATTGAATATTGCTACCACATCTGGTCTGGCGCTTCTGCTATCTATTTAGAGATTCTTGATGAAATCAAAAGAAGGATCTACAGTGTTATCGGTTTTGACCTGGCATCTAGGTTTCACTCAATTTCCTTGTACTTTTTCTATAAATATTTTCGTAGTAATTGTTCTGAGGAGCTTTTTGACTTTTAGTATTCCCCCACCCATCAGACAAATTGTATATATGAGGACTAGTTAAGACTGCATAGTGATTTTGAGGTATGATGGCTGTAGTAAGAATGGTAAGTAAGAACGTGTTATTTTGGTGTAAGGAATACTAAGGTATATTTCAATCGGTAATCGTGGCTAGGTAAGTTTAAGATAAAACAAATTGAAGACCAGCCTCCCCTTATCCCCCTTTTTGGCCTTGTGCCAAATTTTTGTACTATAACAAAATAAATATTGCTTTCCTCTTTTGAACCACAGCTTTACGAATTTAAGCGAAGTGCTAGATTGGCAGCTAGGTTTAATTATTTCGTCGTTGAAATTATATGATGTCACCATAAGTTCTATGTTTACAGTTTTTTATCTCGCACTTCTTGCTTCTGGAATCTTCTTCTGGATTCTTGGTTTGCAGTCAACTTTGATATTCAAACATTTAAATGCAATGTCAACCGTCATCATCTATTTCTGTAATTTCTGTATTTCATCACACCTCTTTCTTTCATAGTATTTTTCTAAGATTCTTTCACACTTAGTAACCCGTTGCGTCTTAGTGGCTTTATCGGCTTGGTCGGGGTGAAATGATTAAGGAAATCACAAGCAGAAATGCAGATGATATATTGCTCATATAAATACAAAAAATCCTTGAAAATTGTACTAACTTTGGTTGGTTAATACAATTTTGTTGTGAAAAAAGATCAACTTACATTACAAAATCTGACATTTATCTAGCGAAATTTTTATTCCTTCCTATCTTAGGTTGTTAATAAATATATCTGTCCATATCTTTCTCTCGCTCTTTTTTACTCTCTCTTCCTCTCACTACTCTGCTCAGATCTATCTTGGTATGTTCTGGTTATATCTATCTATTTAATAGATAGGCACATCTCTCTCTTTCCATTATATATATATATATATATATATATATATATATATATATATATATATATTCGCAAAATAATTAATAAAAAAAGTATGTGATAATATGCGTGTGATTCTTGTAACACATTTTCTAAGTACGATACATTATTGTCATGCTTAATAGATATCTTATAAAACTTAACGAAGCAGAGAAAAACATTTTCCCACAAGGCATTCCATAACCTGATGACATTTCAGAATTATTGAAACTGAGAATAATTTACTTCTCTGCAACGCAAGTAATAAATTTTAAGTCTATCCCTTCCACCATTAAACTAGTCAAGATAAAAACAAACAAGAAACAGCATTATAAACAGACATATAGATGCTGCAAGAGAAATAAATTAATATATTAGGTTGGTGCAAAAATAATGACGTAATAATGTCGTTTTTTGACGTATTTTTAACGTCAAAAAACGACATTGTTACGTCATTATTTTTGCACCAACCTAATAGAATTCCTGTTATTTTTAAAGGGAAATATTTTGTAACAGTAAGCTTTATATAAAGGGTTTCTAACGTTTCTTCGTTCCTAAGCATTTTGTCTTGAAAAATGTTTTTACGGATTGGCAAGAACAGCATTTTTCGGAGATTTCGTATCGGATTGTCAATTCTTCCTGACTGCCCTGTAGATAATTCTAAGCATTTGTTATTTAGCAAGCGTACAATAAAAAGATTAAACATAAATTATTAAAATATAAAGATTATGTTGCGCCATGCTTCAAAGTGAAAATGACCTTACCATTTAAAAAATCGATATTTGATTTACTTTCGCACAAATGCGCTTCGAAAAGGCATGAATCCCTTCCTCGGTTACCAGCTATGGGTTAAATATGGGTGGCAACCAATCTAAGAGAAGGAAATTTCTGAATTTGGAATCATAGAGAAGTCAACAGAAAACCATTATCTTTGCACAGAATGCATGACACTTCGCTGATAATAAAGAAATATATGTGAAGTGTCAGGATCACGTACTTCCTGAAGCGACATTGCATTAAAAGATTCGAAATAGACAGGCCTTTAGCAAATACACAGCTAGCTTCGCTTTTAGGCAGTTTTAATATGAGCTCTTATAAATGTGACTGTGTGGTACAAATTAATCTAATTTTTTAATTAAAGTTTCCTATCTGAAAATCTAACATCATGTTGCTTCTAATTAGGATGAAGAGCGTTCTTGAGTTAATTATAAAAATAGTGTCATAAAATCCTTATAGGAAATTGTTGTCATAAAATCCCTACAATAAATTCTAATAAAATATCCTAATAAATGGGTACGGTATTGTGACGTCATGAAATTCTAACTATATTTTGGCGTCATGAAATTCTTACGATATTTTGGCGTCATGAAATTCTTACAATATATTTTGGTGTCATGAAATTCTTACGGTATTTTGATGTCATGAAATTCTTACGGTATTTTGATGTCATGAAATTCTTACGATATTTTGGTGTCATAAAATCCTCATAATAAACGGACTTCATTAATATAAATAATAATATAAATATTATAAATGTTATTATCAATGTTATTTTTGTATGATGAAAGAAACATTGAATATTATTTAAGAGGCTTTTGTGTTTGTTGCAATTATTACAATGAAGAAATCATCCCATATCTTTACATTAAATTTGCATCAAATTTACATTAATTGATTTAATGTATAAAAGAGTCAAGAGTCGGATATATTCCTAATTGAGTTAATCTTTGCAGAAGCGAATATTTATAAGTCAATATTCGTTTGCCGATCGGCAAATCACGATCCGTCCTTGTTGATTAAATCGTCCAATAGCTGAATAATTAATTTTCATTTTTGTCTGGTTATATAGACTCTATATGAGAACTTGGCATGCGAATGACCAATGTGATTTTCCGCTTAAATTTCTTCTTCAGGTCGTGAGTGATCATGGTTCTCCACAGCTTCCTCTCCGTTGTAGCTCTTAGCAATATTTGTCTTTTTGCTAGCTCTCCCAATACATGTTCTGCCAAGCATTTATACAAGCTCTTTCGATAGGTTAGTGGCTACTTTCCTCTGCCCTGCTTGCCTTCAACATGTCCTTTGAGTGTTAAATTCTCCAAGCCGTCTTTTCTCATTAGTTGTCTCTTTCTAATTCTATGTGTAAGTGTCCTTTTTCTTTCACTTTTATCAGCTGAAATTTACAGAATATTCATTCCACGCGCCAATTGAAATGTTCATATATGCTAAGTTGCTTGATAAAGTAAAAGAACCCTCTTAGACGTACCCTAGGTTTATTAAAGGGGATATCGTGGTGGAGGCGCGTGTATTTTACAAGATTTTGCACTACTCGACCGTTTAAACAAATCGAAAACTGCTAACTTTACTGAAAATATGCATTCGGACTGAGTTTTGCGTGTCTATGCATGCATTTGCTTCGGTAGAGGAGGCACGAATCAGCTCAGAAAGGAAATCCAGGATCAAGGCTACTTTATTCGTTGACGAAGTGAATCCGTTTCAAACTGATTCCTAAATCTCGAAAAAAAAAAATTAGAAAAGATTCAGTTTCAGTGGAACTATCACGCATGCGCAGAGAAAATAAAAAAAATATCTATGGCGACTAAAAAATTATAGAAACTAAATTAGCTAACAGATACTGAAGTGAACACATATCAAAACAATATATTTGGGGCATATTTTACGAAGCAGTTTCTTTCTCATATAAGGTGTTGGTCTGCAGCTTCACAAGTGTATTTTGATCTGAAATTTTCATTGTATAAGGTTAGATCTATATGAAGTAATGAAGCATTATATTCAACGTGTATTAGCGATCATTCTAGCCGGCGTCCTTTGTTTTAGATAAACATCCTTTCAGCATAGGTTGACTGCCAAAAGTAAAGTAACGTCACCTATTGACACACCAACTGAAGCGAACATGAACTGCACCCCCACCCTTTTCCGCAGTGTCATCCGTTATTTTCTTTTTTAACGGATACAAAAATATGTAATTAATCCTGCGCCTTGACGTAAAGCTATCGTCTAAGAATACAATCCAGCTTATATTATATTACAAGCAATATATTTTTGAAAAAAAAATTAACAGCTATACCTTACTGAAAAAACTTATTACCAGCAATACATTTGACTCTCGACAAAAACCCTCTTCAAAAATACGTCAATGTAACCTGATCTACAAACATTTTTTTTTTTTACAAAGGATACATATTCTATTTATATGAAACAATCCTAAAAATCTTGTTGGCATTAAATAGCACTTTGAGGTTGATATGCCGTAAAACAAAATAAACCCAAACCCTAAAACGATAGCTTATAATTCCTGCTCTAATTACAAATTTGAATAAACTGTAAAAATGTTTGTCTATCCATTCTAAAAAAAAAATCTATGGCATGGTTTTAAAAAAGTTCTTTTTGAACAGCAATCGTAATCATCTCTAATAATATACTTTATTTTGAATCAATCATTAATTTATTGACATTTATTAACGGCTATTATCAGCACATCAAATCTTTGTTTCCAAACACTTGCTCATTAAATATTTAAACTAAAAACAACCATTTTAGTCTTCTTTAATATTAATTGTATTAGAGATAACTGACCTCTGCATCATTCCTGTCGGGTACAGGCCTCTTAAAGTACTCTACTAACCTTTGGCCAATTAAGCTTCACTTCATGCATGGTCATTTATTATTATTATTATTATTGATTCTATTATTATTATTATTAGTAGTAGTATCAGTAGTAGTAGTACTACTACAGTTATTATTAATAAAAGTATTATTGTAGTAGAAGAGAGGGAAAGGGATGGTCTTTGTCAGGTATAATTTGTTCAAGACACGCTACAGCGACTCTAAAACCATATCTCGTTATGAGACTGAAAATGATGATGATGATGATGATGATCAATATTATTGTTATATTTTTAACACTGCACTGCTGAGAGTCGAGTTTGAATTCTAGTCGAATCCATTACATTCATTTACGTGCTGATACCCTTGGGAAAGGTATGAATCCTCATCTTCTCTCCCATCAGATATGGTTAAATAGCAGAACAGACCGGGTTCTATAGCCTTAGATGGCAACTGGTCTACCGCAGAAAGAAATGACAACCTACTGTGGGAAAAAAAAATCTGCCTCGTCAGTCATGTATCGAAAGATACATGATCGACTAAGCGTGTATCACGCATGGTACATAACTGACTGATTTAATCATTAACTGCTGTGACCAAGTAAATGGTTAAGGAATAACAAGAGGTTGCAGATAAATCGTGTATTGAACAGTAAATACAACAGAAGAGTATTACACGACTTGGGAGTGTGTGTCGGTTGACCAGCGTTCAAATCTATACTACTGTTCCCCACTAGGCTTACTTTCCTACTAATTTAAAAAAAAAATTTTTATTTTTCTTATATTTTTGCACCCTTTAACCATTAAATTAAACCACACACAGCTACTCGTATTTTTTTTGCCAACAAATATATACTTCTATTTCCTATCCTCCTTTGATTTTAGCAAATTTTGTCGTTTTGCTCTCTCTCTCTCCTAATCCCTATTCTGTCAACCATTTGCACGTGATCTCTAGGTAAGTTATTCGCTGCTTTCCTCTGTGTCTCTTGTCTTCATTATATCCTCTAAGTGTCAAATTTTCCAATCTTTCATAATGTGCCTTAGAAATTTCAACTCTTTCCTTCTGATGTTAATTATAAATGTCGTTTTTGTTTTCATTTTTCTCTAAAACTTCATTGGTATGACCCTGTGTTAATTTCTGACACTCGAGATGAATATGTTGCCAAGCTGAAAACCTGGAAAGTAGGCATGGAGGGTGAGGAATGCGTGCCGACATGAAAAAGATCAAGTTTAAGATTTCTGGTGTTGATCTGGAAAAGTTGCAGGAATCTAGCACATTTCCCTGAGTTGTCTGTCACAATGGAGTGAGTACAGATTTGATCTTGTGCTCCAAATGCAACACCTGGGTGAACAAGAAATGCAGTGGCATCACTGGTAGACTAACAGAACTATCAGATTACATCTACTCTAGATGCCATGGCAAAGCATGCCCTATACACCAGTTATTTTGGATGGTTCAATAATGGATACTGAGCCCTGTTTCTGATCTTGGGGATATGCTCTGCACAGGTTGAGGTTATGAGCTCGCCATTATAACCAGATGCTCTGTGGCTTGGGATAAATTGAAAAAGATCCTATCCATTCTTACATCCAAACATTGAGAACTCATGGCAAATTGTTCTCTGCATGTGTATGATCTGCATTGCTTCCCGGCAGTGAAACATATGCTCCAAGTGTGTCAGTCTTTTCTAATCCTTCATTATGTGACCTAGAAATTTCAACTCTCTCTTCCTGATGTTAAGTATAAATGTCATTTTTGTTTCCATTTTTCTCTAAAACTTTGTCATTGCTAACATGTCGGAGTTAGCTCTTCCTTTAGTTCCTTAATCCTTCAACAGGAGTCTCTCTCCGCTGGCTATAAACACTAGCTGACCCTTTGCCTCGATCACTTTTCCCCTCAGGCCTTTGGGCCGCCACCTTGAGGTAAATCTCTTTTTTCTAAGGCCTTCGGACTTATACCACCTCGCAGATGTGAGCGCTCACAGATACAGCGTTTCCCAAATGCTGGGAACACGCTAAGAACAATACACGTACGTACGAACACTCACCACAACACACACACATAATATTCACCACACACACTCTGTCCATGTAACTGCCCATGTAACTTGTAACCTTTCTTGTTATTAATACATATATTTGTTTACATATATTTTTATCGGTCTTGTGTTTGTTTTTCCTTGTCTTCTTTGGACTTAATTAAAGTCCAACTTTCTCATGTAGATGGACCGGCTAGCAGGACATTTTAACCCACGTGTGTTTTACATACTCATCACCACAGCTACGGTCCTCTACAGGTCCATGTTGTTCAAAATATTTTTCTGTAGAACTAAATTTCTTTTACGTCTAATCTCTTTTCCATCTGTGAGGAGATTGTCCAGCATTCACTGGCGTATAGGAGGACCTATAAATGCCAACCTCAAACGTCGGTAGGAAGTATAAATAACGAAATCAGATACTAATCAAGTTATGGTAGATCATAACCTCTTGCCAAATTGCACCAGCTTACTTGTGAATAGAGACAAAAAGAATTCAGCTGAAACAAACAATGCATATAAACTGAAACCTTTGCGACGAACAGTTATCAACTTTACACGCGAACCAACATGTCTTCTATCATCAAATCTTTAAACTACTAGAGTGTTGAGGAACCGACATGCCCTATCTTCGGATTGAGCTCGAAAAAGTTCGTCAAATATCAACACGTTTGTCAGATTTGCTGAACTAGTTTGTTCAGTGGTTATAAATCATGAAAAGCACTTTAATTTTTTTTTAAGTCTCTTTACACATGTTACTCTTCGTGACCCCAGTTATCCAGTCTGGCTTAAGCAGTCAGTCAATATTGACAAATTTTCTGCTTCTAGTCATGAACACATTGGCTGACTCACTCAGCGGACTTACGTGTGTTTTTCAGGAATCGAATTGGTTGTGTATTAAAAATGATCAGATCTCAACTATTGTAAATGCTGGGGCTGCTGGGATATTTCTACAGCGACGCTTAGTGAGCTCAGCTCACAGATTATTGCAAGTTCGATCTTCACTAATGTTGTGGAATTGTAAAAAAAAAAAATTAAAAAAAGAGGCCTAACTTTGTAAATAAATATATCTGACGTGTAGATTGCATAGGATAGTTGAGATAGCTACTTATTTAACAATGAAAAAACAGGATCTTGGATACTAATTTTCTAGACCGACAGTCATCTTAACATAATTAGCATAATTGGTGTAACAGTTTTCTTAACCCAGAGTCATTCTATTTGGCTTCCTGCGGTAATTACGAGGGTAAGTCAAAAATTATCCGCAATTTCGCCATTACTTATGTTTAGGTTTGACACACAGCGTTCTGTTTAAAAGTACTATTTTAGTCACGTGCTCGAATTTTGAGCTTCATCGCAAGTTTTCTTGCTGCTGTTACTATGTAAACATGACCGCTTCGCTAGTAGTGTGTACCAGGGAGAAACAAAGAGCCGTGATCCGAATCTGCAGAAAACATGCTACTTCGTTGATGATAACTCGCCGGTGCGCCATTACCATCTTTAGAGCTTCCGGAATCTTCTCGTCAGTGGTAGAGATTGAGGGGCGTCCTGCTCTTTCTTCGTGCATCACGCTTGTCCAGCCACTTTTAAACTTCTCGATCCACTCATATACACTTCTACACGGTAATGCACTGTCGCAGTATTGTATTAAAAATCTCCGATGAATTTCAGCTTATGGCACACTTTCCGACCAAAGAAATCGGATCGCTGCTCTTTGATGTTCCCTGGTGCACACTGCTATCAGAGCGGCCATGTTGACACTGTAATAGCAGCAAGAAAATCACGCTAAAGGTACCAACTATAAGTACGCATGAGTAGAAGGCAGTGTAACAAATCTAAACATATGGTATGGCGGAAGTGCGGATAATTTTTTAAATACCCTTATAGATGTTTGTCTATATTTCTGAGATGAGGTATTATGCACACTATTTACATTGCTCGGACTATCATCCTCATCTTTGTTGCCATATTTATCACAAGGTTTCAACCGTTGTACGCTCCGGCCTTTTCAGGTGGTTGGAATGTCAAACTGAACCCTTTATTTCCCGCGCTGGGGTAAACTGTTTTAGTTCCACGCACCATGTCTAAGGACACGTGGCACAGTGGGTAAAGGAGTTAGATCCAGTGACAGAACCCAAAGAGTCTGAGTTCAATATCTGGTTAAGGCGGTGGAGAACTCTGAGGGGGGAATTAACAGGGGATAACTGGCATCCATTAGACATGGCACGTGGAATTAGAACAGTCTACCCCAGCGAGCGAAATAAAGGGTTCAGTTCGACATTCCAACCATCTGAAGAAGGTCGGAGAGTACAACAGCCGAAACGTTGTGATAAATATGGCAACAAAGATGAGGTTAGTAGTCCGAGCAATGTAAATAGTGTACCCTTATAGATAATCATAATCGGCAACTAGACCTCAGTCATTTTCACATCGCCGCAACGTGACTTCCCTGTGTCTTTTCTATAAATATTTACATGGTTATTTTTCTAAAGCGTTTTCCTCTTTGGTACATCGACTGCATAAATTTAGACAACCAGGCAAGCAGGCAAGCAGGCAAGCTCGTTTTACTGTTGAAGTAGCTTGATGCAACCGTGACTTCAATTCTAATAATTTCTTCTCTGACACTTCTTACTTAAGGACTTCTTGCTTTTCCGTCACCTACTATTTTCAAACGTTTAAATGCAAGAACAATCGCCATCTTCTGTCTTCTTGAATCCTGAGCTTTTATTGTCTTTCTCCTCAATGCCTAAGAAACCAGGCGCAAACGAATGCGAACTCCGCTGGACAATCAACCAATTGAGCCGCATAACAAAACTCATCATCCGTATTCTGATGAATAGAGCGCGCAGCAGAACCAGGACAGAGATAGGACAAGAACAGTGCGGGTTCGTTTAAGACACTGGAACAAGGAATGCGATATTTATACTTAGGATGTTGTTAGAAAAAGCAATAAAAACGCAGAAGGACGTGTTCCATTGTTTTATAGATTACACAAAGGCGTTCGCCAACGTACATCACAAAGTACTGTTAGAGCTATTCAGCAACCTTTACATATTAGGGAAAGACATTAGAATAATCTGTACTGGTAGAAGCCGCCAGCATACGGACATAAAATGAGTTCGGCAGATACCCCCCCCAAAAAAAAATAATAGAAAGGGGTGTAAAACAAGGATGTGTCTTCTCACCTAATTTATTCAACCTATACAGCCAGGCCACTCTGAGAAAACTGGCGTACCTGAATTCATAATCTTAACAATATAAGGTATGCAGATGACAATGTGCTGATAACAGACACGGAAAAGAAACTACAAAACCTTCCACAGAAGGTAGCAAAGGAAAGCGAGAAGAAAGGACTAAGTATAAAATAGACAAAATGCATGGTTATCGGAAAAAGGATGAGCCCAAAATGCAAATTACAAGTCGGGAACAAGTCGAGAATACTAAAATCATACTGACACAGAAATTTAAATATCTGGAAGGTGTATAGCAGCGAATGCTGGACAATCTTCTCAAAGATGAGAAAGAGACTTGAAGCAACTGTAATGTGGTTCTACAGAAAGATGTTGAAGGTACAATGGGCTACACATTTGAGCAACGTGGGTTTGGAGAGAATGGAAACAAAAAGGAAATCTCAGAAAAATATGCGTCCTTCCCATAGGGCACGCAGGTTCGAATCATGCCGGAAGACGCATATTTTTTTTGACGTGTGTGTGTGTGTGTTTTTTTTTATATATATATATATATATATATATATATATATATATATATATATATATATATATATATATATATATATATATATATATATATATATATATATATATATATATATATATATATATATATATATATATATATATATATAACGGAATTGTTCTGCCTAAAATCGGAGTATCTGTGCGGTTTGCCTAGGATCCTAGTGCCATTCCCTGTTACTTCTGTTGGATTAGACTGTAGTGTATGTGCGCTTTAAAAAGTGTAAAATACAGCAAAGTATATGTATATATAAACAGCACCATGGAAAAGGAACGTTAATTTTTAAATGAAGAAGTGAATCAGTTTCTTTTTTGTCTTTGTTTCACGGTGGCAAGTTGTGGATGTAAACTTTCAATAGATATACAATAACCGTTCCAAAGGATATTCATTTTATCTTACATACATAATAAATGTATGCTCAAGTAAGTAATTAAAAAGATATAAGGATAGGGATAAAAAAAAATAATTCTGATACTATATCTCTTCATAAGTGATGTGGATCTCCACAACCTCTTTTTATTTAGTATTAACGAATTTCAATGACAGTTCTTCGGAAAGTCTTCGCCACGGTCTCGAAATCAGAGTTGCCTTTCTATTATACTGGTTACCCTATTAAGGCTAGAAAATCAAATCCACCCTACTGTTTTGTCTCAATTCTACGATGAAGTGTTGTCTATCCTACTTATCATCATAATCTGCACTTACTTCCTACTCTTACGCTAATACGACAACCTCAATCAATAAAGCTTTCCCTTGTATTAGGTGAACATTTAATAAGAAAATTTTGTGGGTTTCCAGTATATATCTATCCAACACAGAGAGTAGAAGGGATTTTCAGTTATCTTCACTGTCTAACCTTGAGATTTGGACACGAAGAAGCTTAATCGAAGTGTAATCTGTAGGGATTTACTAATCTTAGCTTAGATGTGGCACAAGCCCAATATTATGGAACACCAAGTGCGGATCGAACTCGCTACCCAGTCGTAATTGATTTAACAAGACAAACTTTACACCACGTAGAAGTGCCCAAATAGAAAAGCATAGTCTTTTTAATGTCTAATGCCATATCGATAGCTATTATTAAGATACTCGTTATTAAAGTATTTCCCCATTCCACACCAAGAAACTATACGCTAGTTTTGTTCGATTGCGCATGCGTGGAGAGGGATTCTGCGTATTGTAGGATCCTGATCGATGTTCCTACTTTTAGAGTGAATAGAACTTCTGGAGGTTCAAGAGATTTCAGAAACGTTTTGAATTATACATTTTGATTTGAGCAGAAACTGAGCTGATTTATAGTACTGCACATTAGCAAGTATTTGTTTCAATAGCTACTTTTTATATCTAGGTGGTGTAATGGATAGCGTCTCATAATGAGAAATCGGAGAGCAGAGTTCGAATTTCAGCCGAGTTAGTTCCATTCACTTGCGCGCAAACACCCTTGGGAAAAGTGGAAATCCATCTCTTCCGCATTTTGGTTAAATACTACGGCAGACCTCGTTGGCATTCAGTCTAGAAGGAAGAAAACTCTGAATTAAAATCCTGATGAGTCCAAATCCCGGATTGCCATTTGGCAAGGCATAGCACCCAGAACCTGTGGGTTACAGTGAAGACATCGACAGCAGGATGTTGGATATCGTCAATGGCAGATTATAACAGACTGTCACTGAAATACAATGGTGCCATGCAAACAGATCCTTCCTACTGGACAATGGATGAGACTTAATTATTCCAGGTCAGATTGAAATTGCGGGAACACATAGTATGTATCTCCTAATATATGTTCGACCGAAACACCTAAAAAGTGCGTCCCAACAGACGATCTAGTAAAAGTAGTAAGTATATTTTCCCGACTCTCGCTTAGTTAACTGCTGTGAGATCAAAGCCCCCTCCACCACCGCGTATCTTCGAAATTTGTAAGCTTTCCTTGTTTCATCTCGAAGTAAGTATTTTTAGAATGCTGGTGTATATCACTATGAATCATCCATTACTAGATTTTTAATATCGAATCGTCATCATTATAAACAGATGGGGTCGTAGGGTCGAAGCGCAATTGAGCACCTGGCCAGATCCTTCCACATGCCTCGGTAGTATGCCAATGTACGGGTTGAACGCTAGGGCGGTATTCATTCGTGCATAGTCTGCCTCGGGAAAACCTGGCAGAGCCTATTCCTCTCCAGTTCAGACAACAGCCGATGAACCCAACTTGAAGTCTCGCTTTGTTTCATATGACTCTTGATTCCACCGAGGCAACCTTCGCCGTGGATATCTTTTCCATTCTATCAAGTCCTCCACCCAGCGATGCCGTATCATCATCGCCTTGGATACACTGTCAGTAGTTCAACCCCATATGTAGACTTAACTTTAAGAAATTTTCTGAAGACAGTCTTTTGGCCGAATTACCAATTGTAATATCGATTACGCAGCAGAAAACTGAAATTAAACTCTGGATTGCTTTTGTTCTAAATGAATATGAAAAGATTTCTAGAATCTTCTTGACATCTTCGTGAAAATAAATTGAATCAGTGTCAGGAAAATTTGGTTTCGTTGTCACATTCTAACACTGATTAAAATCAGGATATCTGTCTATATTTATGAGATGAGGTATTGTAACTATTTACACTATTTACATTGTTCGGCCTATTGCCTTCATCTTTATTGTCAGATTCACGACGTTTCGACCGTTGCTCCAGTCTTCTTCAAGTGATATACGTTGAAAATTCGAACTGAGTCCTTTATTTCATCCACCGGGGTAAATTGTTCTAGTTCTACATGCCACGCCTTTTCTGGGGATCTTAGTTTCATCTATCTCCATTTAGTAACTAAACTTTTCAACTTTTGGTTCATCTCTGCTGTGGCCAGGTATTGAACTCACAACTGAGGATTAGCTGTCGTTCAAATTAAACGTATCCGAGCAGTTGTATAATTAGATTTGATTTTCATAGTGTTTTCACTAATGTCTAACGATAAATACTTCAAAACTTTCACAGGCAATTGTTTTATCAATACTCTTGGCTTCTGATCACTTTGAAAGTAGAATCAAATGTATTTCATGAGATTTTGAAATAAAAGTTAGTCTCAGTGGTTCTGTTTCAACATTTCTAAAAAGCATATCAGCGGAATAATGGATAGCAACTTGGATTGAGAAATCGGAGAGCCGAGTTCGAATTCCAAGTCCGAGTTCACTGCATTCACTTACGTGCTAATAAGGTATGAATCCATCGCTTCCCCCAGCTATGGGTGAATAGCAGGAAAGACTGATCCTTATAGCCTTGGTTGGCACCCAGTCTATGAGATGGAAACTCTGAATTCAAACCATCTGCTGCTTTGTAGATCATACCTCTTTAGAAAAAGTTTAAAGGTATCTTCAAAAACAAATCCACCTCGTATGCCGTTTCGAAAAAAAAAGAACTGTTTTGCCACCACTACTTCAAGTCGTGACAGAAAGTAATGGACTCCTCGGGGCGAGTACAATGGTTCAAATAAATACAAGTCTGGGACACACCATGATATTGTGGTACATTTTTCTGAATTCGGACCATTCGCCTACGGCCATGTCACACACGATATATTAAGCAAGAACGTCCATTTCGAATTATATTAGAAATAAAACAATAGAAAACATTCCCAAATTTAGAAGAATTAATAAACAATAGGTTCTTTTTTCTATTGACATATTTACTAATAAGGAGACAAATATGGCGGACTTATTTTATTGATATTCCAAATTAATGACGTCAGTCAATGTCATCCTGGTAAGCAGAATAATCAATTGGACCCGGTTCTTTTATTTACCTTACCATTTCTTAATTAAATTATTTAACGGTCATTGCACCCAATCAAAGCTGAAAAGTCTTTATTTTCATTAAGATGTCAGCAGATGTCTGAGAAAAGAAATAAGGGAAAAAGAACCATAGTAAAATCAGAGACTACAGATATTTTCATGGCTCGGCTCCGTGTACATTCTTCGTGGATTTTCTAAGCTTCAAGCTGATTTCGTTATAGACTTGAGGATTGGAAAACTTTTTTTTTCCCTAAGTTCCAGTAGAGTTATAACAGACGATAGAAAATGTAACACAGAAACCCGACGGTATATCGGAATAGCGAAATATGTCTTTCAAAAACTAAACAAAGTATTAAGAAACAGGAAGAAGTTTATAACTGAATATATATAATATGAACCCTACAAAACAACAGAAACAATTGAAGAGGAGATTTGAGATAGCAGAAATGTGGTTGTGTGGAAGGGTGCTGAGAATACCATAGACGGAACATGTGAGCAATGGGGAATTTCGATCTATGTATTAATGAAAAAGCGTTCGCCTAAGTGCACTATAAGGAAACATCAACATTCATTAACCGAACAGCCAGAACTAATTTTGGTCGAAATTTATAAAATCTTTCTCTTAAAACAATTTTCAGAAAAATGGGGTTTTCAAGTCCAGTAGCTGTTATCGCTTTTTCCAGTATTGACGGGGAGTTTCCTTTCTAATCTTTTCTTTAAAGTAGTGTGGAATGTCAATATCTTGATGTTATTATTTTCTATTCGAGGTACATGCAATATCTATTTTAGTTGTTGCTGTCGTTGAAAGTACTCAAGGGATGTGGTTTCTATTATTTGGTACAGTCCGTTGTTCGTGATACTGTGGCGCCAGTCGACAGGGTTCAAAAAAGTATGGTAGTCGCCAAGAAACACAAAATTTACTAGCTCAAAGCCATTTTTAACCATTGATCTGGGAAAGCAGTTCTATATAACTGACAGTTTAGATATTTCTCAAGGGGTTTGGCGATATGAATGGCATCCATAAAAAAAATCTTGATCTGATGAGACTATTTAAGAATATGACTACAGTTTTTAGGTTAATGTTTTAATTTTCTAGCAACTTACAGTGTTGGATGAAATTGAAAAAATATTACTCACTCAAAATATGCGCAGCAATGACCAATTTAAACAAGGATACCGTCCAGAAGAAATGCAGGAGATTCCGAAGTCGGTTGGAGGCCGTGATTGAAGCAAATGGTGATTTTATTGAATACATTTACTCTTCAATATTTCAAGATATGGTTGTGGAATTTTGGGAAATATATCTAAAATAAAATGTCAGTATTATTTTCATTCTTTGCGTAATTTAGACGACAATTTATCCATCGAACGCAGTGTGTGTGTATATATATATATATATATATATATATATATATATATATATATGTATATATATATATATATATATATATATATATATATATATATATATATATATATTTGAAAAGTTTCTCAGAGTTAACTTGTAGATAAAGACAATATTTATAAATGCAAAAGAAAATAGGAAAACTGTAATATTAGCCAACGTTTTTTTTTTTCGTTTTTGCCTTGAAAAATACACATAGGGCGAAACGCATCGTCTAATGTTACAGTTTTCCTCTTGTCTTTTACACGCACACACACATATATATATATATATATATATATATATATATATATATATATATATATATATATATGTATATATATATATATATATATATATATATATATATATATATATAAGAAAAGAGTGATACAAAGTAATATATATATATATATATATATATATATATATATATATTATAAGAAAAGAGTGATACAAAGTAAAACAGTGAGTGGGGGGAAAAGAAACGTTGCCATTTAAAAGCCAATAAGTAAGTGTGTTATTTGTGTGGAAAAGCCATAAATTATAGAAAATCTATGTTACTCATTCACGAGATCCTAGAAAACTCCCGGGATCATTTTGGCAAAAGCCATTGCTGATCTGGAAAAATTGTCGGTCGATAATGGGATAATGGAAATTTTACCACCAACGAGCGGGAAAATGCACAGAACATAAAATTAGAATTATGCAGAAAGAGTCAATCAAAATATAATTGTCAGATTTAGTTGAGGGAGAAAAGATAGTTCTCTCTGCCTAATATATGTATATATATATATATATATATATATATATATATATATATATATATATATATATATATATATATATATATATATACTTCTCTCTCTTTCTCTCTCTCTATATATTTCTCTGTCCCTGTATCTCTCTCTCTCACCCACCCACCCACACACCCACACACACATACATACATACATATATATATATATATATATATATATATATATATATATATATATATATATATCGCTCAATAACTATCTCTCTGTGTCTTTCGCTTCTCTCTCTCTATATATATATATATACATCTATCTGTTTCTCACTTTCTCTCTTTCTACATATATATATATTTCAATGTATATATATATATATACTTCTCTCTCTTTCTCTTTCTCTCTATATATATTTCTCTATTTCTATATATATATATTTCTCTCACACACACACAAATATATATATATATATATATATATATATATATATATATATATATATATATATATTGCTCAATAACTATCTCACTGTATCTTTCTCTTCTCTCTCTATATATATATACATCTATCTGTTTCTCACTTTCTCTCTCTCTCTCTCTACATATATATATTTCAATGTATATATATATGCTTCTCTCTCTTTCTATCTCTCTCTATATATTTCTCTCTCTCTCTATATATATATATATTTCTCTCTCTCACACACACACAAATGTATATATATATATATATATATATATATATATATATATATATATATATATATATATATATATATATATCAGCCTGTCTGTATAGAATGGAAAATGTATGACGCCGAAATAAATGGTAAGATGAACGTGAATCTATGTATTCTTTATTGCAGCAGTTTTCATTAATACCCGTTCGTTACGTCTGCCTGTTCTTTTTTTCTCTCTCCTCAGCAATCTCTCTACTTACCAACCTGTCTAGATTGGGTGGCCGAAGAAAGTGCAGCGTGATTAGGTGGGCATATGGCCAAAAACGAAAGAAAAAAAAAACGGCGGAGATGAAACACAGTACCAGATACAGAGTGCTTAGGGCATTGAAATTTTTTAAGTGCGTTAGCACACGTGGAAACAGGAAGAACCAGAATGAGAAGAACGGAATTATCACGGAATGATACACGAGGCAACCATTTAAACAGCAGAACGCCTCGTCATCCATGCACACACACACACACACGAATACGTCTTCTTTATGCAAGTCACGAAGCAAACTATGAACAAACCGATGTTGATCAAATTTTAAATATATACTTATGTGATAATGTGAATTTCAGATTATATTTCATCAGATTAACTCCACCCTACTCTTTTGAACAGGAGTAGAGGTTTATCTGTTGTTTACTGTTTAGGATTGGACTTCCGGTTTCTTCTAAAGTCTACTTCAAATCTATACCTCTGACGTTTCAATTAATTATTTAATTATTTTTCCTTCTCAATAGGAGTAGATAGGTTCGCCCATCGCCCGGTTCATATACCTCCTCGGTTTTTGAACAGGAATAAAGGTTAATGCCTTGTTTTTTTTTATAAATCTTTCCCTATTAAAATGAATTTAGATCAGACCCGTATTAGACACTGTATGCTATATGAATTAAAAAAGTAGTCATGCAGTAGTAGAAGCGGCAAGAAATATTTATTCAATCTGTGGAGATAAAATTTAAATTGCCATGACATTCCAAAGATGGTTTGACCAGGTTTTAGCAGTACATTTTCTCTCAAAGATTTCTATCAGTCTGAACGAGCAAGTTCTCTGAATACTGTTTCGGTAAGCCATATTTGTAGAAAGTCCTCAGCAAAGTACGTGATTAGTTCCGTACAAGTCACATTTTGATCTTAAAACATCTTCAAAAACTCGCTAATGTATCTAAACTTGGTCAAATTGTCACTCATTTTAATCAACAATTTACTTTCTGTTCGTCATGGAAGTGTAGATCTCCTGTCAAAATATTTCTGGGTAGAATTATCGCCAGTGATAAAATGTAAAGTTTTCCATAATATCCAACGAAATCGACAATGATCAGCACTCTCTGAAACTGAAGAAAGAAAAAAGTTATGTTCTTTGTGGTGGAATATGAATGATATCCTCTATGATGAACTCGAAACCAAAACCAAACGGTTAATGAAAACAATGTATTGTCAAATGGAAGCATTGCTTAAAAAATTGTACGAAAGCACTCGTCATTGATTAATCGTAAAGGTGTGTCGCTCTTACACGATATTACAAGAGCAGATATTGCCCAAGTCTTTCAGAAAATGATTATGGCGGAAAATATGTAAGTTTAGCCTTATTCTCCTCCCTCTCCTGACAATTCTTCATCTGATTATCATCTTTACATATCATTGCAGCATTTTCTGAAGCGAAAATATTTTATTAATTGTGAAGAGATTAAAACTGATATTTGAGTGTTTCTTTGCCCTAAAACCTGAATAATTTTACTCCTGAGAGATAAATAATTTGCGTAATATAAAGAGTAATGTCATCGATAAAGAGGAGGAATTTTATATTGTTTAAATATATCAATTAAGACCAAAAACTCTGTTACTTTTCTAACTTCAAATGGAACAGGACTTTATTTTCAACTTGATGCCATTTCCTATTAGAAGTATTTACAATAACTTAATAAAATAAAATATTTTGGATTCTTAGCAATGAGTTTGCGCTCTTTTTGCACCAGAGAAATATGCAAATCATATTATTAGTGTACTTTACTTGTTAATAATAACTTTAAAAATATTATTCGTGTTGTAGTATACCTACGGACAATAATGGCTATGCCCCCATTCCCTTAAATACACTAGTGAATACTGTACGTGGTCTCGAGTTGGAGATTCGTCTCCAGATGTGCTTTGTCAAAATCTCTGCCTTCGGGCAGAGAGGATCCCCAGACGAGGTTATGTCGAAGGGCAGAGTCTCGTCTCGGGAAACAGCTATCATTGAATTTATTGACTGTCTAAATATTTGTTTCTAATTTTCATCCCGAGTGAATCATAGGATCACCACTTTCACCTATATTAGCAGTTGAAACAGTCGAACAACTTGTTGTTTTATGTTTTATGGAATTTCATTGTTGGTGACTTGTCTTATGGTCGGCATTAATAATTCACACATATTTGTTTGTCAAGATGATCTATTTTAATGTTGCAGTCTCTAGTAGTTGTCCGAAGAAAGTTTTTTTTTAGTTGATTCTTTTAGTTGGTTGCAACAGCAACGAGTTATTCATTATAGCTTCAACAATGTCCGAAAAATTCTGATTTATGCTTTCCTACGGTTGGAAAGTTTTTATCTTAGAGTTCTTTGTTTGACAGAACTTGAAGGCACGAGATGTTAAAGGCAGCCTGTTTTCTAACGTAGACAACATTTAGTGATTTCTCAATTATGTAAGAGTTCAAATAGTTGAGCCATAGACAAAAATGGTTTCAACAGCAGCGGGGAAGAGTCCAACTTTGATCTTTCGGGGAAATTTACGATTTCTATATCTTGCCATGTTTACTCTGAGCATGTAGGGTTTTTTTGTCCGACAACAATACTTATTAAAAGTAATAATTATCTAATTGACGTGATGACCCCACTTTAAATTCCTTCAGCGAATAAGTACTGTGCATTTATTTATTGAGCAGAGAATGGCTGGTTTGGGTGAATACGTTTCGGAAATTATAAATGCAGTTCACGATCGACTCCATAATCAGCTTGACAAGTCGGTGAATTGGAAAATTAAAACGCATGCAAGAAAAGAGGTATGAATTTATGGAATGATAAATAATCATTACTATACACTGAACTAATTTATTCAAAATTAGGCCGTCATCTTGGTTGTTATTATCACACTATTTCAGCCAGTTATGTACCATGCCTGATACACGCTTAGGCGATCATGTATCTTTCGATACATGACCGCCTATGCGTGTATCATCTTTTCGATACATGACTGACGAGGCAGATTTTCTTCCCACAGTAGGTTGCCATTTCTTTCTGAGGTAGACCAGTTGCCATCTAAGGCTATAGAACCCGGTCTGTTCTGCTATTTACCCATAGCTGGGGGCAGAGAAGAAGAGGATTCATACCTTTCCCGTAAGTGAATGTAAATTCGAACTCGGCTCTCTGATTTCTCAATCCGAGCCGCTATCCATTAATCCATCGGTCTAAGTGGTCACATTCTGTAAATCCCCCGGAATTTTCAACACTGTAACTATCAGAATTAAAGGGCGACACCAATTCGAATGAATCAGTCCATATTAACAAAAGGTATTTACGATAGAGTTTATAAAAACTAACAAAAACAAGAGTACTGTACTGTTACGTAATATTACTCCTCCTATATGGCTGGACAATATCCTCAGAGATAAAAAAAAAAAAGAAAAGAGACGAGAAGTAACAGAAATTTCGTTCTACCGAAGAATGATGAGAATACAATGAACCGAACATGAGAGCAGGAACAAAGTTTCAGAAAAAAAAAAATGGAAAGAAAAAGGATATTTATACTTAACACCAGACAGAGATAGTTGAAGTTTCTAGGCCTGGAAAATTTGATACTCACGAGGCAGATTGAAGGCAAGAGGGACAGAGGAAAACAGCATAAAAAATGTCTTTAATAAATATATATATATATATATATATATATATATATATATATATATATATATATATATATATATATATATTTAAAGACATTTTTATGTTTAACATTCTTTTTATAGATACAAGTATTTAAGTAAATGCTCTGTTTATAATAAACAGTATTAAATAACATTTACCGGCCTGAATGTCCGTGAAATACAGTTTATTATAAACAGAGCATTTACTTAAATACTTGCATCTATAAAAAGAATGTTAAACATAAAAATGTCTTTAAATAATTGTCGGACTTTGTCCATTTCATAATGTGTGACGTTATATATATATATATATATATATATATATATATATATATATATATTATAATAATATTTTTTGTTTAAAAATATGATTCCTTCGCTACATAAGAGTTCTCATGTTTCAAAAACGTGAGCCGAAATCATCCAAATAATTAATAAAATTAAGTTGGATTGAGGTGTTTAGTCACGTTTCATCTTCAAGCGAAATTTTAGGAATAAGCTATCTCTCGGTTTACGTGTATTTTTACAGAATTTGTTATTGTGGGAGTGGCTATACTATTTTCATTCTTTAAGTGGTCAGGGAGTTAATTCTTATCAGTAGATTCATCATCCTCTGAGAGGTTTTGCTAAGGTTGGGTAGGGTATCCATTTCAAGGCTAATGTTTACGGTCATCCTTTAGTTGGTTCCCTGTGAAGGATATTTTTATGGCGCGTCTACAGTCGTTCTGTGTCTGGAGAATTTTCTCTTATTCTTGTCTATCTGATTATCTATTTATTTATTTGTTTATTTAAGTGGGTGTTTAATATACAGATCGCTTTGCATTGAATTTCGTTTTTTTTTTTTTTTTTTTTTATTTTTTTTTTTTTTGACGACGACGACAAAAAGGGTTTTTTTCTATTTAAGGGTTTGGCTGAGCTTTTTAGAATTTTACTTAGCTATGTTTTTTTTTTTTTTTTTTTTTTTTTTTATGCTAATTATCTAATGCGAAAGTCTGTTGGTGTCGGCAAAAAACCGTTAACTCCTGCCTATGGTTTAATAATTTTTCATTATTTAGGAATTTAATGATGTGTAGTTTTTCCTGTAAGCATAAGAGGCATGGGTCATCCCAGGTTCTACAGGTTCTTGCTCTATTCACTATTTTCCATTTTACTTTTGGTGTTTTATTCGTTTCCTTTAGATGCCAGAAATATTGGGATAGAGATGTCTGGTTTCTATTTTGAATATTGTTGAAAGAGCTCTTGTGTTGTCTCCATCTAATTTTAAAATTATTCTTTGTTGATCCTATGTATATCCTATCAGTGTTAGGGCTCTCAATGGATGAGATAGTGCATTGGTATACCACGGATTTTGTGAGGCATTTATTTTCCAACGGGCAGTTTTTAGGGTTTCTACAATCGCATAATTTTTCGTTATTTTTATCTAGTTTTAGTTTATGTGTTTTATTACTGTTTTGGTATGCGTGTTTTTCTAGGATTTTCTTATTGTGTCTTTTTAAAAGAATCATAAAAAGACACAATAAGAAAATCCTAGAAAAACACGCATACCAAAACAGTAATAAAACACATAAACTAAAACTAGATAAAAATAACGAAAAATTATGCGATTGTAGAAACCCTAAAAACTGCCCGTTGGAAAATAAATGCCTCACAAAATCCGTGGTATACCAATGCACTATCTCATCCATTGAGAGCCCTAACACTGATAGGATATACATAGGATCAACAAAGAATAATTTTAAAATTAGATGGAGACAACACAAGAGCTCTTTCAACAATATTCAAAATAGAAACCAGACATCTCTATCCCAATATTTCTGGCATCTAAAGGAAACGAATAAAACACCAAAAGTAAAATGGAAAATAGTGAATAGAGCAAGAACCTGTAGAACCTGGGATGACCCATGCCTCTTATGCTTACAGGAAAAACTACACATCATTAAATTCCTAAATAATGAAAAATTATTAAACCATAGGCAGGAGTTAACGGTTTTTTGCCGACACCAACAGACTTTCGCATTAGATAATTAGCATAAAAAAAAAAAAAAAAAAAAAAAAAACATAGCTAAGTAAAATTCTAAAAAGCTCAGCCAAACCCTTAAATAGAAAAAAACCCTTTTTGTCGTCGTCGTCAAAAAAAAAAAAAAAAAAAAAAATAAAAAAAAAAAAAAAAAAAAACGAAATTCAATGCAAAGCGATCTGTATATTAAACACCCACTTAAATAAACAAATAAATAAATAGATAATCAGATAGACAAGAATAAGAGAAAATTCTCCAGACACAGAACGACTGTAGACGCGCCATAAAAATATCCTTCACAGGGAACCAACTAAAGGATGACCGTAAACATTAGCCTTGAAATGGATACCCTACCCAACCTTAGCAAAACCTCTCAGAGGATGATGAATCTACTGATAAGAATTAACTCCCTGACCACTTAAAGAATGAAAATAGTATAGCCACTCCCACAATAACAAATTCTGTAAAAATACACGTAAACCGAGAGATAGCTTATTCCTAAAATTTCGCTTGAGGGTAAACGTGACTAAACACCTCAATCCAACTTAATTTTATTAATTATTTGGATGATTTCGGCTCACGTTTTTGAAACATGAGAACTCTTATGTAGCGAAGGAATCATATTTTTAAACAAAAAATATTATTATAATATAAGCTCTACTTCTGTATGGAGCACTGTTTTTTAAAAATAAAAACAAAAATACTAAGGAACCCCGGATTATGCACCCAACGTGTTCTTTTCTATTTTCTGCATACCTGCACAAGGATATATATATATATATATATATACAAGGTGTATCAAAAATACTTTAAAATCTTTGGGGGCGATTCCCTGGCCCTGAAACAGCAGCAATGGTCGGATGACTCGGCTACCTTCGGTCTGGAAATGCAATCTGATACTGCCGTGCAGTCTCACGTCCTATACCATTCGCGCGGCCGTATGTAAAAATAAATAAATAAATAAAATACGCCTGCTCACGATATGAATATCCTGCTACTGTTAAACGGAACACTTCTCTGTTAACTTACTATTACGTTAAACGTTGAAAACAGACTAGCAACAAATTTACGCGCATGACAAATGTAACCTTAGTATATATGGAAAAAAAGCGCCATCTACAGTAAGCTTTCTGTAAACTTAATAAAATTTCAGACACACTGGGTTGTATATTAATATTTTTCTTTTATTTTAAATTAGCTTCATCGACTAGTTGCGGTCAGCGTAGCCATCATCAAGAGGAAAAAAATCCCTGCTTGTTAGTCGCAGTGAACTACAGGCGTGAATGTCTCTGAAGAAAGTGAAGCCTGTAGCATTCATTTGTTTTTTTTTTTTATTTTTTTATTTGTCCTTAATTTTGGTCAAAGGCTTTTTCAAGTTCTTTTAAGGAGAGGTTGAGGGACTCATGAATCTCAGATTTACCTCCTCCGTCATTTTGACAGTTTTATTGGCTGCTGGGTAGGAGATGGGTATGTTATCTTTTAGTTTTTTGGAGTGTGTGATGTGTATATGTGTATATATTTGTGTGAGTGTGTGTATGTGGAAGATCCCAGCACCTCTGCTGGCATGTCTGTCTAGTGTGGATGAGGATTAGGGGAGTTACGTTTGGCCCTTTATGGGTGGTGTACTGTTCTATGTAGTAACAGTAGAGTATATTGAACTATGCAGATTATAATGCGTGATAGAAAAATATTGGGTGGGAAGTGACCTATGGTGTTATAACTTATATATATTAATTTTATCTGTGCTGTTTTGTTTGTTTTTAAATCCATCAGGACAAAGTGATTTGAGGTGCAAAATCCATTTCTCTTCATGTTCTAGTATTTTCCTAACTTCATCTTTTGTGTCTATTCGTTCAATAATAGTGAATTTTGCATGGCTATTAAAATCATGTTTTTCTAGGCGGAAATGTTGTTCTACGGCTAATAATCTTTCGTGGGAAGCCAACTTAAACCGATTCCAATAATTATTGATTCTGTAGGGAAAGGGCCATTGAAATTTTCCTACATATTGTTTCTGGCATAATGTGAATTCTAATAATTGAATTATGTTATGGCTTCTACAGTTGGAGTTGTGGTAGATTTTGAAAGTAGTGTTAGTGACTGAGCTAGTGAACGAATTGGTGTGCTTAATGTGGTTACAACATTTTTTGTTGTTACATGGTTGGAAAACCCTATTGTTTTTATTCTTAATGTATTACATATATATATATATTATATTATATTATATTATATACACACATATATTTAATTTCAATGATCTGACGAGAACCGGCGTTTCAACGCGATTTATCCGTAAGGTAAGTACGTTTCAGGTTTAGTTCTGTTAATATTTTACTTGAAAATTAATAAGTAAATAAATAAAAGAAAAGACTCTGTAATTAGTCAAACATTAACCAAGCAAAGTTAGTTTAATTTTATTTCAGAAAAATGACTATATTTATCAAGACTCTAACAGACTACTTGTTTGTAGTTAACAAACTCACTAACATGGAAATAATAACATAGTTAAGATATCAATTAAAATAATTTTCAAAAATGTATCATTTTTAAACAGTTTTTCGTTCACTGTGTACTGTAGCTGCAGACAACGAAAAATCTGACATGGAAATCTGAAGCCACATTTGAATACCAAAAGATGCCTTCAAGAAACTAAGCAAAGCATTACGACATAGAAAAATTTCATTAAAATAAAAAAAGTGTTGAATTGCCATGCAATATATAATCTTCTATATGACAACAAATTCCAGAAAATACCTTCACTTATGTAGGAGACTTGATGCGGCAGAGATACAGTTCTGCCACACGAATGTTAAGAAGAATACAATAGCAAAAACATGTGAACAATGAGGAAGTCTTAAAGAAAATAAAAAAAAAAACTTATACTTAAAATTAAAATGAGACACATCATTTCTGGGCTTAGAGAATTTAGCACTTACATGAAATATTTAAAGTAAGAGAAGTAGCGGGAAAATTGACGGTAACCTACATTCAATTTTTGAATAAGTTGTATATAGAGATCAACATTGTCGATACACTTGCCAAAGCGTATGCCTTTTTCTGTTTTGTTCAAATACATTCAACTGTCTCTATCATTATCCAAAACTAAATGTAATCCATGTGATAGACAAGATTTTGTTGGATACAACTTGGCATTTGTTAAATTTGCTGGTATTTGAATGAGAACCAGTTTACAGTAACGCCATAAGTAACAGTTAAACGTAAAACCATGTGTTGATTATGTTGTTTTTGGATATCGTATGAAATATTTTGTAAGCATATTAAATATCTTATACACCTTTTATATATACTATATGTTGTGGTGTCCTCCATCTAATGAGTCTATGTTGGACTCTTCCGCCTACTATAAGATTAGTAAACGAGAAGGCTTTGGGGAAACATTCGACCATATTGTTCAACTGTCGAACTCTCTTGCCTTGAGTAGAGAGGAACTCGGACGAGGCTTTCCAACCACCTGAAAAAGGCTGGAGCGTACAACGGCCGAATTGCTGTGATAAATATGGCGACATATTAATGTAAATATGGCGACAAAGATGAGGACAAAAGTCCAAATAATGTGAATAAAGCAGATCTAGCAGCCATTTCAGCTTTAGATATGGCTGTAGATACAATGACCAAAATCCCTACACCAACTTTAAGGAGGTAATTAACAAGTATATTCAAAAGGAATGGCAACGATGCTGGAAGGATAACTTACGCAATAAGCTCTTCGCAATTCAGCCCAAAGTAGGAGAATGGAAATCGTCTTTCAGAAAATCTCAAAAGGAAGAACTAGTACTGGTCCGCTTACGCATTGGCCACACGAGGATCACCCATTCGTACTTGCTAAATTCGGAAGATCAGCCAGTATGCAAGCATATGAAACTACATACATTATTAAACCGAGTGTCCAGACCTTGCTTTCTCAAGACGAAAATGTTATAATATAGACAACATGTATGAGCTTTGCGAAAAAGCAAAAATGGATAGCATAATTGCTGTGGTGTTCTCCCTCTAATCAGTCTATTGCGGACTCTTCCACTTACTATTAGTATGAAAGTAAGCCTCGGTGAAACAGTAATATAGATTACTGGTCAACCGATACACACTCCCAAGTCGTGTAATACTCTTCTGTTGTATTTACTGTTCAATACACGATTTATCTACAACCTCTTGTTTTGATATTTCTTAACCACTTAATTGATTAGAACAATAATATTTCTTAAAACAGTGGACCTCTACCAAAAAATATAAACGAAATAAGAATGTCAATAAAAGAAACTTCTCTACAAACTGTATATCTAAAAAGAGTGCATCAATGAAATTAGACTCTCAACAAAGCCTGTTTACAAAAATACGTCAATGAAACCTGATCTCCTACAAACTGTTTTCTTACAAAGAATACATATTCTATTCATACGAATCTATTCTAAATATCTTATCGGCATTAAATAACCCATTGAGTTTGATATGCCGTAAAAGAAAACATACCCAGAACGACATGAGTTCGTAAATAACAATATTTTTTATATGGGATGAACTTTGGAGCTCCTGTATTAATAGATAATACTTAAGTTGTACGTATATAAAAACACGTTACACATCTCGCCTACGTCACAACACTCGCCGCCTACATCACAAAATTCGCAGTCTACGTCACAACACCCACTAGTTCTACGAAACTCACTAATTGTCTCTATCCTGATGATAACAAAGTCGAAAGTTTGGACTATATTTTTGTACTTTTTTCCTGAAATGAATTTCCGGCAATTTCTGACGGAATTTCTCCCTTGTCCGAGAAGGATTATTCGTAATTTGGAAAAGCCATTCATTAAAATTAATTGACACAAAAATATCTGTTATTTTTAAATAATATTTGCCTTTAAAAATTTTGCTTCCTAAATATACATAAGTTACATGTTTTGCACTTTTTGTAGTAAATGACAAAGTACAAAATATAGGATATTCCAAAAATGTATAACCTTAGTAAAATTATTATCTTTAGCAAAATAGATATATAGTCATTTACTAAGTTTAACCAAGGCCCAAAATATAGGGCACCCAATGAGGATCGAACTCGCTACTCTGTCCTAACAGATCTAGCGAGACAAGCTTGCTAACCATTATACCATATCGTAATGCCCCATGGTTGACTAATCATACCGTAGATGTGGATCAATGACGAAAGAACAAGACACCTAGTGAGGATCGAACGCACTATTCAGTCAAATTCATATAGCATGCTAACCACTGAACCAAGTTAAATTGCCCTTAATATAGATATATAAAATTTCTAAAAAGTTACATTTTTTTAAAAATTTAATTTCCTTTACAATAATGTATTTCTTTTTCTATTTTTATGTTTTAGATATTAAGCATAAATATTTACTTCGAAATAAAAATAAAGGTTATTTTAAAGAAATCAATTTTTAAATGTTTTTTTTTTTTTTTGTTGGTAGAGGAAACACCATATAGGAGCTAAATCTATTTTCCAAATGACAATTTTTCTCTTCCTTTTTATTCCGGTGTTATTATATAATTCGTCCATCTGTTTTTATTTTACCATTTTTTACCATCATTCCAATATGTTGCAATGAAAAATCTTTTGTTTTCTTATAATAAACGCAAGAGATCCATCTAATAATAACATTATTCTACGACTAGATTAAATACTGCGCTGTTACTTGAACCATTACGCAAATGAGGACAGTATCCTGGCACCAAGTTTAAATTTGCTACCCTTTTGTCTGAGACCAGCTGTTGTTGTTGCTACTTCATGGTTGGGATACACTTTTTGATGGCTTCTGCTCTATCTGTCGGCGTTCAGTTGCCGGGCTATACTGCAGGAGCAACTCAATATGACAGACGGAAAGAATATTATCTACTAATGTCTTAATTTGTAATGATTAAAGAACATTTGAAGCAGATTCATGTGACTGTTTCATTTTTATTTATGGAGAAGTAGTGGTGTTCCACAAAGGCTCATATATAATTAGAGGTTTTCAAACTTTTACAGAGTACCCTGTGAAAAGAACATGTTAGAAAATATATGGATTGCATAGAATTAATAGCAGACAAGTATATTTTTAATTATATTATTAACTAGAATGTTAAATGTATAATAAGATTAATGAACTTGGCTCTTTTCAAAAAGTAAATAAATTCTAGGAAATCAGATACATAACTGATTGTTTTGCATGAAATTTGTCTTTGATCATGAAGATTTCTAAAAAAAATCTTGTTCAAAACGCTTAGTAGATGGGACGAGCAAGATATTTTATCAACATTTTAAAGCATAAGATGGATAGGAATTCGGTATGTAAGATCAAAACATCCGTAGAAAATAAATTTAAAAAGTATTTGGCCATTGAGTCGTTAAAAAATGTTACAAATTCATAGTGAATATTATATGAAAGAGATGTGGCATTAATTCGAAAAGGATTTCGAATAAGTGCATAATCAAAGTAGAGCCATAGAATGCAGGGATAGTAACGCCGTTGAACAATACTGGTGTCAGACGCCTTCGAATATCACCCGCACTAATGATACTTGCTTGATAATACTCGTTTGTATGGCGATCCGAATAGATAAATAGTATAGTGAATAGTAGAGAATAGCGGTATGTATAGTAATAAAGGATAGAGTACAAATGGTGATCCGTATAGTAACAGAGGATAGACTAGGAATAGCGATTAATTGGACGTCACGCTACTTCCTACTTATGCGTTCCTCTATGGTCACATGGTCTACTTAATTCAATAATGGGATCCCTTGTATTTGCTCACTGGCGATAGATCAAACTCAAGTGTCGCTAGCTACACTTTATTCCTATATAACAGTAGCGGTAGAACAGCTACATGTTTGCAAAGTTGCATCAGTGGGAAAGAGTTTTAGAGTGAAAATAAGCCATTCTTCACCAGACGGCGTCAAAACTGGAAAATGAGCATGGAGCGGTCCCAGCTCAGATATGACACCATTAGAGCATTTTTTTTTGTCTCATCTGACATAAACATAGCGAAATGAATCAGATACTTCCTAGATAGATATAGTGAAACCTAGCCGACCGCTTTTTTCCCTAGATTTTTAGCAATGGATTATGTATAGGAGTTCTACTTGAGTTCAAGAATGAACTTGAGACCCAATAGACGCGCAATGTATGGGGCTTCATTGATGACGGAACCGTTCATCGTGACTGGAGAGAACAAGTTGATTTAAACAATGCTGTTGTCTGCAAGAGTGCTTCTTCAGATTTCCAAGTCGTCTAATCCTTTTTTTTAATTCTTATTCCGGTCGAGTTTGATACTTTCACATTAGCATTAAGGATCTTGGGAAATGTATGAATCAATCTCTTTTCTCCACCCGCATTCTAGATATGGGTTAAATAGCAAGGAAGACTACGCTCTCTATCCTTGGTTGGCAACCAGTCTAGGAGAAGGAAAATGTTAAATTCAAAACCAGTTGGGCGCAGGACAAACAAATACATCTTGTAAAAACTATTTACTTCACTGAATCCTCTGTCGTTAGTCCTGGCTATAAAGATAAGCTACACCTGGCACCAAGGCCTCTGATTAGAAGATTAAAGATTTTGAGGAGTGTGGAACCACCCTTTAATTGATGTTATTCGCAGGTCCACCCTGAACTGGAGTGGTAGTATCTGTTAATGAACCGCAAACAAAAACAATAGAAAACACATTTTTATTAAAAAAAAAACAATATATTATTATATAAAAATTACCAACGATATGTTTATAGTAAAATTACCAACAATACATTTTATCTGCATTTGAAGGCATACAATTGCGTTCAAAATATATTTAGTTAAAGCCATAAAATTGTGTTCAAAATATTTAGATTTCGACATTAAATAACCCACATTTGATTTGCCGTTAAACAAAATCAACCAACTCCCGTCGTTTTTTATGTTTGAGGGTACACCAACTCAAAACCGAACAGGTAGTTACAACTAAAAATCTAGCTGAAAATTAATTTACTCTTGTCACAACAGATATTTTTCCGGTGCTTATTTTACGGCAGGTACGCAAAAGAAACTCTTGAATACAGTCGTCAGACACCGAAATGACCAGTAAGATTGCAAATACAATATATACAGCTATCTGTGGACAAATATTTATTTCAATTAATCAAAAATTAAAAAGTTAAACATAAATACAATTGCAACAATTACAGAAGTCATATAGTCTCGCTTTACTTTACAACTTTGTTCGGGAATAGTTCTACACATTAGAAATGGAGGCGTCAGATTAAAGCAAGTACAAAAATGTAAATATCTGGTAAGTAATAGTAGATAGGTTCGCCTATCGCCCGGTTTACACTCCTCCTCGGTTTTTTAAACAGAAGTAGAGGTTTATCTCTTGTTCCTTCTAAAGTCTACTTCAACTCTCTGCTCAAAAAGCTTGTCCTTTCCTACGCTAATATAACTCCATACAGTAAATCTCTAACTTGAGTGACTTTTGGGCCTCTTATTAGGTAAATATTTGTAAAAAAAAAAAAGAAAGAAAAAAGAAAGAAAAATGTGCTATAACAGACGAAAATATGACTGCGAAATCCGAGGCGCAAATTATACCTTCCAGAAATCTAACGAAGTATTAACAGATAGGAACATTTCGTCTGAAACCAAAAAAGAATTCTGAACTGTTATTTAATATCAATCCTCATATATAGAACATGAATGCTAGACAAAAGGTGAAGATGAGACTTGAGGAAACGGAGGCGTGATTCTGCAGAAGATGCTGAAAATAGGATGGACGGAAATATGAGCAACGTGGAATATGGTAACAAAAGGAATATGGTAACAAAAGGACACTTATACTTAGAATCAGAAAGGGAGTTGACATTTCTGGAACGAATAATGAGGAAAGAAAGCTAGGAAAATTCGACACTCATAGGACATACTGAAGGCAAAAAAAAAGACAGATGGAAATATCGAATAAACGACCTAATCAACATGTGCAAATAAATAGCAGGACAGGGACTCGGAGGGAAAAAAGAGAGGACAAATATTGCTAAGATCTATAAAGAATGGGAAGTTAGGGAGAGACATGACTGCCTGTGGCCTGAATGGACAAGTCCTTTCACTAAATTCTATTTTGCAAGAGTTCTGGTTGATAACAGTAACGAAACTACGCAGTTGAGGCAGTGTTTCCTTGACCTCACTATTCGACCTTGAACTGACCTAATGGATATTTATTCAGATCGTTATCTCTTCGAGGATATTTGAAATCGGACTCTCCTCTAAATCATTCCTCTTTACAGCTCAGAGGTGGCGACGGTCGGTTATTTAGTATCTATCTTAGACGACTCAAATGTTATTTACACACTTGATATCACAACTTGCCTGTCGCTTTTACTGGCTATAGAAATGTATGCAAACGGACAGAAATACCAGCGTCTCTTTCTACTCAACTAGGTATATATATATATATATATATATATATATATATCCAAATCAGTCAAATAACCTACAGTGTAACCCGGATATAAGAGAGTTGTCGGGACCGGACGAGAAGTCTCTTATATCTGGGTGTCTCTTATATCCGGGTTTGGTCTAATTTATATACATTAACACAGGCTCTAATTTGGGACCAGAGAAAATATCTCTTATACCCGTGTTTCTCTTATATGCGGGTCTCTTATATCCGGGTTACACTATATTTCCATTTCAGGAAACGAGAAGTTCAGTATTCAAAACTCGAGTGTTTTATTTTAAAAGTTACGTTACGGTCAAGAGGACCAATGAATAATTATCCAGATAAAATATCATTTCAACAGAAAATTTAAAAAAAAAAAAAATTTTTCAATACCTTTTAGTCATACTAAAAGGAAGCGACAAATCAAAATATGATCTTCAAGAAAGTAATGAATATTTTCCTGTGTAAATGCTTAAAACAAAAGTTTCTCACTGAATTTATGGGATGAGGCGTTTCTATTATTTACACTATTTACGATGTTCGGATTATTGTTCTCATCTTTATTGTCATATTCAGGACGTTTCGGCCGTTGTATGTTCCCATCGTTTTACTTTGAAATTTCGTATCGAACCCTTTATTTTGTCCATCGGGATAAATTGTTCTACTATCACGTGTCCTCCGTTTTTTCTTTTTTTTTTTTTTTTTTAAATATCTTAGTTTCAATATCTATCTATATTTCCGAGTTGAGGTATTGTAATTATTTTACACTAATTACATTGTTCGGACAGTTGTTCTGATCTTTGTTGTCATATTCAAGACGTTTCGGCTTTTGTGCGCTCCGGACTTCTTCAGGTGATATTGGTCGGAATTTCGAACTGAACCATTAAATCGTCCACCGAGGTAGATTATTCTAGTTTCATGTGCCATGTCTTTTCTAGATATCTCAATCGCAATATCTGTTTATATTTCCGAGATGAAGCATTGTAATTATTTACCCCATTTACATTGTTAGGACTGTTTTCAACTCTTTTGCATATTCACGACATTTCAGCATTTATTGCTCAGGGACACATGTCGCTGTGGATAAAAGCGTTGATTGAAGTAATCCAGTGACTTGACCCACAAAGAGCTGTGAGTTGAATATGGCAACAAAGAAAAGGACAACAGTCCGAACAATGTAGTTTAAATAACCTCAGTTTCAGTTATCTCCCTTCAGTATCTTAACACTCCAACTTTTTATTCACGTCTGATGTGACCAGGTATTGAACTCTCAACTCTTTGGTTCAGTTCACTGGGGTACTTCAATCAACCGCTTTTATCCACTGGGTCATAGAAAGAAGAGTTACTAAAAGGTGATAACTGAAATTGAGATATGCAGAAAAGACATAGCATGTGGATCTAGAACAATCTATCCCGATGCATGAAATAAAGGCCCTGGTTCGAAATTCCAACGTATATCACATGAAGAAGGCCGGAGCGTAAAACGGCCGAAACGTCGTGAATATGACATTAACGATGAGGGCAATGGTCCGAACATTGTTAATAGTGTAAATAGGGACAATGCCTCATCTCAGAAATATATACAGATCCAGAAGAAGGCCGGAGTTTACAACGACCGAAACGTTGTGAATATAACAATAAAGTTAAGGGCAATAGTCCGAACAATGTAAGTAGTGTAAATAGTTACAATACATCATCTCAAAAATATAGACAGAGATCTTTGTCGTTAGCATCAAAACGTTTCGGTAGTTGTCCCCTGAGGCTTTCATCAGTTGTATGCCGATTTGGATAACCTACTGTTCGAAATTCACTGTATGTTACCCGGCTAACACCCGGACTTTTATCCAAGCTAGCCTACTTTATATCTCGGTACATTTTGGTCAAAAAATGAAGTCTGTTTCTGTTGATAATCAACTCTTATGAGAGAGGTCACCTCTCTTCCCACTTGAGCTAAGGATGTATTCAAGAACTGGATTATATATATATATATATATATATATATATATATATATATATATATATATATATATATATATATATTAGATTCCCCAAAAGTACAATGTTCACATAAAAAAATACATCAGTAGAAAATTAGCATAGCAACAATAAAATACCCGTGAACGAAGGAATTACCCTAAAATGATAATTCTGATAATCAATACGATTCTTGGTTCAGAGTTAACCGTTATCTTTACACGTATCCGGTAGGGGCTGTGTTTATTGCTCGATGCCTGAGGCATCCCCAAAAGGGGATGTACCATGTTGGCCTGGGCAATTTTTCTACGGTATTGCCGTTAAACTCACTTTAAGCCACAAACTTTTGTCACGCTCGGTAGCAACATGGGCGCGCTGAAAAACAAAAACTCTGTAACCTTCTATCTCAAGTGGCCCTCGGACCTTGCACAGGGTGAACGTAATTTTTTTTTTAAAGCCTCTTTTTGGACGATACACACCTAAACTAATTTTCACTTCCTTTTAATATTCGTATGAGTAACTGTTTTTCTTATGCGATGACAAAAACGATCTCATTTCAAATATTTTGGACAAAAAATAGGCAACTAAAACTAAGACCGACCAATATGCAAACAAAGAATCGGAATAAAACGGAGGGAAATAGAATTCTCCGGAGACATTTCTCCGAATGTGTGGCACTTCTTTAACCATAGTACCCCCTAATTATCATCAGTGGATACAATAATATGCATGGGAAAATAATGGCGTATATCCTGACCTGGTGTTATTATTGCTTGTTTTATAACCAGCAGTAAAAACTGACCTAACCTAACATAGCCCCGATGTAAAACAGCTATAACCTAGTCATACCTCAGATATACTACCGGCTGGGTTCATATTCATGGTTGTTAAACTGGCAAAGATAAAAGACTTTCTTAAAATGGATCATTTTAGATGTCCTTAAACCTATCAAGTTCCGAGGGATTCGAGTGTATGTTGACTTCCCTGAAATTAATATAAAATAAACCGATTGACTTCAGAATTATTTTATCTAATTAAGTTAATTTTTACAGTTTTTTGCGACATGAATATCTTTCTTATTGGTGGGATAGTGCGTCCTCTCTGTCATCCCATGGAATGCACTAGTATTTACTGGTGTGTTGAGAGAGTGGGTATATGCGTAGGGATACAGAAACTACATGCCGTGTTGATTTCTATGCCAATACTGTCTATAGCTACAAAATGCTCTATCTCCGAGCGATACTTAGAACTCTTCTCCACATGAATATAGCAAAATTCAAATAATGTATACACCTACTTATATCTATCTATCTATCTATCTATCTATCTATCTATCTATCTATCTATCTATCTATCTATCTATCTATCTATCTATCTGTATATATATATATATATATATATATATATATATATATATATATATATATATATAATTCCCGTTTATGCTCGTTTGCTTGTCTGCTCTTGAAATACGCTAATGTTAATAAAGGAATCGCCTATAAAAATAAATAAATAAAAGTTTGATAATTAGGGAGACGAAACTAACCTGTCTCTAATCATTTGAAAAGTCAGTACCTGAAACAAAAAGTGAGTCTGTGCTAGTAAGTGAAAGAAATAACAATTGATCTACTTTGTGAATGACTGTGCCAAAAAACAGTGATTTAGTGAGCGAGTTAAAGAAACGGCAGTTTTTATGAGCGAGTTAAAGAAACGTGATTTCGTGAGCGAATGTGGTAACGGCAGTGATTTTGTGAGTTAGTGGGTTAAAGAAAGAGTGACTGAGAGAATGAGTGACTGAGAGAATGAGTGAGTGAGTAGATTAAACTGAGTGATGTATGAGTGAATGAATTAAAGTGATTTAGTGATTGAACGAATGAGTGAGTTACAGATAGAGCGATTTAGTTAGTGAATAGGTTAAAAGTGAGTGTGTTTTAAAAAAGGATAATTTAGTCAGTGAGTGAGTTAAAAAAAGATGGATTTCGAAAGGGAGGTAAATAAAGGGTGCTTGACTTTTGTGATACTAATTTTCAAGTCTAAAAAAACGATATTTGTTTTCATGCTCTGTGACATAAGAATAATTCAATATTTAGAAATGTTTAAATTACAAATTTTTGGTTCTCAAATTTTGTTAAAGATATTTTTTTCCATAAAAATAGATTAAAATATCTTTATCTCATATAGAAATTCTATTGCAAAAATTTATTAAAAAAAAAAAAAAAGAATTCATTTTCAATTACAGATTTTTTACATCTATTTACACAGCAAATACATACGCTGACTGTATTTCTTAGATGCGGTATTGTAACTATTTGAAATATTTACATTGTTCGGATTGTTGTCTTCATCTTTATTGTCATATTCATGTCGTTTCGGCCGTTTTACGCTGTGGTCTTCTTCAGACATGAATACGATAATATAATATATAATACAGTACTGAAGAAAAACAACAATGTCAAGAAATTGTCATATGAGCTCTGATAAAAAAAAAGTGATACTGAGACATTAGGCTTATACGTCACAAAAATTCATTCACTGATTTTCCCACAGACACATGGCCCGGTGTTGGTTGATGTAATCCAGTGACATGACCCAAAGAGTTGTGAGTTCAATATCTGGCCACATTAGAGTTGAATAAAAACTTGTTGAGTTACTAACTGATACTGAGATATCCAGAAAAGGCGTGGACGAAATAAATGGCTCAAAATTTCAACGTATATCACATGAAGAAGACTGGAGCGTACAACAACCGAAACGTCGTGAATATGACAATAAATATGAGAACAACAGCCCGAACCGTGTAAATAACGTAAAAAAAAATACACACGCTATTTAAATTCTATAAAAATAGGATTCAGATTTTATTGATATTTTTTTCCTAATTCTTAAAAACACATACGATACTTTTTCATCTTTTGTTACTTAAAAACATACGATATTTAGGAAAATTATATTTTATATAAATTATATATAATATATTATATATAAATTTAAGGTTTGATTTATTTTATTTTTACGGCTTATCAACCTATTGCAGGTTATTCAAAGCCAGAAACTATTTTTAGATTGTAAGAATCTTTCGGAGATAATAATGATCTACGAATCCAAGTCATACTAATTAACCCATAGCTGGGGAGAGAAGAGGTGGATTCACACCTTTCTCAAGTTTATTTGCACGTAAGTAAATATAACGAACCCAATTGGAATTGAAACGCGACACTCCGATTTCCAATTCGGAGCCGTTATCCATTACACCACCCGCACATCCAAGCTTGCAACACCTGATATTTACCAGCATTCACAGTTAATGCACAGGTTTATGTTGCTTAACTCCGGTGATCGTACGAGAGCCGCTATATATATTTAAGAAATTGTGTTGGTGCTACTATGGTATGCTATCTACCATCCATTTTCTAATATATTTTCTACAATGATGGGTATTTACCAACTGCTGTAAGTATGAATAGGTTAGAGTTAGGGTTAGGGTTAGGGTTACGGTTACGGTTACGGTTAGGGTTAAAGGCAGTGAAAAGTGAACTGGTAATGTATTAAACATCTTTAACAACTTTTTATAGCAAAAAAAAAATATCTTCAAATAGTGATTTTAAAGTTTGCAAACTGATTTGATGTCATATTAAAAAAAAATAGTAAACAGATCATCATTTTTCCAGAGCATTTTACAGCAATAATGAGTGCATCGACATTTACGGTAGATTGCAGATGCCTCGGTAGATATCACACCATTGCGTTTATTTTTTTTTTTTTTTTGGTGAAGATCTGTGTGCATTTGTAGTTTTTATTTTGGTTTACAGGTTCAGTTATATTTTGTCTGGAATAAATTACATATGCTCTTTTTGTGATGTCTATTTAATTTCTTTGAAACATTTGCATATGTAGATTTTTTTCCATAACAAGATAACAGAACTCTTTGTATTCATCACCCAGTTTTTCTTATACAATAAATTTGGTGCCTTCAAAATTTTTTGTTCGTTTCATTTTGGCACAACATTTTCTTTGTTGGATTTCCGAGTATTTTTTTTCCTTTTACAATAAAACAAGATAAGCAATTCTTTGTATTGACCACACAACTTTAGTCAGTAGTAACTGTGGTGGTTTTAGGGATTCTGCATACTTTGTTATGGAAGATTGTGATGAAAGAACACGTCGATTGATAATGAAAAGTAAAATGGCGCAAAGAATACAAGAAAGACATAAGAGAACTGAAAACTGAGAAGAAGCCGTCAGGTATAGGCAAATAGACCTTCTTCTTACAGAACAAAGAAGAACGTAGTTATCACAAGAAGTCAATTCCAAGCGAGATTTGGACAGAAGAAGAATTACAGCAAACTGACAGGAAACACATCAAAAAAAATTCAACAATGCTTAAAACTCAAAGATGAAAAATACTGAAAGACGACGAAAACACAAAATGAAATGTTATCAAAGCTGGGAGCTGAAAGATTATGGATACTGAAAGGCGACAAATTGATGCATCAGACACAACTTCAGAAAGACTCAAACATTATACATGTAGTGGATTGTAGAAATATTATTATTATTATTATAAATAAATAAATAAATATAAAATAATAATGATAATGAAAATTATAAATAAAATTAAATATAACAATAGCATAAAAACGTTGTATAAAATAAATAACAATTAAAAATAATAAAAATATTCCCAGCATGCAACGAAAATTGTGACCAGAATAAAAGTAATAGCATCTTATTAAAATGCTACAGCAGTTAATAAAACATTTTTTACATGAGATGTGTAAGGTATTTTGTATTACAAAACAGCCTTAGAGACGAAATACTAGAAACAAAATTCGAAATATTTTGTAATGAATTTGGATAATGATAAGGCGTAAATGAATTTCTAATACCTAACATTACATTTTATCGACTATGTAGTTCGTCATTTTAACATAGGTGATAAGAAAATTTGACTTAGAATAGGCAGTTCTAGAGGCATTTTTGCCCAACTCAAAAGTGCTACAAGACCAAAAACATTAACCTAAAAACTTAATATTCTTAAATAGCCTCGCCAGATCGAGGCTTTCATATGTATATCCTACATGTCTCCAAACCCATTCAGAAATAAACTGTCAGCTGTATAGAACCGCTTTCTAAAATCAATGGTTAAATGGCTTTGATCGAGTGAAACATGTGGGTCTTGGTAAAAAGAATTATTCTTTGAAATGTATAAAATAGTGCTGCAGAATTACAAAGAACTGTACCAAATAATAGAAACCACATCACTTGAGGATTTTCATCAATAGTAACAACTGAAATGGATATCACATATAATTCTAAGAAAAAATAATGACATAATCAAGATGTTGATATACCACACAACTTCAGGTAAAAGGTTAGGAAGGAAACTTCCAGCAATACTGGAAAGAAGAATAACAGGTAATGGACTTGAGAAACCTATTTTCCTGGAAAAATCTTTGAAGAGAAATATTTTATAAATTTCAACAGAATGTAGTTCTGGTTGCTTGATCAATGAATAACAACTGTTTGCTTATAAGGAAATGGTTAATATTTTCATTACCATTTACAGAAAAGAAACAAAAAGCACAAAAATGAGGGTGATGCTGTGCAAGTCCTATACACTATAATCTAATAAAATCTAAATCTCTTTAGAGGTTTAATGCTATTCTGTAAGATTTGTTAAGTCTAAGAATTTGTATTGAATTGTCTACTGTCAGTATGTGTATATAGATATATGTGCTTTACACAGAGAGAAAGAGAGGGGGAGAGAGAGAAACAGAGAGAGAGAGAGATTGTGTGGAATTGCATGTGGACAGAGATTGGTGAAGGGTGCATTAAGAAGGAAGTTGAATCTCTCTTGGTGTCAGAAGTAGTAAGTCATGCACTTGCTCAAAGGTAACTATTTATTTGAATGATTAGCAGGTGAATGACAAGAGAAAGATTTTATAAATTTTAACCGACTGTAGTACTGACTTCTCGGTCAATGAATGTCGAATGTTTCCTTATAAGGAAACAGTTTATATTACGATTCCCTGCAATATTTCTTTCTCATGCTTGCAATTCAAGTGCAGCTGAGACAAGCAGACACAGGTTGGACTGATCTGCACTCGCCGCCAGAAAGTTACCATTCCTTTCTTTGATTGTTTAATTTGTTTCACAATGCATTTTCAAATTCTGAAATTTTATTTTATATATTTTTCCTATTTCTTATCAGTTCCAGCCTTAGTTTTTCTTTTTCTTTTCTGTTTTAATAATTTCGCCCCAAGCAAGGTGATAATGCCACTAAGACGCGAACGGTTACTGGGAGCGTATGAGAATGAGATGGATTTAGACGAGAAGAAAGGTCAACGAACGAACAGGTTCCACGAAGACAGATTTCGATTGACGTTGCATTTAAATTTTTAAAGATTGTAAATGACAAGGAAGCAAGAAAAAGGAAGAGAGTCGCACAGGCGAGGAGTGCAAAAAAAGAAACTATTAGAATAGAACCTACGGTTACATCTAGCTATTTTAACAGTAAAACAATGAGACCTAGTTGCCAATCTAGTACTGAACTTAAAATTATGCGTTCAAGGTACCAATGAGGAGAGTTCATTAGAAAAAACTACTATGAAAATATTTATAAAAATAGCAAAGAGAAGTTACGTCACGGCGGTGAGAAAATGACTAAAGTTGTGATGCCAGGTCAAGACCCTTGATTGGATTTTGTCGAGAGTCTTGAGATATATAGCCGGAATATGAGACCAGATATGACAGCATGATTCACTGCACGGAGACAATGCAATTGATTCAATATAATCACTCCACTTCATATCAGTAAAGGGAAAGTGAGACCACGTAGGCGCAATGAGTTGCTCTATTGGAGGTTATCATCAGTCAAATATTTGTCTTCGTTATCGATGTATTGAAATTCTTGTGCCAAATAACAACATGAGACTGAATCAGTCATACGTAACATTACATTTTATATATCGTCCAGTGTGGGAGAGCGGCCCCAGGCCTTCATCCGAACATGAACCTTACATCCTCATCTGCGATGTCTGAGGGACACTGCTCCTTTTACCATTGCGATAGGTGATTATATATCTTTCTCTGTCTTACGACTCTTTCGCACACTTGCAACCCAGGTGCAGCTGGGCCAGTGACGTGATTCTGCAGTTGTCAGCTGGGTGGTCACCTCATATCAATTGTAAAACTTGTATCCCTTGATAGTGACAGTGAGTGCAAAGTCTATCCTATTGAGACTTGCGGTAAGATGCACACTGTAATTGTAAATAGAAAGAATATATCCGAAAAAATGGCAGGTTCCATTTTCAAACAAAGGACTAAATGGGGTCTGGCGATTGGCTCGCCAAGAATATTCCGTAAGACGCCATTAACTCACTATAAAACATCTCCAGTTTTATTTTCTTTAAATCTATATTATAATTCTGTAAAGAGCAATTTCGAGCGCCAGGCATTGAGAAATTGTGTTGTGTTGGGATGGAAAAACAATTTATAGGCATACATATCTTTATTATACTAAAACTCTGTGAACTTGTGTTTGCTTGTGTGTTTGCCACCGTGCACACGAAGTCATATACAAAGAGTGGGGGGAAAGAAAGATGTAAATTTATCATCGTGTAAGAAGGAAGGAGAGAAGAAGGAAATGGTGTGTATACAATGAAATCAAAAGAAAAAAAAGACGCTCTCTCTTTCCACCTCTCTCTCTCTTTCCACCTCTCTCTCTCTTTCCACCTCACTCTCTCTCTTTCCACCTCTCTCTCTCTCTCTCTCTCTGTCTTTCCACCTCTCTCTTTCCACCTTCCCGTGATTGCGTACGCGCCTCTTTATATTTCAGCTTTCTTTAAAAAAAACAATATTTTAAATATTTAAAAAATATTTTTTGGCATATTTAAAAAATATTTTCAAGTGAATATGATTTTAAAATATTTTCAAGTGAATATGATTTAAAAATATCATTTGGCAAATTAAAAAATATTTTTAAGTTATTCACTTAAAATATTTTAAAATCAGACTAAGATTTAAAAATTGCGAGTTGTTTATATAGTAAGTAAGAATTTTTTGTTTCAACTTTCTTCAAATACACAATTTTAATGTTGAAATTAATTTCAATGTTTTATAAACTGAAGCGTCAGGTTAGTTCATTCTAAAAGTGGACTTTTCCCAATATTCACTGAGAGTTATTTTGACCAAAGCAACACTATTTGTTTACGAAAGACAGCACCTTTTGCAATAAAGCAGTTGTAGAAAATACGACCATAACAGCCTAAACCACATGAAAACCAAGAAAAAGTCAACACCCAATGATATAAACTATGAACACGGCCGCAACGTACTGACCGAGTTTGAAAAAACAAAAAACGTTTCTATCATTACAGATAAACATATATAAAAATCTATATATCCAGTTAAAAAGGTGAGATTGATCGTAGGGAGATGTTTGATATACAGGCCCTCTTAGAGCAAGATGTTTTCGGTAATTTAATTTACATAGAACTCTTGTATTTTCGACCAGAATTTTTCTTAAGGGTTCGTGTAGATTTTGAGTTGACCTCAAGGAGGTGGTAGTATGTCCGATATAGGTCATTGATTTATGACATGAAACAGTCTTGTACTGGGCATTGAAAATGATACAATATATATATATATATATATATATATATATATATATATATTCTTACAATCCAAAACAAAGTATGTTTTGGCTTTAAATAACTCACAACGGGTTGAAAAACCGTAACAAAACTCTATTAACTTTCTTACAATTCTTCTGGAGTCTGCCGGGTAAATGGAGTTGATTAGTGTGGGCATTAATGTAGTACTCGTAAAGTGACTTCGCCTAAAATCTGTACATAAAATAAACATATAAATGTCTATTCTTTATTCTGAGTGTGACAGTAACTTACGCAATAAGCAAGCGTTTTCCTAATGATCTCAATATTTTGTCTCTACGAAAATTGGACTTGAAAATCATACTAAATAACACCATAGATTCTGGGTAAGTTAATTTCAGTAAAAAATAAGTGCAGATTGAAGGCCTACATAGTTTTTAGGCACATGCAATTGCGCATGCGTGTTTAAAGAAGAGATCTTCCTCACCTGCAGCGTCTTGATTGCATTTCAGTGTGCAGTCGAGAGGTTAGAAATGATCTGTCTGCCAGGTGGAGAAGCAAGATGCTACACGTTATACCAGCTTTAGAAGATGAGGTGATTACGTTAGGGCGTCTAGTGGGAATATCCGGTCTGTTAAGCTACTGATGAAAAGGGTTATACGATGTCATAACATACAATGAGTTGTGTTAATTTACCCGTGAGTACATATTCCTTCAGCTTCGATATTGGGGAATTCTAAAATGCGACACCCAATGCGCTCAGAATTTTTGCGACTTAGCTAGTTCAGATGTAATATTTACTTCAAAACCAAGCAGATGGGAATGGAAGAATCTATTACGCTAACCGTTTAATTGGGGATAGTCGAACTGGCTATATATATATATATATATATATATATACACACAATTTACACGTCTATTCCCAGAATAAAACTTGATAAGACTGGGACGAAACTGGTTATTTTTAGCTATTAAATTTACACTGATATGCCCTTTAAATTACGCTTATTCCTTGCTAATACATACACACACATACATACACATACATACTCGAGTTGAGGAATCGGAGAGCCGAGTTCGAATTCGAGTCGAATCCATTATATTCACCTACGAGAATATATTCTTTTATATTCTTGGGTGGCAACTGCTCTAGGAGAAGGACAACTCTGAATTCAAAACCTGCGGTGGGTCGTTTGGGGACCTTGTGGCACGTAGTGCGCTAGGTCTCTGTATTTGACCCTTCAAAAAGTGTGGTTGGTTCTTTACAACGACTTCACCACTATAATCAAATCATATGTGCTGGTGTCTAGCTGTCGGCTCCTAGGAACTGACCTGCTTGACCGATGAGAGAGTCCACCATATATATATATATATATATATATATATATATATATATATATATATATATATATATATATATATATAGGAAAAAATGGTGAGATCACTTGCGTAGCGACTCTACGAGCATGCTCGGTGATGATGATTGTCAATAACAATGACTTCTAAAACATAGATTACTCTGTTTTATCTGACTCACATTTTTACAAAATTTTATACTTTCAGAGTGAAGGTATGTTCTTTTTATATATATTTTATAGATCATAAAATGTATTGTTCGTAATGTTACTATAAAAATGTACTGTTGACGTTTGTTTGCTGACTCACTATTTGCCCATAGCTGGGGACTCTGACAGGTGCTAACACTCGGGGTCAAGGTGGATTTTGGAACAACAGCAATTAAGAAGTAATTTCACGTTCCTCAAAATCGCTGATCAGAGACCTTCCTGCCGAATGTAGTATATTTCATACACAGGACGAGAGAAAGAGAGCACATATGTATAAAATGGCTTTTATTTAGTAAACCATGCAGATTTCAGTCTTATATTTAGATATTTTTTATTGTTACTATAGCACTTTTGGCAATTATTATTGCGTGATCATGATGAAATTTTGAAAATATTATCCACTATACAGGACTTCTGTTTTCGTCATCACAATCACTTAATTGTAAAATTAGCTCTCGGGAAATAGTGTAAGTGCCAACATATAAGATACTCGAATGAGATTTAAATTTACAACGATGGAAAAAAGAATAAGCCTATTCATCACTTCAAAGCAGATCTGCGATGTTAAGTATTAAGTGAAGAGCAGCAATCTTGAAATTATGCTTTTCAGTAAGTTAATCGCGGCCTCAAACGAAGAATCGAAATTTGAAGTAGCGAGTTAATATGTCTGCCATTAAGGATTCGTAATATTTGAAGTTCAGTTTTAGCTTAAACAAACAGACAGCATTTCTTCTTTTTTTTTCTTTTTTTTTTTTTTTGTATCAGCTACTCCCGCAACTTCCAACTTTCTTTTTCTTTCTCAATTGCAGTCTTTTCTGTATTAAGTATCAATACTGGTTACGTGTGGCCGGTATTACGATTATATGTCTCTGCCAAAATATGTACTCCAAATATCGGGAAATTTAAACATCACACGGGGATCGAACTGGCTTTTGCCACTACTCTTTATGAACAACACCATTTGTGAACAAGTATGCCAACCTCAGGTAAAAGTTAGAAAACTAGGTATTAGCATAATTTTTTGTTAAATTCCACAAACTTTTATGTAGCACCTCATATACACGTTTCTATGTACGTGTGCTTCGTATTACTATAAACGATAGTTGTTATCCCTTTTTTTTCATTTTCTTTAACAGTCTCAACTCAATACCACTAAAATAACGCTTATAGTAATCCCGTTATAATTGTGCTTGTCCCCGATTCGTTAGTTAAAAACGACCGTTATGTCATGTCAATAACTCATAATGATCGCATAGAAATAAGGGAAAAGGCATTACTTGGTTTCAGTGACAAAGCGAAAGAAAAAAAAGAAGGAAGAAAGAAAGAAAGGAAGGAAGATAGAAAATCAGATTAAGCTGATAAGAACACATACTATGCCTTGATCTCAGTCAATAGACCGAGAATCTATTGCAGCGACGGTGATAAAAGAGGCATTTTTCAGATGCACAGTATCAAAGAATGTAAAGCGAGTAAATCAAAAAAAAAAAAAAAGTTACTATAAATAAAATAACATTGTCTGCTGAATTATGGATAGAATTATTAAAAGAAATGTTCACGAGACGGGATTTGGAAAGAAAGAAAGAAAGAAAGAAAGAAAGAAAGAAATGTTTAACGTCTCCTACCAATAACTCATAAATAATGAACTATTCTGTTTTGATGACGTGGAAAAGCAAGACATACGAAGGACAGAAAGAAGAGAAGATAAAATTGTTTAATGGTTGTTTCAGTAAAATGGGGAAAAGTTCTCAATTTCAAATCTTTTCATTTGAACCCACTTCTTAAAATAACGACCAGCATTCGTATTAATGACTGTCATTGCAATATTTAGTCAAAGTTGTCAGACCCACATATGTTAACGATGTGAGAGGGACATTTCTATGGATAATTTATTGTCATAAAACTCGAAATGAGCTTATTCAATCATTAACTGAAGAATTAAGAATAAGATTCATCAGAAAATTAAATAAAAAAAAAAAACAGGGAAATTTCACGGGTTTTTCAAGCAGTAAGAAATTTGTGTTGATATTTGTGACCGTGCATGCGTATATATATATATATATATATATATATATATATATATATATATATATAACAAATTAAAAAAAGATACCACGCAATCTGACGCGATACGATACTTAAAAAAACACACATGAAACCCATTGATGCATTAGGATGCGAGACTCGAACACTATCAAAGAGACATAATACATGTCCCAGGAGACACCTTTAGCTATATATATATATATATATATATATACATATATATATATATATATATATATATATGTGCGTGTGTGTGTGTGTGTGTGTGCGTGTGTGTGTGTGCGTGCGCGCGTGTGTCATACAATTGTAATTATGACACCATTAGCTAATGATCATTTTCACCCGTGAATTAATATTAAGATTTACAGGATTCTTCACACTGTCAATTGTGGTAGATTACTGAAATAGAAATGGCTAGAAGAGGAAAGACTGGAAGAGAGGGAATATATATATATATATATATATATATATATATATATATATATATATATATATATTGTAATGAAAAGAAAGAACAGTAAGATATATAATCCGGTGTTCTTATTGATATTTTTATTTTTACAAAACGGTGCTCAATGTAAATTTATAGAGCATAAATATTATAAATTAACTGATTTAAAATATGGTTTCTTCGCTACACAGGAATTACCATGTTTCAAAAACAGAAGCTAAAAACTTCAAATTTAATTATATAATTAAATTAAAAGCATTAGTTCTATTTCAGCTTCATACGAATTTTGGAATTAAATTTGAAGTTTTAGCTTCGCTTTTTGAAACATGGTAATTCCTGTGTAGCGAAGAAATCATATTTTAAATCAATTAATGATATATATATATATATATATATATATATATATATATATATATATATATATATATATATATACTTGTGTGTGTGGACAATGACAAATGAAGTGTATCCATATGGTGATTGTCGAAAACAAATTATTATTTTACACAAAAAATTTATATTTTTTTCATCATATTCTCCTTTCTTCTTAAACCTAAGCTTTTGTATTAATCGAACCTTATAGTGGGAACATTTTTATAAAATATATCAGTTAAAAATCTCCGACCCCGGATATATTTATTAGGGTACATAGAAAAGTTTGTGTATGTGTTCAAATATGTAAACATGTGCATGTATAATTAATGCACATTTAGGCAGCAAGTAATCATTTTAAACAAGTTTATTAAAATCATCTGACAAAGTCGGTTATTTTGATTTGTTTTCCAATTTTCAAATAAATTGTTCACCATGCAGATTAAAATTGTAGTTAATTCAAATTTCATGTTTTTATTGTTTTTAAAGGCTTTTAACCGTCTCGTTTATTATCAGGATCTAAATGTTTTCACGATTATTAGCAACATTTGTCTACCATACTGAAGACAGTTATTTTTTAACAACGGTCGTCTTTTTAATGAATCTGTAATTAATTAAAATTGTATCCGCAGTAGATTCATGAACAAAGTATATGGAAGTAATTTTTTTATATTCAATGTGAAACAAAATGTCCATGAAATATTCCAAAACAAAAAGACGGTCCCTACTGAGAAACTCAATGAATCAAAATATATATTATCCTGACTACTAATTCTATCAAATCTACAAATGAATCTTTTTTAACTCAACATAAAATTTGTTACTGCTACATCCAAAACAATAAAAGACTTAGTCAATACTAAACAAAACAAACTAAAACCTGAAGGAGTTTACTCTGTTGCCTGTAATAATTATCACAAAAAGTACACAAGAGAAACCTTAATGAAACTAAATAAAAGATTATATGAGCACAAAAGGGACGTTATAAAAATAATAAGTCAAATGAGTTAGCTGCTCATCGTAACGAGACTGACCACAATTTATCATAAAAAATGCGACTCTGATCAATAGAGAAAATATTTCACTACGACGTAAGTGTCTAGAGATTACTTTAATCGCAAGGTCATTTGTAAACTGGCTCAAAATTTCACCATTCCTAGCAGATCTTCTAATATCATCGGATGGAATACCTACTTAAAAAAAGGGATGGAAAGATGAAGAAAAAAGACACGAAATGAATTCACCTAGATAAAAAAAAAACAAACAAAAACATTCTAAAATTGCAGCACCTGCTACCGTGCGCATGTGTAGTCCTACGTACATAACAAATTTAGCTCGAAGAAGTCTTCAGGGACGAAACGCGTCACAAGTAAAATTTTTGCACTTTCTCATATATACATATATATATATATATATATATATATGTGTGTGTGTGTGTGTGTGTGTGTGTGTGTGTGTGTATGTGTGTATACAACAATAATGTGTGTCATAACAGAACGTCCCTTTCTAAATATTTTTGGCACTTAAAAGTAAAATGGAAAATATTAAAAATATTAAAAACTTGTAAACAATACATGATGCATGTTCCCTATGTTTACAAGAAAAAATGTATATTAAAAGTTTCCTAACAATAAAAATCAGTTAAAGCAAAGAAATGAATTAATGGTGTTATGCATATATATATATATATATATATATATATATATATATATATATATATATATATATATATATATATATATATATATTAGGTTGGTGCAAAAATAATAACGTAATAATGTCGTTTTTTGACGTTAGAAAATACGTCAGAAAACGACATTGTTATGTCATTATTTTTGCACCAACATAATATATATATATATCTGTGTGTGTATACTTATATATGTGCATACATGCATATATATATACATATACATATATACATATGTATTCATATATATATATTGCTTCATATATATGTATGTATTTATATACATATATGTATTCATATACATATATATTAGGTTGGTGCAAAAATAATGTCGTTTTCTCACATATGTTGCTATGTGAGAAAACGACATTATTTTTGTACCAACCTAATATATATAAGCATCCATATACATATATATATATATATATGTATTCATATATATATATGTATTCATATACATATATATATGTATTCATATACATACATATATATGTGTTCATATACATATATATATATATATATGTATTCATATACACATATATATCCATTCATATACACATATATATATATGTGCATTCATGTACATATATATATATGCACTCATGCACGTATATATATGCGTTCATGTACATATATATATATATATGCATTCATATATATATGCATTCATATACATATATATGTATTCATAGACATATATATATGTGTACACATATATATATCAATATATATGTATATATATGTACACATATATATCAATATATATGTATATATATGTATACAGATATATATCAATATATATATATATGTATTCATACATATATACATATATCAATACATATGTATTTATATGTATACATATATATATATCAATATATATGTATATTTATGTATACATATATATATATATATCAATATATATGTATATATGTATACTTATATATAAGTTTTTATACCTATACATCTGTACTTATACATATATATATGTATACTATATATATATGTATACATATATATATACATATATATATATATATATATATATGTATACATATATGTAAACATATATATATGTATACATGCATATATATACATATATATATACATATATATATAGATATCTATATACATATGTATATACATAAATATACATATATATACCTATATATATACATATATACATATATACACACACCCACACACACACATATATATATATATATATATATATATATATATATATATATATATAAATATATAAATAGATAGATAGATAGATAGATAGATAGATAGATAGATAGATAGATATTTTCCTGTAATTTTTCATTTAAAAATAATAATTTTCAAGCTATTATTTTTGTAGACAGAAAAACGTTCAAAGATCCAATGAGAAAAAGTTATCTATTCTATTTCTGGGCGTCCATAATGGTTGGTTTAACAAAAAACATTAACAATACTGTGGTATATATGTAGGAGAGTTCTTTAAGTAGGAAAGACAGCCCCGTTTTATTGTTTGTTTTCGTTGGGAGAGTATAGGCTCAGAAAATTTGAGGACGGTGAAATACAAGTGTTGGGGGTGTCTGCTGAGCTTTCCCCCTTGTTGACTCCCTTTCCCGTTCTACCGGGGTCACCTTGGTAGGGTGTTACATTTGCCTTCAGCAATCTTTTACATTCTCGATGACAGGCATTCCTCCCCGAGTTGGCTGTTTCGACTCCTACTGGTAAAATAATTTTATCGCTAACACGCACTCATACATAACTTTCACTTGAAGGAAACGGAGAGAGGGAGAGAGGGGGTGAGAAAAATGCAAATTCTTTTATTTAATACATCGAAGACAAGGAGAGTGTTAGAGAATCAAAAAGAGAAAGACAAAGGGAGTTACAAAGTCCTTTTAGTTGATAATGAAAGAAAGAAACACAGAGAGAGAGAGAGAGAGAGAGAGAGGTGAGAGAGAGATGCAAATTCTTTTACTTAACACATCGAAGAGAGAGACAACGAGAGAGGTAGAGAATCAAAAAGAGAAAGACAAAGGGAGTTACAAAGTCTTTTTAGTTAATCGAAAGAAAGAAACAAAGAAAGAGGGGATAGAGAGAGGGGGAAGAGAGAGAAAATGACTCAAATTCTTTTATCGATATTATATAGAAAGATACATTCAACGAGAGAGAGTCAAAAACAGAAAGACAAAAAGACCTACAAAGAATTTTTGGTTGATGATGCATGGGAAAAAGCAGAATGAGAGAGAGAGAAAGAGAGAGAGAAATGATTTCTTTTCCTTGACGATAAAACGAAAAAAAATAAAGATAGATGCACCGTGGTGTAATGGATGGCTGATCGGATTGAGGAATCGGAGAGCCGAGTTCGAATTCCAGTCGAATCCATTACATTCACTTACGTGCTAATACCGTGGGGAAAGGTAAGCATCCTCTTCTTCTCCCCCAGATGGATAAATAGCAGGACAGACCGGATCCTATAGCCTTGAATGGCAACTTGTCTATCGCAGAAAGAAATGGCAACCTACTGCTGGAAAAAATCTGCCTCGTCAGTCATATATCGAAAGATGCATGATCGCCTAAGCGTGTATCATGCATGGCACAGACATTTAATGCATACAAAAAGCAGATCGAGATGTGATTACTTTTATTTGATAATACATAGAAGAGTTAGAAGTAGGGAGATAATGAGAGAGAGAGAGAGAGACAATGAAAAAGAGAAAAACAGATAATACATGGGAAAAGCAGAGAGAGAGAGAGAGAGAGAGAGAATGAGAGTGAGAAAGTAACTAATACAGAAAAGCAAGTGAAAAATTTAGTCCCGTAGTAGGAATTTTTTAATGCCATGTCACTTCAAGGTGTAGGCAATCATGATTCTCCACAGATTTTTTTCTTTATCTGCGAATTGAATTCCTGTCTATTCGTGGCAGCCAGCTATAGGCTCTCACTCTGGCCAGTAGAAAATGGCCGCAAACTACATGAAAACTACCGTAGAAGCATGAAAAAATCGATTATTTCCACTATCGATGGGAGTTGGGAAATGCAAAGCCGGTCTTGGTCTTCTCACTAACTTGGAGCATGTGCATGTAAATTTTGGTGCAAATCCGTCGAAAATTGCGGCCGTGCATTCGTTACACACACACACACACACGCACGCACACACACATCCTGCCTTTTATAGATAGAGATATATATTTTCCTTTATCGAATTGTCATTTATAGTGGTTGTAATTATTTTTCATTGTTTATTATCCTCTTTTTTAAAAAAAATAAACGTATCTCTTTTTATTGCATCATTTAAATTCTGCACTCAAAAGAAGATTTTTCAATCTGAAATCAAAACATTTAAAATAGCATCAGTATAATAAATCGACATTTTACAAGTATGAATTATTCCTTTTATTCCCAAGTTGTAACTAAGTTCCTCTCTTCCTAAACGAAAAATCTATAAAAGCCAATATACATTAGCTAAAATTGAAAGCAAACAGAGAATTTAGTGGATTCATTTCTGTTACATCACTGTTACACTGTGTGATGCATTTCTATATAAGCAGATAATTAAATAATACAGACTCTAAAATCAAACAAGAAACATAAAACTAGCACAGGATAGAAGAAAGCGGACCCACTTATCGGGGTTTTATATTTGTGTAGGGTATCCAAACAGTTCCACGGAATGAATTTGGCCTGTAATTTTGCAAAATTGACGAGATACATCATTGATTTTACGATAAATCAGTAGACACCACATAACCTCTCTCAGTCATTTTGACTATTTTCGTTTGTTTACTATTTCATAGATTTAATGGCTAGTCTTATACACTGTTGCTCTCCCGCTGCTGATTATCACGATTGCGCTTTAAGTGAATCTATTATTTCTATTAATTGCCAGCTTTTTATCAAGGGAGATAACTTGAAGTGTCAATAAATCTTCACTAAATCTTAAAATGGCCAAGTTTCTATTTCATTTCTTTGAATATTTATTCTTTAAACGACGACGCAAAACTTTTAAAATTCAAAGTACTTGGGACTTTTTATCATATTCAATATATCTACATAAATATGTCTGTAATATAATCATAAAGAAACATCTATTTTACAGAAGAATGCTGATTTTTCAAACATTATCCTTTTCTTTGTCAATACGCATAATTAATCAATTGATTAATAAAATATTATACAGTGAAATATATATATGATAATTGTGTATTTTGGGCAGCAATCCTTCTTTTATACATGTTTGTTAAAGATGACTGACAAGGTACTCCGATTAATCTTTTTATTTAATTTTTATTGTGTTCGTAAAAGTGGAAAGTGTGTAAAAACTGTCCAACATTTCTGCATATCCGAGCGTTTTCAACTTTTCTTTTAGTCATTATCAAGGGCGATTTTTATTTTTTTATTTTTAACTAAATATGTGTGTCTAAAGTTATAGGAATATTTTATTTTCCAAACACGGTTAGCTCATTATGGCTGTGTTCGTAGCTGATGTTATTGAGTGCAGGCTTTTTTATTATTACGACTTCCATTATTTTTTACATGTGGATGAAGCTATATATATGGCCCTACTTCACAAAATCTAACACAATACAAGTATTTATGTTCGAACGTACTGCTTGCTTGTTCGACAGTTTTCGCATATATATATATATATATATATATATATATATATATATATATATTACTTCAAACGTTACTTTTAGGGGATATCCGTTTATAAACTGATACTACGTCTACTGGCCTGCATATTCAAGAGAACTTGACAAATAGAATGCGACTTGCGGTAAGATTCGAACCTTCGTCTCACTTTGTATGATGAATCACCTTCCTACCCGACTTGCTTTTCACCACTCGGTTACGGAGAGCTTCACAGATAAGCAATGTTCAATTTACCTTAACGTACCTTGACTGAGATGCCAAAATCACCACAGACACCCATAAAATCAAAGCACCCCGGGGAAAGTATGCCTTAGGAAAAATAATAATAAAACACACAAGAATTTAAACTTAACTTGAAAGGACACAAAGTACTCAACAAATAAAGAAATAAGATAAAGAAATCTGATACAAAAGAAACTAGTTTTGAGCAGGATTATAATCGCAAAATATCTAATGACACTACTTCTCCCAGACTATAAATTTCGCGTAATAAGCGATATTCAGACGCTTCGGAGAACCGTTTGGTCACTGATACTACGGCATGATATTATGATGGAGTAGTCCCTCTCACTCATATATATATATATATATATGCATATATATATATATATATATATATATATATATATATATATATATATATATATACATAGTTCTATATTTAGGCAGCAATCCTTCCTTTATGCATGTTTCATTAAAAACGACAGACATGGTACTACGGTAAAGCTTTTTATTTAATTTTTCTTGTGTTCGAATAAGAGCTTTCTTTTCTGGGCAAAGGGTGTGTAAGAACTGTCCAAATGTTTTATATTTCCGAGTACTTTCGGCTATACATTTAGCCACTATCAAGGATGATTCGATTTTTCAGCTTAAGTGAGTGTGTGCGTTCTGTTTATCTCTTAGTGTGTTGTAGGGATGTTTTTAATTTCCGAATACGGTTAGCACATTGTGGCTTTGTTCGTAGTTAATATTGTTAAGAGTTGGCTTTTTCTTTTTTATTATTAAAGATTCCATTATTTTTAGTCTTTTTCTGCAGATGGATGCAGTTAATATATTTGCGTTTTCTACCAGTATGTTTCTAATGAAGTCTGGTAAATTTGTGTTTGTGTATATATGAATAAAGGTAAAAGGAAAACTAATTTTAGCCGACGCGTTTCATTCTCTTAGGGACTAGAACATACGGTTAAACGGTGAGACCTAGTTATCAATCTAGTAGCACGCTTAGATACAGGTAGTCGAGGCATCAAGTAGGAAAACTCACCAGCACAATTGCCACGAAAATATTTATATAAAAGACAGAGGAAAACCACGTCACTTCGGTGAAAAAGTGACTGAAGTTGAGATGCCTGGTCAGGATCGATTACAGTAAATAACCTTCTTTGGATTTTGTCAAGAATCTCGAGATAGTGAGGTACCAGAGCAGATATGGCAGCAATATTCAATACACAAACGAATTATAGATTTATAAATATGCAAGATGACTTCTCACAAGACAAGTTGTCTGGGAACGATGAACAGATTTTTTTTTTAGTAGTAGACCTAGGAATTGTGGAGAGTCATGATCGGCAATGTCCTGAATAAACATGGCATTAAAAAAATATGCTATCTGTATTTGTCTCTCCAACAGTACGTTAATTTGACATGTTCCTGCCTACTGCTTGTTAAAATAATTAAAAAAACAAAGCATATATATACATGTGTGTGTGTGTGTGTATAAGTGAGGGATTATAATTATTCCAAGGAGAGAAAAGTGTATACATTAAAGAGAAAAGAGAGGCCGCAAAGGCTTTTGGTTATAACGTGGATTTAAAAAAATATATATTATACTTTATTTTCAGTATTTTTGGGAATATATATATATATATATATATATATATATATATATATATATATATATATATATATATATATATAAAAGAAAAACAAAAGAAAACGCTTCTCAGTATGTGTAACTTATATTTAGTCTTCGAAGTAATCGCCATCGGCATCCAGCACCACCTGCCAACGTGTCTCCAGCTGTTCAATGCCCTTGCGGTAGAACTCGGTGTGGGGGAGGTTTTTGACGCAAAGAAGTCCGTGAGGGCTTTGCGCAAGTTTGCTTCATTTGTGAAGGATTTCCCACGAAGATGATTATCCTGGGAGTGGAAGAGGTGGTAATCGGATGGCGCAAGGTCAGGTGAATAAGGTGGATAGCACAAAGTCTCCCACCCAAGTTGCTGTATGGTATCCCTGACCACTCGCGTGACATGTGGCCTGGCGTTGTCATGGAGGAAAAGCACACCTTTGCGATTCACCAGTGCTGACTCCTTCTGGCGCAATGCCTCTTGCACACGTTTCAATTGCTGCGAGTGTAGGTCTCCAGTGACCATTTGGCCCGTTGGTAGCAGTTCATAATAAACCACTTGACGACCTGTCCACCAGACATAAAGCATAATCTTGCGTGGTTGCATAGGCGGTCTTGCGGTGTGAGGGATAGCATCCTGAGGAGACAACCAATGTCTGGAACGCTTGGGAGTTTCGTACAGAACGCACTTTTCATCAATGGTAAGCACTCGATTGAATAAGGATGTGGTACGGTGGCGAGAAAGCAGCGATACGCAGGCTGCCACTCGTTGTCCCTTAAGGACCTCCAACAGCGTTTGCGGAACCCACTTGCTCAGTTTGTATGTCTTACCTAGGCGGTGCAGGTGAAGTCTGTTTCATCGGAAACGTTGAACTATCTTGCAAGTTCACCACACGTTAGACTACTGTCCTCTTCAATGGTCCTATCGCTACACGGGAATTACAATATTTCAAAAACAGAAATTAAAATATTAAATTTAATTATAGAATTAACTTAAAATCCCTATATTTCTATGAAAATGAATACCCTGCCACCACTTATCAAAATGATTAAATTTCCCGTAACCTAAGCAACTAATATCAAGTGTGTGCTTATAAACTCAGCATATTTCAAAATGAATTATCCCAAAAATCGCTTGAAAATGAAACAGTACCAGGGACATTAATCTAATTCTATAATTAAATTTAAAGTTTTAGTTTCTGTTTTTGAAACATGGTAATTCCCGTGTAGCTATGGGACAATATTTTTAAATTAGTTAATTTATTATTATTATTATTATTTTATATATATATATATATATATATATATATATATATATAATAGGATGTTAAAAAAATCATTGGCCCTACTTCACAAAATCTAATGCAATACAAGTATTATTTTCGAACGGGCTATATATATATATATATATATATATATATATATATATATATATATATATATATATATATATATATACATTCCTTCAAATGTTACTTATTTATATAAAAATAAAAAAGAACAAAGCAAATATGTCATAAATGATTGTCTCGAAATTCTTACAGGACCGTGAACGAAAGAAGGTCAAACATCTACAACATATTTTTCCGTGCGTCTGTTTCTCATAATTTTCAACTTTGGCTTTAGATAGGTCATTAACTCACCCTTAATATCTTCTCCGACCGATTAAACAAACACCAGTTAATGTTTCACTTGTCACATATAGTATAGATACTCTATTCAATTTGAGAGTTCATATGCGATACAACGATTATGAAAATACATACACAAAACCCAGGTATATTGTAATCTATTTGAACTCGCTCTAACTTTCTTTTCTCTAAAATAGACATCCTCCACTCGGCAATTATATTCTTTTTTAAATATTTTCACCCGGAATATTTTTATTTCGATCACACTGCTTATTAGTATTCTCAAGAAATTGCCTCTGCAATTCTTTAAAGCGTCTTCTGAAATATTGTCTCAGTCTTCATATGTTTTCTGGTCAAGAACGAAGTGAGATTGAATTGCAATCTTAACGCGTATACAAGGGTTTCTTTCTTTTCGGGCCAATACCCTAGCAGTTATATAGAAGGAGAAATTGTGCTCCCATCATTGAAAAAAAAAAAAGAACAGAATTCAAATCATGTCCTTCCAGGAAGACTTAGGCTACAATATTATTCTAAAAACGGTAAACTCAGTACCAAGAAAACATGGGGAAGAGTAATATGCTGGGAGAATTCCTGGCACAATATGCACCATTTCTCTGTTAGCAATTCTTCCGAAACTCTAGCTGGTTTTGCACAAGCAAGTCGTTACCAATTTGGCGACGAGATACCATAGCGGCACGCTTCGGCTATAGAAATGGTTTATCTGATAAAAAAGGGACAATGTTTCGATATTTTTGGGAGACAAAACTTTTTTTTTAGTAGGACCTCGATCTAGACCAGTTATTATTAATTTCACTGTTTATGAAAAAATAAAAACATTGATAGCAACTCATTGATAACGTTTATAATGATATGAAATGATGTAACATTAAAAACCTATCTAAATATATATTTAGCGTCTTCAGTTCGAGTTAAAATACATTTGCTAAATAGATTCACATATAAGATTAAACATGGATTTAGACTAATTTAGAGAATAGTTTCCACATATTTACAAGATTATAAAAATATGTGAATCAAGTACAATGCGATATTTATTATTCACCTTTTGTAAAGATTTATTATGTACCATTTTATAAAGAAATAAATCTTTTTATTAAAAAAATTATAAAAATTTACAAAATTATCAAAATATGTACATTAACCACAATGCAATATTTATTATTTTATAAATATTATGAAAACAATTTTTTTATTGTTGCCAAAATTTTTGCCTTATAGGTTTGTAAACAATGGATGTGTGGACAGTGTAATGACTAACGAACCGAGTTCAAATTCCATCCGAATATTTTGCTTTCACATTCACAGAAATACTCTTTGAAACGTATGAATTCACCTCTTTTCCTAACCACTCAGACTAGGTCCTCTAGATTGGGAGAACTCGCATTTCAAATCCGGCTGGGCGTAAAAATCCCACCTTCTATTGACTCACAGTAGCAACACCTGAAGTAATGAGGCTATCTCTCTCACGAGAGAGAGAGAGAGAGAGAGGGAGAGGGAGAGAGAGAGAAAGAAGCTGGTATTAATTTATAAATAAGAACCCAGTATTGTTTGGAGTAATGGATAGCGGCTCAGATTGAGGAATTGGAGAGCCGAGTTCGAATTCCAGTCGAATGCATTACATTCACTTACGTGCTATTACACTGTATGAATCCTCTTCTCCCCCCAGCTATGGGAACATAACAGGACAGACCGGTTTCTATAGCCTTGGGTGACAGCTGGTCTACCGCAGAAAGAAATGGCAACCTGCTGCGGGAAATAATCTGCCTCGTCAGTTATATATCGAAAGATACACGATCGCCTAAGTGTGTATCACGCATGGCACATAACAGAGCTATGACCAATTAATACTCACAGTTCCATTTCTGAGACAAAGGGCAGTAATTACTATAAACTCAAAAACTGATTTGAATTTAAGGAGTGGTTTATAAGATTTCTCTAAAATTGGGCAAAAATGTCGCTGGGAAATTTTGCATCAACTCAATAAATAAATGTATATACGAAAATAAAAATTTAGCATCTCAATCAGATGTTTTTATTAGATCCTCTCAACATCGCTGGCACACTTCACTTTGTATACTAATTCCCTTGCGTAATATCTGACAAAAGTTATTTTGTTCTACCAAATTTTAATTCGATCTACAGTCTACAATGGCATCTCAACTAATAATCAAAACAAAGTAAACAGCGGTTAGGATTATAAAGATTATATCCCAAAAGACTGGCTCTTTCTCTTTGCCTTCCTTGTCTGGAATAAAGCGAAGTGTCTTGCCTGTTTAATATCTTTAAAAATTTCTATATTTACAGATATAAAACAGTACCTTTTCCTACACATTAAAACATACATATCCCGTCAAATATTGATAAAGTTCAGAGCTCTACTTAAATAGTTTGGTCCACTTCGGGGAATAAGTATTGAGGATTAGCATTCATTACACCTTCCTCAAGTTACAGCATTTGTCAGAATCGAAAAATATATCATAGATTATTGAATCTAAAATATGGTGTCCATGCTTGCTCTTATTACAGACACTAGCAAATAAAAATAACTATAATGATTAATCAATTAAGATAATAACAGTATTAATAACGAATAGAATTTTTTAAAATTATAATACAAGAAATAATTAATAAACTAATTTATAATATAAAGCAAAATATAGCTATGTATACACACCCATATAAATACACGCATATATATATACACATACACACATATATATACACATACATATGTATATATATATATATATATATATATATATATATATATATATATACACATATATATATGTACACACATACATATATATATACACACATACCTACACATACATACACAATACACATGTATATATACACAGAGACATACATATATATATATATACACACATGCACACACATGCATACACACATACACATGTATATATACACACATATACAGACACATATATATATACACACAAACACATATATATACACGCACATACACAGGTATATACACACACATACGCAGACAGACACACACATATATATATATATTCAGACATACACACATATATATATACACATATGTATACACATACATATACACGCACACGCAAACACATACATACATATATATATACACATATATACACATAGATATACACACGCATACACACACACACAAACACACATATATATATATATATATATATATATATAGTTTCATGGTGATCAGCTGATATCATCAATTAATGATTTAAACATCTACCAACAATACAGTCATCATTAATTCAGGATTCATTTCTAAATGTCTAAATGCCAATTCTAGGATTCATACGATTACTATTCACAAGATTGTGTCATTTTCTGGTGGTTTTGCCTGCAAATAAAGTTCGATGGTAAAGAATCGTGACGACTTGGTGCACAACTTTATTCTACAAGGAATTCTTCAAGAATTATCAGCGTAAAAATGATATTCCATTTAGAAAGCTAACTTTTTTTTTATTTCCTTTTTTTTAAATTTTGTTATTATCATCTAAAAAGAATTAAAATAGTATATTGATAGTTTCTGTTTATAATTAAACAAAATAAAATAAGTATAAATCTACCCTGAAAACAAATGATTTTCTTATTTTATATCCGTTTTTTTTTGTGAACACCCATGTAGCATTTTCCCGCCATTTAAGAGTTTAAAATAATTTATTAAAGAACTGACATAAAAGTGAAAGATCAGTAGCGAATTTTCCAATTATTTTCTTTGCTTCTAAATTCAACAGTAAAGTTTAAGATACAACGTCTCTGAGGTACTTTTTCAACGTATTAACCTCTGACATGGAAATGAGCAAGTTTTATTTTTAATCTCCTGTTATTAGGTCACGTACTTTATAATCACGTTATATTTTGCCATAGCAGGAGAGAAAGCCGACCATCATCCCCTTAACACCACTAAATTTCACAGGTATCCCCTTTCGTCGAACCCTTAACACGTACACTTTCTCTTAAAACATGTCGTTATCTTTATCTTCTCACTGCTTCTCTTGGCTCTAATCACTCTCTACTTCAACCTTCAAAGGATATCTTTGACTTTATTTCTTTCTACCTCCCTATATTTTTCTACCCTTTTTCTTTCTCAGTCTTTCTTCTCTTTGCTACTCCGTTGGACGTATCTTTAATTTACACTTTTAGACAGAGTCGTACTAACGACCTAAAAATATATATAAATAAAAATAAAACGAAAAGTTAAAAAGAAAGAAAACGATCACCATGGGGATCTTTCTTTTGCTTTTCATCCGGCATGCCAGTTAAACCGCCAAATTGCCCGAGGTCAAGATCTGGCAATTTTGTATAAACACAAAATGCTTTAAAAATAGTCATTAGCATTTTTCTTCTTTTTTGTAACAAGCCAGAAGTTTGTTTAGAAAGCTGAGAAGAAATTTATCCAACTCCTATATACGACATTGATACATCTTAAAAAAAAAAAAAAGAATTCCTGGAAAATGGAATCGTCAGATACTTTTTGGTGAATTCACTTAGGTTCATTATTACTCCTCACAAATGATTTATTTTAACGATATTATCAAATACATTTACAGCAATGTCTTTCTTATTGTTTTTTTTTTGTTTGTGTTGTGTGTGTGGCAACGAGAAATTACTCTATATTTTCCAAGAACGCAAGAGTTACTAGTTCGAATGGAAAGGCATCTAATAACGAAAATTCTTCAATTAAAAACAAAACAAAATTTTTTAATGAGTTAATCAATTGAATCTCGTAACTTTCGACTATACAGAAAGAAAAAAAAGAGATGAAATGGCAACTCACATTATAAGTAAATTTGTCAAAAATTACAAATTAGACTTGTAAAAATCAAGCAAGTATAAAAATGTAGATATCTGAGAAATAGTCTTTTAACAGAGGACGGAAAGTGCTACACTGAAATCCGAAGGCGCACTGGGGTAGAGAATGATGCCTTCCAAAAGCTAAGCAAAGTATTAACAGAAAAATAACGTTACGAACAAAGAAAAGTGTTACGAAATACCACTTTATCTGTATGAGAGTGAATGTTGGATAATCTCTTCAGAAATGAAGGAGAGGCTTAAAGCAACAGAAGTGTGCTTCTACAGAAGGATACTGAGAATACCAGCGACCGAAATTGTGAGCATCGACTAAGTTTTAGAGAAAATGAAAACGAATTGAACACTTATGCTTATAATCAGAAAGAGATATTTGAAATTTCTAGGAAAGAGGGCTTCGAGAATTTGATACTCACAGGACAGACTGAAGGTAAGAGGAGCAGATGAAAGCAACGAGCGAGCTTGAGTAAATGAATGGCAGAACAGTGTTTAGGAGAAATATCAAAAAGATGAAATTTATTAAGCGCTAAAAAGGACAGGACATTGTGGAGAGCTGTGATCGTCAACATCCGGAAGGGACACAACACACGGGAAAAAAAAATGTAGCGTAAACGTTATCAGCGTAGAACGTCCAATCTGCGAGCCGGGTTCAAATCCCGGCCAAGTCTACTGTGTTCACTTTCGCACAAACTTCCATTCGCAAGACGTGAACACATTCCTTCTATGCAACTAGTCTAGAAGTTAGTTTTGAATTTAAAACCCTAGAGAAGGCACAGAGAAACTACTTCACTATCTTTCCTAAGAAGTCACTGAAATTCACGGATAATAACGAACAGGAGTCTGTGGAGAGCTGTGATCACCTACGCCCAGAATGGCAATTGATTTCTCTCGTGTTTGGTTTAATTATTAGGTTGGTGCAAAAATAATGACGTAATAATGTCGTTTTTGACGTATTTTTAACGTATTTTTAATGTCAAAAAACGACATTATTACGTCATTATTTTTTCACGAGCCTAATAATTGCTATATTAACTTACAATGTGATATAAAGTCTCTTCTCTCTCCACACGAAGGCAACATTTGCATTTTTTGTCTATATTTGCCTTGATATATTTGTCACTATTGCTGTTATTTTAAGTTGCAAAGATAAGAGATTGCGTTTCTATGTCTCATGTGTCTTTTGTGATACTTCGTATTTGGGGTCTTTTATCTTCTATCCTGTTACTATAAGAACTTAAGATTTTTACTGTTAAAAAGTTGAATGATTTAACACAGTCAACATATGGATGAAATATAGTGAACTTTATGTAGTGTTTTTAGATTTAGCATGAGGAAATCTGTGTATTTGGACCCCCACCAAAAAAAAACAAAAAAAAAACAGAATGACGTCAAATCCCGCGAAAATTTTCCACCCTTTAGTTTAATAATATTTGTGCTTAGTTTGATTTTTAGCGTATATTAATATGGCTCGAAAAAAAAGAGCAAATCTTGATAAGATAGTCAGTACTTGGGCTTCCTCCGGTCGATGGGTTCGGTGGTAGTACGCCCAGGCTTTGAACTTAGTCAGTATCTGTATGTGAATGCGTGCGGGTTTATTTCGGCAAACGCATTTCCACTGTGAATTACATAATTCGTAACTACCAATCTATTCCTATTTCCCACGAGAATACGAATCCCCCATTTACATACATGCATATATTATCTATGCTGATTTAAGTTGAAGTTTATAATATCAATATTATGCATATGCGCGCACGCGCAATATAAGTAATGCATATTGATCTGAACGTCAATTAACAAGAAATAGACATATTAACCAAAATTTAATGAATATTTATTTACAATACTTACATTGTTTGAACTGTTGCCCTCATCTTTATTATCATATTCACGACATTTCGGCCGTTGTACGCTCCGACCTTCTTCAAGTGATATATGTTGGAATTTTGAACCTAAAGTATTTAGTTCAAGGAGGTAGATTGTTCTAGTTCCACATGCCATGTCTTTTCTGGATATCTCAGTTTCAGTTATTTCCCTTCAGTAACTCAACTCTCCAAATTGTTGTTCACCTCTGCTGTGGCCAGGTATTGAACTCACAACTCTTTGGGTCAAGTCACTTTCTGAATTACTTTAACCAACAATTTTATCCACTGGGACATGTCTCCTTGGGTCGGAGCGTACAACGGCCGAAACGTTGACAATGAAGATGAAGACAATAGTCCGAATAGTGTAACTAGTTACCTTATGTCTGAAATATAGACAGATGTCAATGAATGTCTACCTTGCAAATCAACATTCGGAATTCTATTCTTAACTAAATAGTTAATTAAATAGTTAACTAAATAGAGGCTAGATGCACTGCATAAAAAAAACACGCGACTACTAGGTTGGTGCAAAAATAATGACGTAATAATGTCGTTTATTGACGTTAAAAAATACGTCAAAAAACGACATTATTACGTCATTATTTTTGCACCAACCTGATATCTTTTCACTAAGTAGACTTGTTGAGACAGAGAGTTAAAATCAGAAAGACATTTGAAAGCAGAAATAATTTTAAATATTTATACGACGACCTAATTGCAATGTCATTAAACAAACGATTTTCAACTTCTTCAGGGGTCTTTTTCGTAAGTGAACGTCCCCCACCCACCCGACTTCCTCAAGCAATAAAGGCTTTTTATTTTGTCATTTAGTCTCCTTCAGATAACCGGAAATCCCGATCATTCATCATTGTCAGTAAAAATAAACATAACACTTGGATTTCTTTATTTTTATTGGCTTCGGACAAGGTTGTCAATAAGGAAAACAGCCTTTTACTCCTGTTGGCTGGATAGAGAAGGTGTACTTATGGAAGATTAGTTTGCACAAGTTCTCACTTACACATTCTACATCAATCATCGTTACATGCCAACAAAGTAGGTATCTCCACATGACGAAAGAATATTCCCAAAAACAAATGTTTATCATCAAAATGTTTATATTATTATTAAGAGGAAAGACCAAATTATTTTAAATTATTAATTTATATCTTTTGATCCTTTCAACGTTGGAAATTTTGGTTAAATTTTTTGTTTTAGTTGCGTCGGCGAGGAGCAAAAATTAGTATAGGAAATTTTAGTCTTTTTTGTGGTAAAACCTAATTGATCCGGAAATTCTTCCAAAAATCAAATAATTGTCGGAGTTTAATGAAACTTTCAGGAATTATTCACAAATTAATTAAATTATTTTAGAAATGGTTCTTTTTAGAAAATCTTGGTAAAAATATCTATATATTTTTAATTTTTTTAATAAAGAGAATTAATTTGTGCTGACAGAAGGCTAATAATGGTGCTGAAATCAGTAATTTAAAAAAAAACTACGGTCAATACAAATGAGTTTTGAAATACAGCAATATATTTTGTTTATTAAATTTAATCTATTAGCTTGAAATTAAAACTAAAATTAAAGCTTGAAGAAAGATTTTTCATTTTTAAAAATCATTTTAAACCTTATGTATGACGTTTCTCTGGAGATATCTACAGTAAAGAAATATTTTTTTTTAATATCGGAAAATAAGAATTAAGGAAAAAGCTACTTCATGCATTGACTGATAAAATTAATATGAAATGAAGATAGACAATCTCTGCCGAAATCCGAACGTTTTATGCATTGAAAATTAACACTCGGCCCGCCTTCATACGCATTGCTTAACTACTTCTTAATGAATGACAGATATCGTACGGACTCATATCCCAAATCACACACAAAAAAAAAAAAAAAAAAAATGATGGTTATTTTATTATTAAATTTTTACACTGCTTTAAATTTAAAACTTTGAAATTTTGAAGGGATGATTTTTAAAGACGTTAATGATGAAACAGAACTGAATAAGGAACGTGTCAGACGACACTTAAATCACGTGACCTTTTAAAGCATTATGTCGTGTTTATCATAGGTAGAAATTGAAAATTCTCTATACACTAAAAATTATTTTTTTTAAATTCTTTTAAATGAGCTTTTCAGATTTTGATTCGTAAAATTAATTTTCACTTAACAATATCACCAAACCGCCACCTTGAAAGCAATGAAGAATTTTAAACAATTTTTTATTATTATAAATTGTTTAAGTAAAATTTTTAAAAAAATGAAAACAATTCTCGAAAAAATTAATTATTCACCGAAAAAAAATTCTCAAGACAACAGTTTCCTTAGTAAATCTAATTCATCAAAGCAATTAAAAGCTTTTCTAATTAAATAATGTCATAGTTTTATTGCATTTTTTTATTTTACGATTCAGGGCAGTTTTTCGGTGAAAGGCCAACTGTTTTACAAACAAATTTATGATTTACTTTCTTCAAGGATTCCTGCTTTAAACTAAAAAAATCCCTCCCCTAAGAATTTAATTTCTCAAAATTTCAAGAAATTAAGTAAGTGGGTTGTAATATATGTAAAAAAAGATTTTAACAAGATTTTCTAAAAAGAAAAAAGAAAAATTCAAAAAGATTTAATTCATTTCTGAATATGTCCTGAAAGTTTCATTAAACTCCCACAATTATTTGATTTTTGCAAGAATTTCCAAATTAATGTGTTTTTTCACTGGAAAAAGCGCACAAAAAATCCTAACCGTTATCTTTGGTCTGCCGTTGACGAAAGAAAAAACAAAATTTTTAACCAAAATTTTGAACGTGCGACAAAGGAGTAAAAAATTTCAAAAAATAATTAATGAAAAAAACCTTTTGGACTTTTCTCTTAATAATAACAAACATTTTAACGTCAAAACATTGTTTTTGTTGAGTTCGGGACCTTTTTTCCTCATGCTATGCTGTTTTTTACGCGACCAAGTGGAGGTGTCTAGATTAAAATCTCAAAAACTAAATGTCACACATAATTAAGATCTTGAGAGGATGTACTCACTATTCACTGCACGCTAAAAATATAAGTGGCTCATTAAATATTAAGATTCGTTTTTGATTATTAAATTAATCGTTAAAATGTAACTAGATATACAAATATCCCTCCCCACGCAAAAAAAAAAACGACACCACATTGCTCATAGACAAGGCATACACCGGCAAGTCAAATACTTCACGAGATTATGTTATCTTTATCTTAAAAGCGTTAATATAAATATGCGAAAAATAATTGGAACTGAAAACTGACAATTTGATTCGAAATTTCATAATTTCTTCGAGCAGCATGCAGACTAAGTTTCTAGGTTTCTATTTAAGAAGTATATTGAGCGTTGCTACAGAATCATTGCTTATGTGTGCGTTTATATATATATATATATATATATATATATATATATATATATATATATATATATATATATATATATATATATATATATATATATTGTCAGTGGAAGTAGTTAAATAAATAGAGAGTGTCAGTGTGCATATACGACATTGAGCACTCTTTCCCAAGGCTTATAATTAATTTTAAATAATCTCTCTCTCTCTCGCTCTCTCGCTCTCTCTCTCTCTCTCTCTCTATATATATATATATAGATAGATAGATAGATAGATAGATAGATAGATAGATATACGTATCCTATTTTTCTTTTATCATTATATATATTGATATACGTTTCCTATTTGTTCTGTTATCATTATATATATATATATAAATATGTATATATATATATATATATATATATATATATATATATATATATATATATATATATATATATATATATATATATGCATTTTTTGTATATATTATTTATATATTATATATGCGCACTATGGTATATGGTCAGTTTGTCTGACGATCGCAAATAGCGTGAAACCCAGGGCCATAAACTCACATCAATACAACTATATACATATATATATATATATATATATATATATATATATATATATATATATATATATATATATATATGTTGTGTAATTAGACAGGAATCAATCTTTCATACATATTTCATTAAAGAGAACAGACAAAGTACTGCGATTAATTATTTATTTAATTTTGATTGTGTTCGAACAAGTGTTTTCTTTTCTAAACACAGAGTGTGTAGAAACTATCCAAATGTTCTGTAATTCCAATCACTTTCAGCAATGCTTTTAGGCATTATCAAGTTTATTTTTCCTTGTTAACTGGTACATGTGTTATGTGTATGTAGCTAGACTTATAAGGATATCTTATTTTCCGAACACAGTCAGCAGTTTTATTACATGTGGATGGAGTTAGTATGCTTGTATTTTCTACTAGTTACGTTTCGGATGGAATCTTGTATATTTGTGTGCGTGTTTAAATAATTTCTAATGGAGCTGAGTTCGGATAGGTGGAGCCTAAGTCGTCTAGATAGGCATGTAATTATTTATGAGTTTGGTTTGATCAAGAACACTTTTCCTTAAGGAGCATTTGAACTCGTAAATAATGTTCACTCTATGTAGTTTTGATTTTGCAGCTGAGTTGTTATTTTTTAGGATAAAGTTAACTGTTTTAATTTTTTTGTAATATATATATATATATATATATATATATATATATATATATATATATATACATACACACATACATACATACATACATACATACATATATCGATACACGCACGAATGACCGAAAGTTTTTAAAATCTATGTTCCTAATATTTTTGCGTGTCACTAAATTATATATATATATATATATATATATATATGTGTGTGTGTGTGTGTGTGTGTGTGTGTGTGCGTGTGCGCGCGCGCGTCTAATTGTCGTCTAAATTACGCAGAAATTAAAATAATACTGATATTTCATTTTAAAAGTTGTATTTACTAAAATTTCACAAAGATATCTTGAAATACTAAACAGTAAATTTATTGAATGAAATCGACATTGGCTTTAACTAGGGCCTCCAAACGATTTCGAAATCTTCTTCAAATTTTCTGGGTGTTTTCCTTGTTTAAGTTGGTGAATGCAGCCATAATCCTTGCCTTCAGGTCATCTTTGGTATTACAAAGAGTTTAGTTGGTCTCTTCCTCAACAGCACCACACACAAAATAATCATGTAGGGTGCAGTCTGTGGTCTTAGGATGCCAGATTTAAGGAGTGATGTGATCGCAGAAATTGGCTGTGTTCTCCTTGTGTGGCATGGTACAGAGTTCTTTTGCCAGACACAGGGTCTTCCAGCAGCCACACTACTGACCCAGAGCAGCACTACCTCTTCCAGGCCCTTGATGTAGGCCTCTGTGTTGAGTTTGACGTCCTATGAGAAGATGATTGGCGGCAAAAAATCGCTATCACAAGAGATCAGTCCAAACGCATACGTATTCACGATTAGACTCATCCAACTTTTTCGGAATCCTCTGCACTGTCTTCAAATTGACACCCAAACAAAACACTCTGAAATGTTCGTATTGGAGCTTCCGGCACGAATGCCAAGTAGTACAGCATGCCGTTTCTAAACTTCTGTCGGAGTGAACTGCGTCATGGTACTCTTTTTCTCACAGACGGTTCCCTACTGAAGCTACTATACTTGGCGAAATTAAAAATATAAAATGATGACAACTAACCATCGCACTATATATATATATATATATATATATATATATATATATATATATATATAAGAGTGAAATGCAGATTATTAACTAGGATTTAAAAAGTATTTTTACTAACCTAAAGCTGGATATAGTGAATGCTATATATATATTTTTAAGAACTTTTTATGTCTATACGTTCGTTGTTTTTTATAGATACAAATATTTAAGTAAATGCTCTGTTTATAATAAACAGTATTAACCGGCCTGAATGTCCGAGAAATTCTCATAAAAGAATGCATCTTCTGAGAGGAATTGAACCTGCATCCTACACGGAATCGTCATATAGTCTGACGTGCTTTACCGATTTAGCCACAGAGGAGCGTCTCAGTTAGCACGGTCGATTTTACTGCTTTAAAACTAAAATTCTCCATGATTTTCTCTCGCATATTCGTATCTGCTCGATGCGTATGCAAATGTAAACAAATGACCACACATTATGAAATGGACAAAGTCCGACAATTATTTTAAAACATTTTTCTGTTTATACATTCTTAAAAATAATTGTTGGACTTTTTCCATTTGATTATATATATATATATATATATATATATATATATATATATATATATATATATATATATATATATATATATATATTCCGAACTTCTCAATTTTGCCATTTAGATGTTATAGGAATATGCTACATTCTAATATTTTTCTTGACCTGAGTATGACGATAAACTACATCCGGTAGCAGGCCTTTAATTAGAAGATTGGAGGTTTTGAGGAGCGTGGAACCACCTCCTAATTGCTGTTGTTTCCAGGTCCACCTTGACCCGGGGTGGTAGCACCTGTTAGGGTCCCAGCTATGGACAAATAGTTTACTCTCAATCTGGGGTCAAACACTATGAAAGTGCAAAAATAGACTCTTATAGTAAAAATACCAGGAATACATTTTTGAAAAAAATATTACTAGCAATAGGTTTTACTCTCGACAAAAACCCTCTCTACAAAATACGTCAATGAAAACTGATCCACAAACTGATTTCTTTCAAATACATGATCTATTCATATGAACCTATACTAAAAATCTTCTCGGTATTAAATAACCCATTGAGGTGTTGATATCCCGTAAAAAATAAACAAAAGGAAAAAAAGAACCAAACTAAATCAATTATTTTTCTTTTTTTTTTTCTTTTTTTTTTTTGTAGATAATTGTTAGTAACTTGAAATTTCCCATAATGTTTGGCACAGAAGAAACTTCAACTGGAAGAAAAGAAATTCTTTGACGTTACGTCAGAAATTAGAGCTTATTGAAAAACTGGACGAAGCTCTTAATTCGTTGAATTTGCGAATTAACAAAAGAGGATTGCAGAATCTGAACGAAACACTAAAAACATGCGCTTGAAGATGATCCACGGAATGCTACCACTTCGGATGACTTAAAATTATAAATAAATGAAGACACTAATGTATTACAAAATCGCTTCAAAATGATTTGGATTGTCAATAAATAGATGAAGAATCAAATTCTTCCGATATTTGTGAAAATATGAAAGATGATGAAGAAGACTGGGACTCACTAGTGAAAGCTGTTGAAGAGGTCATCTTATTCATGAAGAAAAAATCTTTCAGTCGTGAAAAAAAGCCTTACTTTAAAAAAAAATAGAACAGCGAAAAATAAGCGAAATGAAGAGATAAATAAGAAAGACACTTGAAAATAAAACTTATTGAACATTAAACATTAGAAATTAATATTTACTTTTGTGAGGCATTTTAGCTACCTCGATTTGGTGTAATGGTTAGCAAGCTTGTCTCGCTAAAACAATTACGACTGAGTAGTGAGTTCGTTTCTCATTGGGTGTTCCATACCTTCAGCCTTGTGCCACATCTAAGCTACTCTTAGAAAATCAATACTTTCATAAGACATTTCATTTTTCATATATTGTGAAGTTATATTTATATTACACATGCCGCATTATATCCGAACTCGTCCTCATATCCGAACTACTCTGAAATCCGGAAATTTGGACTTCTACTCTTGTCACAGCATTTAGTGGACTTGATGTGTAATTTCCTGAAAAACAGTTTTAATAAAATGATTTTATATATGTCAATCGACATTAATACTAACTGTTCGGCCAATGAATGTCGAATTTCTCCTGTATGAAAAAGGCTAATCTGACCATTACTGTTATCATTAATGAAAATTGACAAGTCGCGTAATAAAAAAAAATAAAAGTAAAATTCAGTGGGATGGAAGAATTGGAAATCGAAGTAAAAATCGAAAACATCCAAGCAGCAGCTTTTACTAAAAGGAATTCAAATAGCGAGAAGAATGTTGCGACGTTGAAGAGCCTCACTCTTATTTGATCGCCAAAGAAAACCACCAGATACCATTAGTGTAACATGATGATGATGATGATGATGATGATGATGATGGGAAAGTCTCGAGGCCGGTGCTAAATTTCAAGGACAAGATGAAAAATAGAAATGGCTTAAAATAAAAGTAAAAAAAAAAAAGGTTTTCTCAAGGGAAATTTGACTCTTCGTTTTATCATTGTAAGTGACTTGTTAGATTTGGTCAATCAGAACATGTATTAAACCTTGAAGAAGTTTAATGACGAGGAAGAAAGAAAGGCATAAATAAATAAAAATAAATAGAAAGAAAGAAAGAAAGAAAGAAAGAAAGAAAGAAAGAAAGAGAGGGATAAAGAGAGGGATAAAGCGAAAGAAAGAGAGAGATAAAGAGAAAGAAAGAGAGAGAGAGAGAGAAAAGAGAAATAGGGAGAAGGAAAAAAGAGAGAGGGAGAAGGAGAGAGAGAGAGAGAGAGAGCGAGAAGGAAAAAGCGAAAAAAAAAAGAAAGAAGGAAAGAAAGAAAGAGAGAAAGCGCGAAGAAAGAGAGAAGCAAAGAGAGAGAAAGAGATAACGAAATAGAGAAAAAGAAAAAAAGAGATAGAAAGAAAGAACGAAAGAGAAAGAGAGAAAGAAAGAGAGAAAGAGAAAGAAAGTGTGACAAAAGAGCGAAAGAGTGAAAAAGGAAAGGATATTTGGTGATAGCATTAATGTATAAATGTCAATGTTTTATCATTCGTTATCAATAATATTATACTTCTTATTGTTGTCATTGCAGGATTTGATATATAGTCATTTGTTCTAAAATACCAGTTACCTTAAAATGATTCATTTTTATTATAAATTTCACTTTGCTCTTACCTGCCGGGTAAAAATGGTGGACTATTTCAAGATACTTACGAAAAGACTCATTAACACACTCACTGAGCCCTAGTACAGAAGCACTTCCACATATCGAAGTCTTCTGTCAGTAAAAGAAGCGAGATTGTATCCATCAGCTTACAGCCCCTAAGTACTAACCAGGATCAACGTTGCTTAAATTCGGTGATCAGACGAGAAGCGACATTTCAACGTGATAAGCAGAAAAGAATAAAAGGAAGATATTTGGAAAATGCATTTAAAGTGTCGTAATTTTATATAGCGTAAGTAAATAATACACAAATGCATACTTTTGTTTTACTTTGGACCTCTACAAATATGTACAGAATTTGAGCAATGAATTTCACCTGAATAAATTCACCTGAATAAATTCACCTTTCTGATTTACAAATTTCCACCGCCCTAAATCTCGGAGTACGACAGCCAGCAGAACATTTAATCTCATCACAATGACTTGACAAACAGATCGTGGCTAGATCCGATCGTTTGTAACTGATAGGTACAGGCTGACAAGCAGTTATAGATTTTTGCGTGTGTTGAAGTGTTCCTCTGTCAAAACGTTTTCCTCTCGTAATAACTCCCCAGCTGGAATGGCAGGGTAGACAAAGTTCTCTTGCTTTGGGCGGCAACCAGACAAAGAAGAAAAAAAAAATTCTAGACAGTGAAAATCGAGAAATCACTCTACAATCTTTCCCAAGAATGAACGGGTATTAAAGTATTGTGGGGAGAGTCTTGATTGTCTCTGTTCTGAAGGGACATGTCATTTCTTTTAGAATAACAACTAAGTAAAACCAAGGTTCGTTTACGGCAACTGAAACAATTTCAAAAGAGAATGTCGTTTTATTAGTAGAAAAAATTCAAAAGGAAATACTATTCTAAAAATAGACCCTATGACCTTCCACAAAGACAAATATGATAAACTGTTTAATGTGAGTGTTAAAATTTTCCAGACATTCGTTCTTCATTATGCTGTGTGTCTCGACCAAAATCATGTCAGAATAGACTTTGAACTCAATTTCACACCAGAATATCAAGGGAGCCAAGTGCAAGATTAATCTGAAATGTCCTTTCAGTCGCCGAATGCAGATTCACGTGACCGGATTAGCAGCTAGTGGGCCAAAAGGGTGGGGAATAACAGAGGTAGATGTATAAAGACCTATTTCAGCGGTAAAGGTTGGCCAGTTTCTCAGACATCGCACACGAGAATATAAGGTCCACGTTTCGAATGAGCGTTTCTAGGACAATGCAAACGCACGACTACTGACAGTAAGTAACAAAATCAGGAATTGAGTAATATGTAATGTTAAATACGAGAGATTAAGTCTTGTGTCGTCATTAAGTGGCACAATGATAACATGTCATTGTGTTCTATAAATCCAAGTTGTCTCTTTCTAACTGGAACTGCTACTTTATTTGTAGATCCGTTGCCCTTACTATTAAGTTTAAATAAAATGCCAAAATGAGTTTTTCTCGACAAAATCTGTCTTACTTATATTTATAAGCCTACCATTCGTCCATGCATTGAATTTTGCTGCCTTATCTGGTCTGGTGCTTCTTCTATGAATTAAGTGATCCCTGATAAAATCTAAAGAAAAATCTGCAATGTTATTGGTCTTGATCTGACATCTCGGCTTCAGTCTCTTTCCCACCGGCGTAACGTAGCATCTCTGTGCGTTTACTATAAATATTTTCATGGTAATTGTTCTGATGAACTTCCCTCTCTGGTACCTCGATTTTATAAATTTAAGCGCAGTACTAATTTGGCGGCAAGGTCTCATCATTTTACCGTTGAAATTGCTTGATGTAAGCGTAAATGTTATGCTAACAGTTTCTTTTCTCGTACTTCCCGCTTCTCTCATCCGGCCTCTTGCTTCCATCAACTGCGATTTTTAAAACATTAAATGAAATTTCAATTGTTATATCTTCTTACTTTTCGTTTATTGTTCTCTCTCCTTAATAATGTTTTTCTTTTTCTCATATTATTTCTCTCTCGGTAATCACTTGTGTCTTAGTGGCATTATTTCCTTGCTTGGGGTGAAATGATTAAAAAAAATAGTCCAATATTAATAATAAGAAAAACCTTAAGAGAATTTCTAACAACTAATTAGGAATTATTAGGTCGGTGCAAAAATAATGAAGTAATAATGTCGTTTTTTGACGTATTTTTTAACGTAAAAAACGACATTATTACGTCATTATTTTTGCACCAACATAATAATTTTTGGTATATGTAAGGATACGAAATCATAACTAATTAGAACGTAGAAACGCTGCTAAATTGTGGTTGAACAACATGCATTCTTACTTGCACTGAATTGTTTTATTACTATAAACGTCTGAATCAATATAAAAAATTGTAAAATCCTTATCATTCAATATCCGTTCATTTATATACGAAATTGAGAACTTTAGAACTCATTAACTAACAGAGCATTGCAGTGAAATCCTGAAATATTTAATGGTATCGCTGTAAACAACAATCGTTATAAGAAATTCACAGCCTCCAATTGAGAACGATAATTAGAATCGCAGACGCGCCATTTCCATTCGTTAATTATATTAGGTTGGTGCAAAAATAATGACGTGATAATGTCGTATTTTGACGTTAAAAATACGTCAAAAAACGACATTATTACGTCATTATTTTTGCACCAACCTAATAGAAAACCTCTGAGGGGCACAGAGCCAGGAAATGAGTCCAACGAAAGGCAGAAACGCACAGCTTCTGAAATTTGTTTGTTCAACAGCATGTTAACCTTTTCCAGATTATTTAATGCCGAATTATTTCCTTTTAATAAACAATATATCGATAGACATGGGTCCGGTTTGCACGAGAGGCAAAACAAACGCAAACATAGACTTGACGCAAACATTACGAAATCACATCAAAAGGTAGAGCCAATAAGCGAACAGGTATATTATGAACCTTAAGCAAAATTCATACAACATTAGATTACACACTTTGTGAGGTTTTGTGTACGCGAGAAACTGTGGATAGCGGTTTGGGGTGAGAAATTGGAGAGCTGTGTTCGAATTCAAGTCGGGTTTGTTACATTTACTTAGGCGAAAATATCACTGATCCATCTCTTCCTTTCGGCTAGATATGGGTTAAATAGTAGGGTAGGCGGGACTCTTTGGCTTTGGGTGGCAACCAGTCTAGGCGAATAGGACGTTCGTTTGGATTTCTGTGTTTCCGGTTCTTCCGAAAAATGTGACTTTTTCTGCACAAAGCCTTCACCACTGTGTAATCAAATCATATGTGAAACAGCTTCTTTCTAAGAACTACTGCTTTGTAGAATAGACTTCCGGTAGGATGTTTTCAAAATTAACCTCTTAAAAATCTAAATTTAACTGTTATCGTTCCTACATAACCTCATATACTACACGTCTTGCCTTCTCTTACGCACACAGAACGTCATGCAGTAAGCATCTACCTTGAGTGGTTTTAAAGCCTTGTATTGGATTAAAATTCTCACTGAAATGATTTAAATTTTAACAAAATGTGTAAAAACTAAGTAAGTTAAATGTTTGTTTTCTTTTTTTCGGAGTGAAGAATGATGCTTACTAGAAATGAAAAGGCATTTTGTGCGTATGCTCAAACACAGCCTGGCAAGAGTGTGTAATGTGCATTTGCGAGAAAATTCAATAAAAATGCAGCAACTGGAAAGCAGATTTGGACATGGCACAAGAAATTCAATGAGGAAGGCTGTGTGTTCAGAGTAAAGGGATCAGGACGACCACCAGTATCAGAATATATTGTCAATCAATTTCGGGAAACATTTGTGTGAAGCCCCAGAAAGTCTGTAAGAAGATCATGTATGGAAACCGTACGACACTTTAGCAATGGAGAATGTTACGCAAAGCAAGCTACAATGTGTTTGACCGTAGTTGCACTACCAACTTGACATGTGTTGTGTCAAAGGTGGCGCGCATATTGAATATTTGGGAAGCTTTGTGAAATCGGTTATAAAATCTACATCCCGTTGAATAACTTGTTCGAATTTTGATAAACAAATATTTTATTGCTCAATATGAAGCCTATTTAATTTCATTTGCTTGTAACATGGAGCTACTCAGATATTCACATTTTAAGTGATGTCACTTTTGGGGTGCGCACACTGTATATATAGTGGGTGTTCAGATCGTGTAACAGCATAATTGTCCATCCCGCAAAATGTTTAATATCTAAAAAATACTAAACTAATTGAGTTTCTTTTTTCCAGGTTTTCAGATAAGGTGTTTAGCCATCTTGACACCAGTTGTCGTAAAAATCACGGAAAAAACGTTTGAGTTATTCAGCTAGAAAGAGAACAGATTAACTCTCTTCCCAAATGAGCAATGGTGAGTGGAAAAATTCATACTCTGGCTTCCATTTTCTAAGTACATTTAAGAACCATCAAGAGAATGGTGAATATGATTTTAAAAAAAGAGGGAATAGTAGAGATGAAAACTGGATCAGGAGGTAAAAACAAAAAGAGAGATCATAATTACAATTTAGAACTAAAGAGATCAATTGAAAAAGATCTATCTCAATCCGTAGGGAGTTTGGCACGTGAGAGAGGAGTTCCATTTATGGCAATTCAAAGAACCGTGAAAAATGACTTGAAAATGAAATCGTACGTGAAATCTGTGAGGCATCTTGTTACTCAAGGACAGAAAGTTAGAAAGTTAGAGGGTGAAGATCATCTTTAATAAGTTGGAAATGATCCCAGAATAATATATATATATATATATATATATATATATATATTTGAACTTTATGTCAATCCTCCAAGAGTTTGCTATCCTTATCTATGGTTTATTAATAATGAATATGTCATTTTCGTTTTTGACCGATCTCATCACGATTATTGTGTTAAGCTTGGAGAATAATTATACATTATTATTGCTTAAAGTAGATTCCAATGGTGTTATAAAAACCTCAGAGAATTCCATCAAGTGTGTGTATGTATGTTTGAGATATATATAAAAAAGTGCTCACTATATCAGATATAGACTGTAAGGAAAATTTGTGTGCTTGTGTGTATCGTGGCTGACCTCTCGTATACAAATATGCCTGCCTACTGGGTCGTATAGCCAATTTCTACTGCAGATGCAGCTTGTTCAAGACGCACAGAGCCCACCGTTGGTTTCTACTTCAAATATGCTAAGCAGACCTTAGTTACAGTTTCTCGGAGAGAGCGCACTATCAGGCATGATCAACAGTCTGAACAAGACCATTACGCTGAAACCCTCTACCGCGTTGATTCGTGACTATCGAGCAGATATGAGCATTCGAGAGAAATCATGGGAAATCTGTAGTTCATATATATATATATATATATATATATATATATATATATATATATATGAAATTTTATCTTCGGTAAAAGCATTAATTTGAAGCAATCTTAATCCATAACTTAGGGAACTGATTATGGAATGGGCTGCCCCCAGGTCCTTCAAAAATCGTAAAGTGACAGTACTCAAACTCACCTAGTGAACAAAGTGACCCATATAAACACAGTAAGGTTTCTGTTAATTAGTTACCAAGATATACTAAAGCTACGTCACCTGTTCTCGATATATTTAAAATGACTAGTTACTTTCCGGACAAATGATATATATATATATATATATATATATATATATATATATATGGAGTGTGTGTGTGTAATCATTTATTTAAAATTACACGCATGAGAAAGTACAATATATGGTCTCACATTTATTAAAGACAGACAGGTGACAAACTTTGACCTAATCGTATTTTATTTTTAGAACTCTTGATTATTTGTTGTTTAAAATATATAATTCGGCGCGATTTTATTATTCCAATTACAATGGAGTCGGCACAGATTAAAAATATAAATATATAGTACATTGTCACTAAGCCGAGAATAAGACAATAAGAATGAAACTGTTGAGTGACTATTGAATTCTCTGTACTGTTATTTAATATCTAATCTCCTATATAGCAGTGGATAGCAGTGAAGGAAACACGATATGTGGCTCTACAGTAGGATGCCGAGAATATGAACAGTATATACGAACAACGCGGAAGTTCTAAAGAAAATTAGGTCGACAAGGAGATTTATTTACACTATTTACATCGTTCGGACTCTTGTTTTCATCTCTATTGCGATATTCACGACGTTTCGGCCGTTGTACTCTTCAACCCTCTTCAGGCGATATACGTTGGAATTTTGAATGGAACCTTTATTTAGTTCACTCTGGTAGATTTCACAACGGTCGAAATGTCGTGAATATGGAAATAAAGATGAGGACAACAGTCCGAACCATGTCAATAATGTAAATAGTTATAATACCTCATCTCAGAAATATAGACGGATATTGAAGGAAATTGATACTTGCAGTTATAGAGAACTGAACTTTCTTTGACTCATAACGAGGAAAGAAAACCTGAAGAATTAAACACTCACAATGAATACTGAAGGCAAGATACATAGGACGAAACAGTGAGTAACCTTCTTAAAAGTTTGGGTGAATGTATAACAAAACTAGGAGAAACATTTTGAGTTGGTGGATTTTATGATATATCAACTCATGTTGGGTTATTTAAGGTTGAAATCTATTTTTATACTATTCTTGAGCCTATAGGGAAAGGATTGGTCATATTTATAATTGAGCCTATAGGTAAAGAAGTAGTCATATTTATACATTAGCCTATAGGTAAAGAAGTGGTAATATTTTTACTTGAGCCTATAGGTACAAGATTGACCATTTTTATACTTGATCATATAGATAAAAGATTGGTCATATTTATTCTTGAGTTTAGATAAAGAATTAGTCATATTTATACTTGAGGCTATAGGTAAAGAAGTGGTCATATTTATACTTGAGGCTATAGGTAAAGAATTAGTCATATTTATACTTGAGCTTATATGTAAATCATTAGCCATATTTATACTTGATTTTATACTATAATTTGGTTGTGTTTATTGTTGAGTCGATAGATAAAAATTAGTCGTGTTTATACTTGAGTCGCCAGCACTCACTCGGCAGGTGACATTTTTTCGGGAGGAATTACCTACTATAGGTTACCTATTTAACGAATTTGTATAAATGCCTGGTAAAACAAGGAACAATGAATAATCGTTAAATTACTTAGACCAACAAAAGACAAAATTGTGGAGAGTTATAATCGTCCACGTCTTGAAAGGGCATGGCACCCAAAAGAGGAAGAAGTCTGTAAAACCGCCGTGCTAACTGTGGCTCTACATATGCTTCAAAACCACGGACAATTGACTATATCGTTACCCATATCATTTTTTTTTATAGTTTTTATTTCTGAATTCTTATTACTTCAGTTCTTATTTATTCTTTAGATGTAAGATTCAACCAATGCGAAGTATTATCGTGGAATTTATTTATTAAATGTTTATCTAATTTACACTTTATTTAATTAATTAATTAATTCAATTGTTTTTTATTAAATTAACATTGAATTTATTTAATTTAGTTATGCATTTATTCTTTGAATCTAACATTCAAACAATGTCGAATTTACATATTAATTTATGTAGATTTATTTAACTGGCTCTTAATCGGAGTAGATAAGTTCACCTATCGCCCGGTTCACACGGCTCCCCAATCTTTTGAGCTAGAGTTGAGTGTTTTCACTTGTTTCCTGCTTAGGATTGGGTTTCTGGTTCCTTCTGAAGTTTTCTCATTCTCTTTCATTCCCAATAAACCCTTGAATCTTAGTGGCATTCTCACCTTGCGGGAGGGGGTGAACTAATTAAAAAATATGATGTGGAATTCTTCAGTTTGCAAAAGTCTAGTTTAGAATTTCATTTTACCTTCTATATGGATGTCATGCAAGGCATCGAACTCGTTCAGAAATTTTCAAACAATAAGCTATATAGAACCATTTTCTCAGATCAATGATTAAAAATGGCTTCCAGCGAATGAAGCCTGTAGGCGTTAATGAAGACTATCCTCCATAAAATATTATAGACTGGCGCTACAGAATCACAAAGAATATTACCAAAAAACGGAAACCACATCACTTAAAGAATTTCAACAGCAGCAACAACTAAAAAGGGTAGTGCATTTAACTCAAAAAGAAAATGACCTAATCAAGATATTGACATTCCACACGATATTAAAAAAGACTTTCGGAACGAAGAAACCCATTATCAAACTAGGAGGGAGCAATAACAGTGTATCCGAGAAACCTTTTTTTTCCCAAGAAATTGCTTTAATAGAAAAAGTTTATAAATTTAATCCGTCGGTAAGGTTTAATGTTCGATCAATAAATGCCAAATATTTCCTCATAAGGAAACGGATCATCTTACAGTTATCATATTTTTTCGTAAATGACATATGTTTTTTTTTTTTGTTTTTTTTTAGTGAGGTTGAGGATACATTGACATTCACGGTTCCGCTAAATTTGACTGCAGTCCTTGCTATGAGAGATTGAGTAAATATATGTAAATAGCATGTTATGTACTCACCTGTTTACTATTCACAGACAGGACATTCTCCTGGGAAAAGTAAGCGTTGAAAGCTACGGAAAGCCTGAAAAATAAAGATTAATTTATAATCCCAGATGAGGAATAATATTTACATTTATTTTGTGTACCATAAATAAAACTAGGTCAAGTTCATTTCAATTTTGGCAGATGTTTAGAAAGCTTTCGGAAATATATGTTTCAGAAACTTTCTTAAATAAATGTTTATCTAACTCATTAGTAAATTTTTACTTTTTTTAAATCATAACACACCAAGCAAGGCGATAAAACCACCAAAACGCAAGGAGTTACTGATTGTGAAAAGAATATGAGAAAACGTCATTGAGTAGAAAGGACAATAAAAGAACAGTAATTCAACAAAAAAAGATGATGATTTACGTTGTATTTAAATTTTTGAACATAATGGTTGACAGGAAAGCAAAAAGCCTCATTTGAGAAGAAACTATTAGAATAGAAATTACCATTACACTTAGCAATTTCAACAGTAAATTAGTGAGACCTAATTACCAATCTAGTACTCAATTTAAAGTCACCCAATATCAAAGAGTAAAGCTCATAAAATATGAAAATTATTTGCGTGCATTCAATAAAAAAAAGAAGTTATATGTCCCCCAAAACTGGCACAAAGAGCCCTAAACGCCCTGCTCCTATTTTTCACCATAGCAACATAATAAAAAGCAAATATTGAACCTGTCTTTACGTGGCCAGGGACTTGCACTGCTAAAATCAAAATCATGCATTGAGACTTTGTTAAAAAATAATATCCATCCCCCTCATCACTTTTCTTGCTGACTCATTCATCTTTTTCATACCCTGTCCTTTCAGGACGTAGACGATTATGACTCTCCTGATGTTCCTTTTCTATGTTAGGGACACATTAGTACTAACTTAACAGGCTTCGGCTGTTCGCTATCGCTTTACAAAGTAAGATATATTCACTACTTGAAATTTTGGAAACGATGAACATTTCATTCATAAATTGGTTGTGAATATGAAAGAAAACATTTGTATTTATTCAGAGAGCGAAACATTAAAATTTTAGCCGTTTTTAAACAAATGAAACATAGTAAAACTGAATAGATGTTGACAGAAATAAAATACATTTATAAAAAACATAACCTAGTAATTTTTCTAGGAAAAATTAGGTGTTTTTCTATGGAATTAATGTTCACTCTTTATGAAATGTTGAAGGACTTGTGGACATTCAATATATTCGTTCAAAGAATATGACTGTAAAGACAGAAGAAATTAATTAGTCGAATGTGGGGGCAGACTTGTTATAGTTTAGGAAAGTTTTACAAATTATTAGTGTTGAAGTCCAAGTAAAATGCAGATTTCGATCACTTTTCTGCACTATATAAAAGAATATTCCTAAATATAAATAAAAAAAAAAAAAATAAAACTATAAAATAATAATAATAATAAATATCGTAAATAAAATAAAACAAATAACAATGCTCCTATAGTATGATATCTACCGAGACATTTCCGACCTACCGCAAATGACGATACACTCATTATTGCTGGAAAATGCTCAGGAAAAACGATGACCTGTTTACTGTTTTTTTAATGACCTCAAATCAGTTTACAATCATTAAAATCACTATTTGATGATTTTTTTTTTTTTTGATGATTTTTTATAGAAGATTTTTTAATGATTTTAATGCATAATCAGTCCACTGTTCACAACCTTTAACCCTAACTCCTAACCTTAACCCTAACATATTTCATACTTCCAACAGTTGGTAAATATCATACCATAGTCAGTTATGTGCCATGAGTTATACACGCTTAGGTGATCATGTATCTAAAGATACATGACTGACGAAGCAGATTTTTCCCGCAGTAGGTTGCCAGTTCTTTCTGCGATAGACCAGTTGTCATCGAAGACTATAGAACCCGGTTTGTCCTGCTATTTAACCATATTTGGGGTGGGGGTAGATGGAGAGGATTCATACCTTTCCCAAGGGTATTAGCACGTAAGTGAATGTAATGGATTCAACTGGAATTCGAACTCGGCTCTCCGATTCCTCAATCCGAACTGCTATTAATTATTCCAGTGAGCCGGGAACGCCGCCGGATAGGATGTTGTAAATGGCTCGCTTATTCCATCTTACGCACAACAGCCTGCCGGCAACTCCCCCGTTCGTTCTCGTTGCCAAGATCGATAACGAAACACACAGATCATAGTAGAAAACGAATAGTATATATCATACTACAGTAGAAAATGGACGGTAGATATCATACTATAGTAGCACCCTTTCCTTGCCTGAAAACACATATAGTGCCAAAAATGCTGAGCTCAGTTTCTTTCGTTACGGACCGTTGGAAGGTCAAGATGTCCAACTCCTCTCTCTCTGGGTCATTGCTTGTTATAATACGAAGTGACTTCTTTCTTTTACCACATACAACCATTAAACACTTGTAACTCAAATTCACACTGCAGAACACTAAATAAATAAAATTGTATGATTTTAATTTACAATTTAATATGCGTATAGTTTTATTTCTCTCTATGTTTTTTATTCCTGTGTTAATATGATATGAGTGATCCCAGAGATATTCTTGAGAAAGAAAATTGGTGATTTCTTATTGCCTTATCTACGGTTTGGAATTCAGTGTTATCCTTCTCTTAAGCTTGATCTGCCATGCATTTTAACTGAGAGCTTCATAAGTTTTAGTGTGAAATTACCGCTGAAATTGAACCTGGATTGTCGATTCCATTTCTCTCGCCAATATCCATTACACATCCATGAGTTATTAGATTGCAAATATTTGGAATAAACTGTTTTCACACCAAAATAGAAAAGCTCATTTGATACTTATATATAATTTTTACATATTATATTAAAAATACGTCAAAAACCGACATTATTTTTGCACCAACCTAAAACACTTTCAATTGTCAATATATACGAGAGGCAATACTTGCGTACAGCGCCTTTGAAAAATGCCTGAAAGCCATAACACGGGTTAAACCAATTCTTGGAGGGAGAGAGAGAGAGAGAGTATATATATATATATATATATATATATATATATATATATATATATATATATATATATATATATATATATATATATATAATGACATTTCCGTATCAAGAACCCTTTTAAACCAGAAATCCGAAAATATTAGAAAATTCCTCTTAAGCATATGAGAATGGATTAAAAAAAGTAATCTATATTTCAATTATCCGCCCCCGATATATTTACAATACCCTTGGTTTTCTTCTTCTTCTTTCTCCTCCTCCTCCTCTTCCTCCCCCCTTTCAATTACATCCAATGTCATGTGTTTGTTTATTTATTTTTGAAAATAATAATATAGCGTTAAGAGGTCATTTGATATAAATCGCCTGAGGATATTGTAAGGTAACGAATTCAACGGACCTTCTGATTTTTAAAATATATGCCCTTGTTTCACTTCAAAGTTATCCTCTTGGGCACCGCACACCCCTATATAAGAATCATTCCCCCTTTTTTTTTTAAACCGTTGGCAACCAATTGTTTTGTCATGTTCTCTTTAATCTTATCCAGTCATAAATCTCATTTCCTTTCAACAGCGTTCTTCTCATTGGGAAAAGCCAGAAGTTGTTGGAAACCAAATTAAGATCATGAGCTGGGTTTTGACAAATTTGAGTGATGCGATATTTTTCCAAGTTACGCTGCACGATGCGTGGAGAATGGACAGTTGGGATATTGAAAATAGCTGTTCGTGGGAAGAAATCGTAATACATGCAGTTAGGTAAACAATCAGCTCAGAAATCGAGTTCGGCACTCTCTCATACATCGCAGACGCGAATGTAAGATCCACGTTTCGAACGAAGTCGTGCAACTGCGCTTTCAAGCCCACAGGGCGAGGGCAATTGTCGAAGTATTGGAGTGAAATAAAATGTAATGTTAAATATGAAGGATTCAAGTTGTGCAGATATCTTGTTTAAAACGGTTTAAAACGTGACAGTTTTAAGTTAGGTTAAATAACTCTGTAAAAAGTCAGGAGTCAGGGGTTGATTTTACACTATATTGATATTGTGAAGAAACCCTATTTCTAAATCTTTTTAAATTAATCAATATTTTTCTATTTCTGACAAATTTTGTGGCTTGTGGAAGATTTAATGAAGGATAATCTACAAAAATTATTCCCTGGAAAAAAATCCCGTTTTTTACGAGGGGACCACTCTACTTAAATAGTTCCATTTAATTCAACACGCAGATTTTACGTATATGTATGTACAGAATGTTATAAATTTTTTTAGCATAATTCGAAAAAGAGAGAAATTGTATTATATAATAGTGTGTGTGTGTGTGTGAATAAAAGATGTGTTCCTCCGAGGAAAGAAGTCACTTTGCCTGAAAGCTAAGAAGCTTTTCCAAACGAGGAAACGAGATGGATCATGTTGCTATTTCGTCATATGGCTCAGAGAGCAAAAAGGGAGATTGAGACCCGTCCTTATATAAGGCTATATACAACGTCACCTAGTGGACATAGAGGAAATTCCCCGGCAGTCAAGATAAGGTAATCCCAAATGACCTCGGTCTTCACTCTTCATTGGGTGCCGCAAGTGTGTGGCTATGTACTAAATGAACCTAATCTTATTAAATAATCAAAAAGTATCGGTAATAGATAACGCTAACGTTCTACTATCAAATATATATTTTTGTTCGTTTTATAACGAAGATTTGAATTCGGATTTAAATTTGAGAAAATAAAATAAAACTTAGAAAATATAAACATTAAAGAAGCGAATATTTCTGACGTTTTCTCAAAACGTATTTTATATTCTTTTTGCCTGTGTTGGTCATCCACGATTTCAAATCTTTATCGGAGAGATAGTTACCAACAAGACGCTGAAGAAAGGTTAATTTGATCAATACACAGAAAAAAAAATGACATCCACCCTAACCTTTCGGAATCAGGCAGAGCGAAAAAAGTACTTTCTCGTCGCCCTCAGCTACAATTACTCAACAACAAAAAAAATCATGTAAATCTGTTTAGTATATAAAAGATTTATCTATCACAGAAAAAAAAATGGAAATTTTGATTCGTTGCTTTGGCTCGGACATCTGAATATAAAGACGCCGGCAGATCAATCATATGTTAAAGCGAGCTATCTTAGGATCAGTTGCCGAATATATCTTCCCAGCATGTCTGGAATTCAAAGACGATAACTGACCATTTCCCATGCCCTCTGTGGCATCTTGACCATTTGTATTCGCATTTAAAAGATTTCTTACCATTTCTGACCATATTTAGCCTATCGATTCGATTGCAAACTATTTGGTACCGACTAAGATGCAAGATGCTAAACGTTTATCGGTGTCTTTTTGTCTGTTGAAGACGGGTACTAGTAGTTTTAATATGCTAAACAATGTATTAGAGAAAGAAAGTGGCGTTACTTAACGGTCAAGTCATGTTGAAATCGTTGATTCTCGTCTGATTGTTAAGCAACTTCGGATCTGGTCAGTACTTAAATGAATGACTGTTCTGGAAGCTAAGATATTGCAAATATAGATCTAAACATAGATTAGTAAATAATATATAGATCTAAACATAGATTAGTAAATAATAAAACGGTGCCAATCTTACATCATACTTATTATAAAACCCAGGTTGTGTGTGTGTGTGTACGTTTATGTATTGGATCGGATTTCCTACATATTTCAACCGATTTCAACAAAACTTCACAGGACTATGTAAAATTACCTTGCGATGGTTCTGACAGCGCCAAAAATTGAAAAAACACAATTGTTTTTGCACGAAATCAATTTGAAAACACGATGAAGAGGCATCGCGAAAATAAAAGGGAACAACTCATATCGAGTTATACTTATTATAAAACCCAGGTTGTTTGTGCGTGTGTGTATGTGTGTGTGTGTTCGTTTATATATGGGATCGGATTTCCTGCATTTTTCAACCGATTTCAACAAAACTTCACTTTTTTTTTGGTAGGTAGTGTTTCTTATTGTCTTGGGCACTTTTTTTCTTTATTTTTACATTCAGAATGCTTTAAAAATTCCATTTACAAGACAATTGTTTATAATGAAATTCTATTCAATCGATAGACTGATAACGATTGAAAACAATGTTTTTGTTTGTGTTTGACCAATTCGCAAAAAAAAAAAATAATAATTAAGACATGCGTGTCCGTCAACCTTAAACAAGAATCTTTGTCAATTTTATTTTTCAGTCTTTATGATGGTCGATACTTGATCTATCTCTTACTGTTACAACCCCGTTTTAACCCGTGCACATTTCACGGTTTTCCTATTTGAAATTTCTGATGAATCTTAATTCTTCAGTTAATGATTGAATAAGATCATGAAAATAAAATATCCTTAGTAATTCCCCCATCGCATATTTGAGCTTAACAAGTTTAATATTGCAATAACAATATATATATATGAATTAAGATATGAATTATTTTAAGAAGAAGAAAAGATTTGAATTTGACAACTTTTTTCCATTTAACTGAAACAAGCTTTAAGCACTTCTATCTTCTCTTCTTTCATTTTCTCACTGAAACCAAGTGACGTCTGTGATGTCTTTTGTCTTCCGACGTGATCAAACGGAATAGGCCATTGTTTATGGTGAAGTAGCAAGAGACGTTAAACACAATCTTTCTTTTTTTTCACTGAAACCAAGTAGCGTTCCTGATATTTCTTGTTTTTCAACGTGATCAAAACGGAATAGCCAATTATTTATGAAGAATTAGCAGGACGTATATGGCAACAAGTTTCATCACTTAATGTCAGCAGTCGAACTTCGATTCCTGCAAAGTAAAAAAAGAAATCACAAAAGTAATATGTTTTGGGATGTCCTGATATCAGCGTCAGTAGCCGAAGGAACTGTGTAATTTCTGGATGACACTGTATCGTATGTGGTACTGCGCAGAATAAGGACCATGTGTCGCATTTGTCTTTGCGAGCTGACAAATAAACCCCAGAATCGTGTGCGGTAAATCGATCGAATTATGTGTGAAAGCAAAAGTGGGTAAACTGGTGCTATCAAGCAGCAAGCGTCCCGTCTGATGAATTTACGCGGCCCACAAGAGCATAACAAAGCTTTTTTTTAATGTTTTTATAGACACATTCGATTGGCTAATATGGGATAGCTGTTGATTGTTATATTTTGTCGTGACGATGGCGTTGTACATATAGGAGTTGGTTATACATGTGTTATAGTTGTCTAGTGGCTATGAGTTCAATCTTTGGATCTGTCAGTGAAAGCACAATTCAAAAGGGACGAACAATAACTGACATCACAAGAACAAAATATCACAATCAACAGATATCCTGTAACAGCCAATCAATGGACACCTGATAATGAGCAGATGGTACTTAGTCGAAACGTTGTGTCTCTAATAACATCTATATCACCCAAGACGAGAATAGTCCGGCATAATAGAATAATAATAACAGCTCCCCCTCACGGAAACGAAATGCTAAAATAAAGAAGCTTTTTACCGCATGGTTTTTAAAGGGAAATCTATCGTAAGAAATCTCACTAACCCAGCACCTAGATTGATATCTGCTCTGCTGCTCTTCATAGAAATTAGTGTAAAGGATTTCAAACAGCTTTGGTCAAAGCGCTTATAACATAAATATATTGGAATGAATTAAAAGCATTCATGTTTTGTTACTATTGAAAAATCACTGATTTCATGGCCCGGTTTTATCATCGTGATTTCATTGGAACACCTTTTCACTGTTATTTCATGGCTCTGGCTTATCACCGTGATTTTATGCGCCCATTTCGCCCGTGATTTCATGCCCTTCTTTATCACTGTAATTCAACAACCCCGTTTATCACCGTGATTTCATAGTGCCGTTTTCTTGTGGTTTCCATTTTAATTTCCTACTGATTTACGGTTTGGTCTTTAGCAATTCTTTAATCACTAAGTTTTCAAACATTTCTATTCTTGTCAATGCCAGAAACTTCCTCTTTTTCACGTATCTTCCATTGACAGATACAAGAAATATTTTCATTATTGAATTTCTGCATTGCCATTTTCGTCTGATGCATCTTCGATTTTTTTCTGTATCTCTCCATTGCCGCTGGGAAGATTCACGCTTTCTAATTACGACTTGGAAAAAAATGAACACTGCACACACAGATGTCAACGTACGTACGTGTTTAAGACATGCAGCTACAATATTTGAGCAAACAACGATGAACAGTTTCATATCATGAGCAACGATCTGTGTCTTTCTTTTCATCCATATAATATATAGGCTTTAAATTATTGGCACGAATATATACATATATATATATATATATATATATATATATATATATATATATATATATATATATATATTATAAAGTTAAAAATATATGACTTAAAATCAGCATATGCTTGACTCTGCGTGTGTAATAAGATTAGAATAGCAGTTATGGATGGTGTAAATTTACAGTGGAAATGCGTTTGCCAACACAAACGTGCATGCATTTACACACAATTAGTGATTAACTGACATGAACATATATAATTATTGCTGCAATTCAGGAACAATTTTTATTTTACTACTAGACTACCCGTGACCCGGTTGAGGTTATAAAACATTTGATTTCAACATTCCACTAAAATGAATTAAGTGCTATCTGATGATCCGGCGTCCTTTAAAAGGGCTCTGGTGAAATAAATTATTATAATGGTACCTTAAAGTCGTCTGTTTTTCTTTTAAATATATATATATATATATATATATATATATATATATATATATATATATATATATATATATATATATATTAATACAGGTTTCATTAAATAATATAGACAAGTGTTGTCTATTTATTTAATGCAAATTCTTTTCATAACGTCTGATAAGCTTAATAAGGGGCATTTGAACTCATAGATAATGTTCGTTCTTTGTAATTTTGACTTAGCTGGTGTGTTAAGGAAATGTGTTCCTGATCAAACGGGACTCATAAATAATTACATCGGTTACACAACCACATGCTTATCCAGACGTCTTACGTTACACCTATCTGATCACAGCTCTATTAGGACCCATTTAAACACACACACACAAACTTGTCAGACTCCATTAGAAACATACTAGTAGAAAACACAAATATATTAACTGCATCCACCTGCAAAAAAAAAAGACTAAAAATAATGGAAGCTTTAATAATAAAAAAGAAAAAGCCAACTCTTAACAATATTAACTACGAACAAGGCCACAATGTGCTAACCGTATTCGGAAATTAAAAACATCCCTACTACGCATTAAGACATACACAGAATGCACACACAAAATTAAGCTGAAAAATCGAATCATCCTTGATAATGGCTAAAGGTATAGCCGAAAGTGCTCGGAAATATAAAACATTTGGACAGTTCTTAAACAACCTTTGTCCAGAAAAGAAAGCTTTTTTTTTCCAACACAAGAAAAATTAAATAAAAAGCTTAACCATAGTACCTTGTCTGACGTTTTTAATGAAGCATGCATAAAGGAAGGATTGCTGCCTAAATACACACACACACACACACACACACACACATATATATATATATATATATATATATATATATGTATGAGAGAGAGAGATTTTTAATGAAACATGCATAAAGGAAGGATTGCTGCCTAAATACACACACACACACACACACACACACACACACACACACACACACACATATATATATATATATATATATATATATGAGAGAGAGAGAGAGAGAGAGAGAGAGAGAGAGAGAGAGAGAATTGTATTTATGGGCAGAAATCATTCTATAATACGTTGACCAAGGGTGACAAGTTATTTATTTTAGATTTTTTGCATTATTTTTTTGTCCAAACAGTTATTAATTCCGAACGCCTTAAGATAAACGATTAGCCTTTTACAAACCTTATTTTTGTTATATTACTTAAATAAAATACTTGCTATTGCAGCAGTTGCTGAAAGCAGTCATTCTTAATTTCCGAATTACTGTCTTCATAATGATGGTTATATGGCAATTGATCTAGGAGAAGGACAACTCTGAATTTAAAACCTGTGGAGGGTTGTTTGGGAACCTTGTGGCACGTAGTGCACTAAGTCTCTGTGGGATTAGTTCTGCACAAAGCCTTCACCACTATAATCAAATCATATGTGCTGGTGTCTGGCTGTCGGTTCCTAGGAACTGGGCTGCTTGACCCTCATACGTCGAGTAAGACAGTAGAGTCCACCAAATATACATATATAATTTAGGCTCTACTTTTGTATTGAGTATTATATATATATATATATATATATATATATATATATATATATATATATATATATATATATATATATATATATAATTTAGGCTCTACTTTTGTATTGAGCACTGTTTTTTAAAAATAAAAACAAAAATACTGAAGAACTTCGGATTATTTACCTAACATGATCTTTCCTATTTTCACGCAAATTATATATATATCTATATATATATATATATATATATATATATATATAAGTGGTGTTGGAAAAATTTGGCGGGTTGCTCACAGCAAAACAAGGACAAACGTCCCTATAAACACATGTCCCCAAATCCTTAATTTTTTGAGTTATGTTCAAAGAAAGTTTACGGCAGATGGTGCTGTGTTGCAATGTAGACTAGGTTACATTTGTCATTCGTGGGCATTTGTGGCTAGTCTATCATCTACGTTTAATTTGTGTAGTAGTGAGTTAACTGAGAAGTGTTCCGTTTAACAATGGCAGGATATTCATATCATGAGCAGGCAGATATAATTTTTGCATACGGCCACGCGAATGGTAATAGACGCAAGGCTGCACAGCTTTATCAGATTCCGTTTCCAGACCGAAGGCAGCCGAGTTATCCAATCTTTGCTGCTGTTTATCGTCGCGCTGCTGAAACAGGATCCGTGGCACCACAAACTATGGATCGAGGAAGACCGAGGTCCGCCCCTAAGCCTGACCACGAAGAACTCATTCTACAGGCTGTCACTGACATCATTTATCAGCACACGTCAAAGGGCCCTAACATGTCATATATCTCATAGTCCCGCATGGAGGGTACTTCAAGAGCAGTTTAAGTATCCGTATCATTTGCAAAGTGTGCAGGGTTTTTCCCCCTCTGATCGCTCACCACCGGAGAAATTTTGCCGATGGTTTATTGCACAACCTGCTGAACCGTTGTTTGTCTCTTCAGTCTTGTTTACGGATTAATGTGTTGGCTGGAACTGTAGGTGACGTATGTTCTCTCAGTACGTCTTACAGGAGCTGTTTACAGGAACTTTATTTCGAAACCACTTTCAGACCTCTAAAGGATGTAGGTCTTCTAATATGCTGACGTATGTGGTTCATGGTTGATGGCGCTCCAGCATATTTTAGTCACACTGTTCACAATGCAGTGGCTGACATCTACCGTGAAAAATGAATAAGTATGGGAGGACCGGTTCCATGGTTCCTTCGACCGTAATTCTTTGGATTTTTATTTGTGGGATCATCTAAAACAATTGGTTTATGCAGTAGACATTAATAATGCAGAGACGCTTCATCAACGTGTCATGGGGGTCTGCGAAACCATTCCACACCATGTGGGACTATTTGAAAGGGACCGCCAATCAAGGATTCGACTGGTGCATGCCTGTATAGAAGCAAGCGGGGGACATTTTGAACATTTGCTATGAGTTTCTGTGTTGAGGTACAACGATAGGCTTTTGGACATATGTATATATGGACATTTTACCTTGTTTTTTTGTGTCATGAACACGCCCCCAAAGTTTGTAAAAGTAATTTTGGATTGTATCTTTCATTGTACATTTAACAGCGTCTACAGTAAGCTTTAAACTTAATAATTCAAAAACAAAGAATTTGCGGAAATATATTTATACTAGCTTAAAAGCCGCCCTAATGGGTGCCATTTAAGCTAGTTACTACAGAGGACTCTTGATTCGGCCTTCATCACAATAGGTAGGGAGAAGTAGACACGATAGGCAACAATAAACTACAAAAACTAAAAAATGATGCTGCATTTAAGTACTGCATTAATATTAAAACTTACCTTCTAAAAGTTCAACGATAATTCTTCTGTCGTCATTTAATTTAAAGACAATTTGTTGTACGGTACGTAGGTTTTTACATTCCGTACAAACAATTATTTTTTATTTTATGGGTGACGTTCGCTGGATTTTACAATTAATTTCGATTATTCTCAAATTTATTTCCAAGTAAAAAAATTGTTATCGTACAAAAAATTCGTCACAAAAAATCATGTAAAAAATCGCCGAAAACAATCTCAGTGATGAAAAATTAGGGAATCCAAAATTTCACGATTGCTTGTCCGGATCCGACCTGGAATATTTTTAATTTGCTCTTGGAGTCGCCCAAAATCCTTCCAAAATTATTTGATACGTTGGGCTATGGTCTCTAGGACAATTTTATTTTGAAACACTGCAATTTGAGAACAGTAATTTTTTTCATTTGCACTCGAGCTATTAAACGTTAAAGAGTTGTGCCACTTTAATTTTCTTTATCACTAGAAGCCAATATGGTGGAATCCGAAAACAATAGCAGTAATAAAATCTTGGGTATCCAAAATTACAGAATTGCGGGTTCGGTTCCGGTCTGGAATATTTTTAATTTGCTCACGGAGTCAGCCTGATTCCAAAATGGCATATGTTGGACTACACACTCGTATCTGTTATGTAGATGTACTTTTGTCTCCGTTTTGGTGTGAGGAATCGGCCCCAAAGTTTGTAAAAGTATTTTTATAACACCCTGTACGTACGCGCGCGCACACACACACACACACACACACACACACACATATATATATATATATATATATATATATAGATAGATAGATAGATAGATAGATATACACACAAGGCTTTGTTTGTAGATCGTATTAAAGCGTGAAAATGACAGTCACTATGCAGTTTTGACTCCTATATCCACACTGTCTATATCTATAAATGGTCAATGTCCGATATTGACCACTTATCCTATATATATATATATATATATATATATATATATATATATATATATATATATATATATATATAAAATTTATCACTATATATATATATATATATATATATATATATACGTTAGGGAGGATCGCAAAAATTACGTATAATCATAGCTTAGAAAGCATTTTAAAAATGTAGAAAAATAAGGTAAAGTATTTGCCAAGATACTTCAAACGTAATTATAATTAATTTATAGCGGCGACACGGGTGCAATACATAAAAATGAAGCAAATCACTTTTAAAAAATGAAAATGCACATTTCAACTGGAAAATTTGAAACTTGCTACAACGAAAAAGAACAACACAAGAGATATTACGGAAGTAATTAAAGGACAAAACTATAGGTAAGCAGGATACATAACCAAAAGAAACGATAACAGATGGAGTAAAAGGTTGCTTGATTGATGACCAAAAGGTATCAACTGTAGTAGGAAAAAAATATAGAAAATGGAGAGAATAAATATTGGGGGATTTACTGGTAAAACATGGGAAAAAAATAGCACAATGACCGTTGTCATGGTAACATTTGTGTAAGGCATTCCTCTTGCAGCAGAACATTAAGACGATAATGATCATGGGGATACATAATTTTATGAAAACTTCTAAAACGAAACACTTTCTTAAACCTTTTTTTTTGAAGGAACTCTTCCAAGTACAAGTGTGATTGTCAGGCTTCTCAAAAAGGAAAATGATGCTAATGAAATTTATGCTACTTGAACTTCCAATCGATATAAAATAGAATTCCGACAGAACATTCTTCTTTTGATTCTATAACACAAGACAGTATCAGTAAAACTGTGTTGCATGCGTATCATATGCATATAAGGTACACACTTTCTTTAGCAAGATTTCTAGAATGTACAGGCAGATAGACATAGTAAACAGTGTTTAATAAATAAAATAGGGAGTTTATTTCAATAAACAAAGTACAAACGATAATATCTTTTCAAGTAATAAGAATGACGGATTGAACCATATAGATCCATTAATTCGTATATATACATCATTAAAATATCTGTCATCACCACCAGCAACACCAAACCTAATGATTTTATTACCACTTAGACAGAAAGTCAATTTTGCTAACAGTCGAAAAAACGAGATCAAGGCTCACTAGAAATACAGAAAATGAACAATGAAATATTTAAAGAACATAAGGAAATTTTATCCCTTTAAAAATTGATTCCTTTAGTTTGCCTGAAGAGTATCACGAGACCAGAAACCTGTGTAGGAAAAATATGAAGAATAAAATATAATATATATACTAAAACAAATCCACATTATAACCAAACAATTTGCGGATTCTGTCTTTTTTAAATATACATTTTTCTCTCGTTGGAATAATTATAATCTTTTCCTTTGTATATATCTATAAACGCTCAATCTAGGACATTGAGCATTGAGGATTATAATTAATTTTAAATAATCTCTCTCTCTCTCTCTCTCTATATATATATATATATATATATATATATTGATATACGTTTCCTTTTTTTCTTTTATCATTATATATATATATATATATATATATATATATATATATATATATATATATATATGACAGAAAGGTAACAGGAAAACTTATCTTAGCCGACGGGTTTCGTCCCGTGAGAGACTTTATCAAGGCAAATGTATCGATTTTATTTTGTGACAAGTATTTATATGCAATATATTATTGTTTTTTTTAACATTTGTGCTATAGGGGTGCACATAAATAGCCACAATAAAATTTTCATGGTGTTTCCTATCAGTATAGGTCATAACTGGTGGAGATAAAGAATGAGTTTGCCATAGAGTATCGATGGACTTGCAACTTTGTGTTTGTAGGGCAAGAGGCTGTAGAATGGAAATACACCCTTGTGCAAATTAATTGAAACAAAACGAATAATTTATTTATTTTTCCTATTATTCAATGAAACCTTACACGGCGCACATTTTAGTACTTCGTATGTCCATTCCACGAAGTCATTCCTTGCAGATTGACCACAGATACTCGGTTAGATTTAAATCAGGAGAGTTTCCGGCCAGTATATAGTATTTTGATTTAAGGCTTGCCAGTGTCTACAATTTTCCTACGCTTCCTTGGAGTAAAATCCATCACAGAATAAGGACGTAGGACAATTAATCGACAGTCTAGACAATAATGTCTGGGCATGAAAAAAATCTGATGCAAACACGGAAGACGCAATATTTTTCAAGCCCAAACATTTTTCAGCATACACCCGAAAATAGATTCATATTACTGAACACCACTGCAAATTAACTTATCTTAGGTAAAAATAGAAATCGATTAGACAACTGCGTAAAAGATTTTGAATACTATAAAAACTGGAAAGTAAGACTTGGACAGCTCCCACCCAGATATGGAGACCAAACACCATTTTTGGTCTAATCTGACTCTTGTAAAGATAAAGAATGGGAGAATGAGTCAGGTACTTTCTAAAACAGTAGAATAAGCCGATAATTTATCAAGTATCTTAAGCAATGGATCGTATATATTGAGTTCCAATTGAGATCTGAAGTGAACATGATTCCCAGTAGATACTCAAAGCACGGAGCTTTGTTGAGAGTGCAAAGGTATGACGTGAATGAAGAAAACACTTGGTCCGATCAGTGATTATGAAATAATGCTGTCTTAATTCTTTAGGTATTGACCTACCATAAAGAAAAGGAGTTGATGGTTGTGTAGACTCTTCCAGAGATGCCATAGTTCGAGTGTTTATGTAGCAAATCCCTATGCGAAAATTTATCAAATGCCTTTCAGCTAAAACAATCGCTCTTAGCATCGAGCGTTTCACTGATTATGAATGTAATTTCAAGATAGCAATTAAGCTACAGGAGCGAAACCCATACTGCTTGTCCCTCAGGATGTTGTCTCTGGTGAGGGGGTCTGCTAGACTTAAAGTTTGCTGATGACACCAATGAGACGGATGCGCGGTGCTGCTAACTTTCAGGTAGTTATTGCACAACTTTGCCAAGATTTAAGATAATTCAGTCCTATGCTTCTCAAGTAGAACAACAGAGAGATTTTATCCGAACTAGTAGCCTTTCAGGGAGTCAGTATTTTGGATGAGTCTAGAAACTTCCCGGGCCGATATAATGAGGTCGCGAAGCTTGTGGTCTGTGAGAGCAGGGAAGTCAGAAAGGGGATGACCCTGGTCGTCTAGTGTAGACTTTGAGGCGAAGTTCATTGCAAAGTGTTCGGCTTTGTCCGGCGAAAATGAAATAACCGAAGTGCCATTAATAATATTAGGTCCAAATGATTTATCTGCTAAGAATGTTGTTAGTGATTTTCTATAACGCAAAAGAACCACGTTTTTCGCTGCCAATTTTCATTTGAGCAGACTGCAGAGCTGATTTTAGGATTTTTCAGAACATCTCACATTGTAATAGCTTTCCATTTTGTGATTTCTTTTTCTTTTCTTTTTTTAATTATTCTAAGCAAGACGATTATGTTACTAAGACACGAGGAGTTACTGAGAATGAAAGAGAAACGAGAAGACTTTAATGAGGAAAAACAGACAATAAAGAATACGGGTCAAGGGAGACAAAAATGGCGATCGATGGTGCATTTAACATTTTGAAGTGATTGTAGGTGACTAGGCAGCAAAAAAAAAACGGAAAAGAGTTCCACAAGCGAAAAGTGAGAGAGAAGAAACTTATAACTTACGGTTACATATAACTACTTGATACAGGAATAAAGAAATGCCCGTTTCTATGTCTATGCGATTTTGTGTACTTCTGCATATATTTATAGCATTATGGTGGCTGACATATGTGTAGATATTGTGTGTGTTTTCTTTCTTTAGATAAATCGATATGGGAACGGGTAAAATTAGTCGTTTTCGTACAAGAAAAATTCCGGATTTATTGACCGAACAGTTAGCATTATTCTAAGTTGAAATTTACCAAATCTTTTCAAAAAGTTTTTTTTTAGCAAATTAGACCTCTCGTTTTTTCGACTGTTAGCAAAAGTGACTTTCTGCCTAAGTGGTAATAAAATCATTAGGCTTGGTGCTACTGGTGATGATAGCAGATATTTTGATGCTGTATATATACGAATTAATGGATTTATTTGGTTCAATCTGACATTCTTATTACTTGAAGTTCACTAAATATTATACCTCTTTCAGATATTGATGTGAATTTCCTTTTAAACCTTTTGTATTTGTGTTACATACCGTACCTATGAACACTAATGGGTATGTCCCAATCCTCATAAATACGTTGGGCACTATTGTAAGTGTTAATAATATTCTGTCATAGTAGTGCACCAGTAGCAGTGGTTTACCTACTTCATACCGCTGGCGAGTATTGTATTTTCTTGATGTTATAAAGATTACCATTTCATTTCCAGCCTCCGTTTTGGTTATTCTTCATTCAGTAAGACTTTCTACGTTACAACAATTTGTTAATATGAAAATCTAATATGTATTTTCTTTTCTAGTTACATAGGTAGTTTTTATTATTTGGTAAAATTTTAATAAAATATTTGATTGCCTTGTGATTTTGTAGCGCCAGTCTATAGGGTTTGATGAAGGATCATAGTCTTTAAAATTTAAAGGATTTATTCGTTTGAAGCTATTTTTAATCAATAAGCTGAGAAAACAGTTGTATAAAGATGATATATTATAGGGTCTGATGAAAGATCGTCGTCTTTAAAATTGAAATCATTTGAAGTTTTTCTCCAACATTTTAACATACTTCTTCTTTTATCTGTCATGCCCCTTCGGTACGTTGATGATCATGACTCTCCACAATTTCCTGTCCTTTCTAGCTCTTAATACATTTTTTTCATTTTGCTATCTCTCCTAAACCATTTGCACAAACATATTAGGTAGGTTATTCTCTGTTTTCGTCTTGCTTTCAATATGTCATGTGAGTGTAAAATTTTCTGAGCCTTCTTTCCTCATTATGTTTCTTTTTATAAGTCTCGTTTTTGTTTCTATTTTCGCTAAAAATTCATTGCTCACATTTTTAATCCATGATATCCCCAACATCCTTCTGTAGAACAACATGTATGTTGCCTCCAGTCTTTTTCTTTCTTCGTGTGTGAGGATATTATCCAAAATTCACTGGCATACAAAAGAAATGGCATTCCATAACAGTTTCGTACTCTTTAATTCGTTTCTATCGAAATTTTCCTGTTTTTTCATACTTTGCTTAGCTTTTGGAAAGGTATCTTTCGCTGGCAGATCTTGACACATATGGATGTCATGCATGGTGATCAACTAGTTCAGCAATATCTAAACTATTGCCTATATACAAACGTTTTCTCAGATTAATTATTAAAACGATTTCAAACACATGAATACTTTAAGTTTTAAAGAAGACAATCCTTCATCAGACTGGCGCCACAAAATTACAAGGAGCTTTATCAAATGACAAAAACTACATCACTTGAAGATTTCCAATAGCAAAAACAAAAAGTAGAACATAATGGTATAATTAAGCTGTTGAATTTCCACACGGCATTAAACAAAAAACTTGAAAGGAAATTGCCATCAGGACTAGAAAGAGCAATAGCAGTTAGTGGACTTGAGAAATCTAACCTTCTGATAAACACTTTTAAGAAGAAAGACTTTATAACATTCAACCAACATTAACACAAATATTTGCCCAACTGTTATATTCCGTGCTAATAGGAATATCACTGGAACAACATGGTGGATAATGAAATAAAGGTTATTGTAAAACCACAAGTGAATGCTGCTGTTTGGTCGGCCAAAAATTCCCCGTATAACCCGCATAAATGGGTTCGGGTCTGTCTATCTCCCCGGATGAGAGTCTGCCCTTCGGCATGGCCTCGTCCGGTTTCCTCTTTCCATGCTGGTTTGTGACCAGTCAGGAACGAAGGAAGGAAGGAAAGGAAGGAAGGAAGGAAGGAAGGAAGGAAGGAAGGAAGGAAGGAAGGAAAAGAAGGAAAGAAAAGAAGGAAGGAAGGAAGGAAGGAAAAGAAGGAAGGAAAGGAAGGAAGGAAAGGAAGGAAAGAAGAAAGGAAAGGAAGGAAGGAAGGAAGGAAGAAAGGAAAGGAAGGAAGGAAGGAAGGAAGGAAGGAAAAGAAGGAAGGAAGGAAGGAAGGAAGGAAGGAAGGAAGGAAAGGAAGGAAGGAAGAAAAGAAAGGAAGGAAAGGAAGGAAGGAAGGAAGGAAGGAAAAGAAGGAAGGAAGTAAAGGAAGGTGTTACTTAAGCATCTGTTACTGTAGCAGGAATTTTGTTTTCTGTCAATATCCCATTATCCCAACTACATAAATAGCTTCTCTCAAAACACTGTTAATTTAGTTTTGAAACACAGGACTTATTTTATTTTCAAGGGCCCAACATGGCATGTAACTGGGGAGCTGACGCTTAAACCCCACACCCCAAACTTATAAATCCCGTTACCCACCTTCGATTTATAGGACGCAGGGTAGTTCTTGGAGATATTTTATAAAAAAATACGTCTTATAAGCAGCAAAACACGGTAATAATTAAGTTACTTTTAGATATCTGTTTACTTTAACATGAAAAAAATCCAACCAGCCTACAAACAAATAAACAAAAAGTAACAATTGTTTTAGTCTGTAAAAAAATATTAGTCCACTTGGTTAATTCTAATGTTTTCACGATGTCTTTTCCTGTGTTTTACTTAAAATAAAATTTTAAAAGTATGCTGTTGCAACACTGGAAAAAAATTCGACCAAGATAGAAAAATGAGAGCAAAGCGACGATAGATTTTAAACTTTAATGCCTCGTTAAAATGTAATAAAAATTATAATAAACACATTAGTTTTTTTTCTCTTAAATGAGAAAAAAAGAAATCTGTTATACTACGACTGAAGCATCACCAGGAACAGAAGTAGATACGAACACACAGACACGGTAGAGCCTTTTAAGACTTTCTGTTTCCAAAAGTAACAACTTCACAGACAAAACAGTGACAATGATTATTATATTAAAAACTTCCTTATAATTATAAAAAGATTTGTTGATTAACCTACAGCTTAAAGATCTATAAAGAATCTATTTTATACAATCCTTCTGTGCCAATGCGCTTAATACACTGTTGAATATTAATCCTAGAGATTTAACATTATGTAATGAAAATTTCATATCTAAATTCATTTAATACTAGAAAGCGCTGAAAAGTTTTCAGTTAGACCCCTTTTATTGTTCTCTCTTTAATGTTTTCTTTATCTTATATTCTCTCACATTCCGCAACCGCTTGCGTCTTAGCGGCTTTGTTGCCTTGCTTTTGGGAGTGAACTGATTAAGAAACATGCCTGGAAACAGCATAATTTTTTTTCAAATCATTTCTTGGTTGAGCCGAGAACTTTACAACATCTTTTCAGAACTGTGTTAGAATATCGACCCATTGACCTATGTCATGTGTTGAAGATCGATGACACAATTCATGTAAAGAAAGTACTGACTTCCGACTATTACAAAACAACTGAGATATTGTGGTGGAATAAATAAGGCAACCTCGGTAACACAAATGAAGTAAGCAAGACGCCTTAAATAAAGAATTCAAGTGCGTCGGAGTCAGGCAGTTCGCTGACTGGCTCGCGATTGTTTAGTTCTCTGTCTTTGGGCAGGATACGACTCAGTCAGGGCTTTGTCTACGGAGGGAGACTCAGCTGAGAAAAATAGACAATGCGATGTACCCGATCCTGCAGCTGTGGAGGCTGAGTAAATTTTGACCGTTAGCCCGAGTGTACGTGCTCGGGCTCCCCACACTAAATTCCACCTTCTATCACATCTCGTCTCTTTGGTGAGACTGGGTAAATATAAGTCCGTTGGAGTCAGTCGGAGAGAATTCTAATGACGTTGCGGCAAGTGGTCTAAGCTAGGCATAATATTATAACAGATTGGAGTGAGTTATAACACATATATTCGAATTTTCTTTCTTTAATACTTTTCTGCTAGATGCTTCTACTCTTTTTTATATCTTTTTTACACAATATTATTAAAAAATGTAGAATTTATATTATCTTCTGCGCGCTTAAATTTTTTTATTCTTTCTTTTTTTATTCCGCTGACTAGCTGCAAAGTCTTCAGTGTTCATTATAATGTAGCAATGAAATTAGGCTTTTCAGACTCAACTGGGAATTTTGAGTTTCTTTTCTGACTGATTTGTAAAGTTAAATGCATTCGCTTTCTGAATGTGCCGAGTGAACTTAAACAACCCTTGAGTCTTTTGAGAAATTCAAGATCACGTTCAAGTTAACCGTTATTATAATATAATCTGTTTTGACTTCTTTATATTCAATTTATCTTGATAAATCTGATGTCTGGGCAATTATTGTTTTGCATGTAAGGTTATAGATTGCTTGCAATCACCACCCCAGAATTTAACGTGTTATTTACTCTGATATGATTTCAGTAACTGTATGAACATCGCATTATCTTCATGATTAGGTGCACTTCGATGTGGTGCAATATTTAGCAAACTTGCTTCGACAGATCAATTACGACTGAGTAATGAGTTCGGTCCTCACTGGATGCACCATAATTTGTCCTTGTACCACATCTAAGCTATGCTTAATAAATCACTATTCATTGTTTAGATAAGAGAGAACTATTTTTCGCTAGTATCTTTAACACCGCCTTCGTAAGTCCCAAACTATAACACTGCTAATGGATACATTTGTAGCAAATAGATTGTAACGTGTCGAATTACTAGCCATACACCAAATGATTTAAAATTTAGAGTTACCTAAAATTCAGAATCTCTTAGACTGGTTGCCAATCATAGCTGCAGTGCTCAATCTGTTCTTATATTTAACCGATAGCTGCAGGTGGGGGGGATAGATGGATTCATACATTTCCTCAAGGTCATTTGCCCGAAACTAATTTGAACGCGGATCGCCAATCTCACTTCCCACATCAATTACACATACATATAGAACTGGAGTCTAAGAAACCAAAATATACATCAATATCGTTTGGGAACAGACTACACTTAGAATATTCCTGACAAATTGAGTTATAGGGCTGGAGATCAAAATTATCAGCTCTATTCTAAAAGTAGTCTTTTCTTAAGACAATTTAGCGTACATTGACAGCCATATTGAATTTTACCATGAAGCAATTCGTCACTGCTCTTTTACATGGTTTTACTTAACTGTTTGACTCCAAAATATTTGACGATATGCAAAATTAATTTTATAGCTCAAAATATGATTTGGTGCCTTATTGGTAATCATTTTGAATTTATATGATTGTTCACTACTTTAGTAATTGTCGGAAACTGCTTCTTTGACACCTAAAACATGACTCGACACCAAATTTATCCACCTCGTGTTGTAATGTCTAGTATTGTATCCCATAATCAAGTAAGTGTTCACACAAACTGATATTCTGACTAGTGTTATTTCTATTTTAGCCACCGATTTAATATTTAAATTAACATACCACAAACGCAGAGGTTCGATGCCTCATAAGATTTTGATTGATCAAGATCGATCGCTCTCTATTGTCAACGGCTGGCCATCACTCATAATAACGTCTTCGTTGGCCAATAGTGCATATCTTTAATCATCTAAGTCCATACTATCAGGGAGGCGTATAATTTGTAAACTGAGGCTTTGTTCCATGACATTTTGTTCTTGGTCACGATCATTACTTCTGGATATTCATTCTTGATCAGATTTGATCAGCATATTCTGCTGTTTCCCATATTTTTATTATCGTTGTGACCTGTTTTATGATCTAGGCTCATTCATGACTCAATTATCTCTTTTATAAATATGTTCGTTTGTGAAATAAGACAAGGAGCGCGAATTAAAGAATGGCTTTCTACCAGTGTGTGAAATAGTACAATATCTTCGTAGTAGTCGAGGCCTAAAGCTCTAAATGTCGGTGAAAAAAAACTACTTTCAATCCTGTTTTTACTGCCTGCAACTTTTCCTTTACAGTCTAATTCGATTGTGGGAGGTAAGGGACTGTTTTATATGAGAGACAATCAATAGAGTTCAACCAGCAACAGAGATTTTCATCACAATATTCTGGACCGTTATCCAGTACTTTGGTACTGCTTATGTTACTTAGGCAATATTTGCCTCAAACAGAAACTCTTTCTGTGAGAAACCCGACATTAAATATCGTAACTATGAGTTTTTAGTGGTTTTTTTATTTATTTATTTTTTTTTTTTTTGGCAATGGATTTAAAAAAATTATCAATTGTTTTTTTTTAGATCAGGCTACACCGAAATATAGTTCACTAAAATAAGTAAAAGTTAGGCAACATTAATGTAAGCATTGTCCATTTTAAAGCAACTCCAAGGTTCTAATTCTTTAAGTCATGAAGATTTTTTATATTTCTATACATTTGGGGCATTTGGGGATGTAAACCTCAACATCACGTGAATACTTGGACCCCTGTCCATTAAATCGTAATCGCTTCTCTTTGGCTGCAATCCCACAGTTGTACATGAACATTTCTTATGACGCTTGTCTCATGGTTGGTGGTTGGTGAAAAATTAAATCCTCATTACATATTGCGCTATTTTCTGTGGTTAATTTAGATTTAATTTCTGGATAAGATCTTCTGACTTTCGTAAAAAAAAAAACAAAAAAAAAACAAAAAAAAAAACTCTGTATATTTCTTGTTATTCTCGGGGAAATTCTAGTCAGCATTGGATTATGTAAATTTCTGAGGTTAGTTGATCTATAGATAAAACTTCAGTTTTCTTCTAGTGCAAAAATCTATCTAAATTATTTTCTGCTGTGTTTTCATGTAAACCTTAGTTTTGTCAACGCATCGACACGAGAAATTGAGTTTCCTTTAATATTCTCTATATCAAAAACACAAACCATTAGTTGTATAGCCCATCTTAATATTCATGCTGTAACGTTTGGTAATTCCTTTCTTGGATTAAAAATAAAAATCCTAAAACCTATGATCCCGTTTGTGTAGAAATATTCTATCTAGTAGGAAGTAACGAGCTTGAGTAGTTATCCAAACGATAGACAAATCCGCTTTATCTATATTTGAATAAATGAGTTCGTCAGATATTAAACTTTTGAACAAGTACCTCAATGGGTGATCTTCATAAAATAATATTCCAAATGCAGAATGCCCGTTTGCATTTGGAGTTAATGTAACTTTTTCTTTTTAGTCTGAATTTTAGTGATAAGGAGTTATTATTTACATCATTTACATTCGGACCATTTTCCTCATCTTCGTTGTTATTATCACAATGTTTCAGCCTTCGTTCCCTACGGTCCTTATCAGATGTATAGCGGTCCGGATAAACTACAAGGAATTCCGACTGTTCTCGTTCTACAGTTCATATCTGGGGATATCTCAAGATATTCATCGACATGAGCAGTGTAATAAGAAGAATCTATCCCTGTAGAAAAAATAAATGGTTTAGTTCAGAATTCTCTGTAAGTTACTCGGATCATTATACACCTGATGAAGGTCGGGGGCACAATGGCCGAAGAGTTATAAGAATAAAAAAAATGAGGGAAATGATTCGAATGTATATAGAGTAAATA
>OZ010581.1:75958140-75975640 GCA_963932145.1 Acanthosepion lycidas | reverse complement strand
AAGTCAGTCGAGTCAGAAGGGCGCAGAGATCATAGAAGACTGACAGTAAATTTAATCACTGACTCAACCCGACACTAAGAGCCGAAAGTGGATTAGGAAAGGACAACAACAACAAATTTACAACTGACTCCAAAACAATTCATAAGTACATTTTCCTTTTATCTTTTATTCCTCATCCACATTCTCTTTTTCAACTTAAATTGATCGCCCCTTTTTCCTTTCACCTATACAAAAACAAAAGAAACAGACATTACTCTGCTACTCGGTTAAAGACAGCGAACACAGACATTTTTATCAAAATGACATTAAACTAACTAAAGCATTAATCTTTTTTACCCTATTCACAAAAAAATAAATATACAATGTTCTATTTTCTACAAATGTTCCTTATCGTGTTGTTTCTTCTTGAAATTTGCGTTGTATTTTGTGGGCAGGGTTTCCCGTATTAAATTCTCCTTTAATCCGGGTACGCTGAACCCCAACAATTTAAATGTATTGTAGTTTAATTCTGAATTTGAATTAAGGTCCAGATTAACATTTAAGATTGGAAATAAGATTGGAAATAAGAATTATAAATTCTAATTTAATAACGATCTACTGCAATTGATTTAAATAATTAACAACAGTAATAATCCACTCTAACAATAAAATATCTCGCGATAACCAGAAATATTAAATAAGCGACATTAACCAAAAAAAATTCGCACTCGATGATTGTAGAAAGCATGAATCTACGAGATGTACAGTCAATGTAAGGTATTATGTATATTTTTAATATATTAAATAGATCTGTTATTTAACATTGAGCACTGTTTTTCTTTATATATAAAGGGTGTTCCAATAAGTTGGACCGATTTTAATGTGAATTAAGTTTAAGCGTCTAATGATTTTTTGAGAGAAATAAATAAATTTTCACCAATAACACTGATTTATTTACTGCTGACTTTGATCTGTCTTAATGAAACACCCTTTATATATAATCCGTCATAATGAAACTCTTTATATATATATGTGTGTGTGTGTGTTTGTATGCGAACGCTTACTCGTACATTTACCTATATTTATCTATTGGATATATATATATATATATATATATATATATATATATATATATATATATATATATATATATACATGCATATATATATATATATATATATATATATATATATTAGCAGCATAGCCCGGCGTTGCCCGTGCCTGATTCAAAAATCGTACGACTCATACAGCAATCGCTATCACTTGACTTAAAATATTTTTGCTCTTCCTTGCCTTTAAAGGAGTGCCCTTTGCCGTGCTGATGTTGCTACATGCCTTACTTCTTGCCTATCTCACACTGCAAATTTTTTCTAAGCTCTATACTAAACATTAAATCTGTTACGAAAAAAGAACTAAACAAAATGAACACAAAACGATCAGCTTTAAAAAAGGACTCGTAACGGAATGAAAAAAGAATGTTAACAACAAATACTTTTGCACACCGAACCCAGTTCTGCAGAATCAGAATTAACTTTGAGATTAAGTAAGCGAATGAGCCAATTGGAGCAAAGTGCCATGCAGATTTAAATTTTTCCCACTTGTGACGAATGCAGCTATCGATTTATTTTTGCATGCTAGCATGCTAGTTAACATTCGTGTCAGTCAGCTGTTGGCTCTCACGCTGGCCAATAGAATCTTCCTGTCTATTCGTGGCAGCCAGCTATAGGCTCTCACTCTGGCCAGTACAAAATGGCCGCAAACTACATGAAAACTGCCGTAGAAGCATGAAAAAATCGATTATTTCCACTATCGATGGGAGTTGGGAAATGCAAAGTCAGTCTTGGCCTTCCCGCTAACTTGGAGCATGGGAATATAAATTTTGGTGCAAATCCGTCGAAAATTGCGGCCGTGCATTCGTTACACACACACACACACACGCACACACACACACACACACACACACACACACACACACACATCCTGCCTTTTATAGATAGAGATAGCACTGTTTTGTAAAAATAAAACATCAATAAGAACAACGGATTATATATCTTACTCTTCTTTCTTTTTACTATATATATATAGTAGGAGTACCAGGCTAGATATGGCAACGACATTCAATGCGCAGACCAAATCCGATTTTCTCAGAAGTGTACCACACATATTCTTTATATCAAAACGAAGCTGCTTCTTAATTTCAGTGAAGTTTTTCAATACAGCATTCTTTATGCCTAATATGTATGAATGTTCTTTTAGCCTCTATGCTCATCTGAGTTGTATTTTAAAAAACTATAGGGCTTCATCTAGTTGTTTTGTATATATAGGTTATTTGGGCCAAAAGTTCACAATTATCGCGTACCCATTAAGGACCGAGCTTACGGCTAATTATCTACAAGTCAAGCTTGCTGACCATTACCATACAACGTATTTCAACCTTTATTTACTATGATGACGCACAGTAAAGCGTACTGCTAAAAGCATGAAGCACCAAGTGCGGATCAAACTCACTGCTTGGTAGTAATCATCTACAAGATCAGCTTGTTATTAAATGAACCATTAAAGGGGCTAATATACTTGTATGTTACTCTATGTAACTTGTTCCCGGCTTTTAAATGGCGTTATACATTTTTTTTTTATTGAATGGTTTTATCAGATTAGGCACAACATTTAAAAGTACGTTGTGGATTGCTTGAACTTAACACGACCAAATTTGTTCAACCAAATTAATGTCTAAACCTATTGTAAAAACAAAGATTAATTCAGTCACTGGTGAAACGTTTTACATCAGTAGAACTGCGTTATTACATACAAATGAAATACTGCTGAGATAGAAAGTGATTGCGCACAGATGGAAAATTATTTAAGTATTAAGTATTTGTAAATATGGTTACTGATGGCAACCGTTAGCATTCACTCTGCGCAAACAACGATAGAAATACGCGTGAAAACATACGAAAAATAAGGGTTGTTTCCAATGATATTTTCTTGCTATACGTTTAGTTTTTGCAAGTCAACTTTTGCAATCCCAATTCACCTCCAGATATCGGTGTCATTTTTTTCGTTGTTTGTTAAATCATTCACCAGATATTTACATTTCTGTACGGGCATTTTAAATTCGTAGAATGGCAACTCTTTTAGATTCTTTATTATTAATGCAGAGATAACCAAGGGATCTATCCTCGTGTAATACGGAACAGAACTAAAGAAATTCCTTGACGAAGACTTTAATAATACATCTCTCAGCATTTTATTAACCTCAGTTTTAATAAAGTGTTTATCGGCAATTCCAAACCGCATAGATTTCGTAGAAATAGGTTTGCCGTTAGGATCGAGATTAAAAAATAATGGAGATATATCTACCATGGCAGATGGAAGACTACAAGCAGTTGAACTCATAATAGATAAGCTTTTCATAGGACCGCCAAATGCAAAAGATACACTAGAATTTTGGTTTATGGAGTCTAGGCAGAGAATTACTTCGCGCCAAAGATTGGGAAGGATACAAAGTGTAACATTCAAATAACACTCACCTTATAAATTTAAATTGAGAGCACATTGCCGTTTTATTGATGTGTTAAGTTTTATTTTTATCTGGTATCATTTCGCGTATTTGGGCGAAATAGAGGGTCCAGAATGACCTCTGTCCATTAGAGCAGTAGTCTTGTTTATGCCAATCAATACGCACACCGTAGCCTGTTTCAATAAACTAGATAGAGTAGTGGTCACCAATATATAAGATTGAATACGTTAGGTGACCGAAGTATCAACCGACCGACATGCTTTGGAAAAGTGACCCTTTTTTCTGCATTTGTGACACGTGGCCTTTGACCGGGCACACTTTACGGCTGTGATGGGATCCACTAGAAAAATAACATTGTTAAGGCACACCCATCGCCGACAAATGATTTTTTGATTTCTATGACTCCCACAGTTGTTGAGAGCGGATGTGAAGATGATTCAGAATGTTTCTGTGCTAGGTGCAGAGCTCTGGTTTGATTAACCGCCAAGGGTTTTGTTTTCTAAAATACTCTGTCGAATGTAATTAAAGCGCAAGCCGGTATTGAACGCATCTCAAACAGAGTCGTTTTGTTTTTAGGCAGGGTTAACCACTTAGAAACTGCATTCTTTAACTAGTAGTTGTAAGGCCTGAACATACTAATCAATATTTTCATCTTCTCTTTGTCCAAGCATTGTTGGAATATGTCTGGCGAAGATTTCGTTTTTGGGTTTCACGTATAATTCTTTGAGGCGATTTACAGAAGATTCGAAAGTAGCATAACCGGCAATATGGTTGTAGACGTCCGAGAAAATTCTATTAATTAAGATATCCAAATTTGTCTTGTTCTTCATCGCCATCCGAAGATTCAACTAGAAACGAATTGAGGGTCGGATACTAATGATCGAAGGTTTTAGCCTCAGAGCGTGAGTTAGGAGATACGTCTAATCTCTCAGGTTTCAAAAGTTTGTCCATCCTTCAGTCCACACTGTTTATTAAATCATAATAAGGAAAAGAACTAAAGTACCTTGACGAAAGCTTTATTAAACAGAGTGGCCCACAACATGGCAAAGAGAAAATAAGAATACAAAAATACAATTAAAAGATTATACGTATATCACTATCTATAAAAGGCAGGATGTGTGTGTGTATGTGTGTGTGTGTGTGTAACGAATGCACGACCGTACTTTTCGACGGATTTGCACCAAAATTTACATGCACATGCTCCAAGTTAGCAGGAAGACCAAAACCGACTTTTCATTTCCTAACTCCCACCGATAGTGGAAATAATCGATTTTTTCATGCTTCTACGGCAGTTTTCATGTATTTTCTACGGGCCAGAGTGAGAGCCTATAGCTGGCTGCCACGAATAGGCAGGTAGATTCTATTGGTCAGCGTGAGAGCCAACAGCTGACTGACACGAATGTTAACTAGCATGCTAGCATGCAAAAAAAATCGATAGCTGCATTCGTCACAAATGGAAAAAATTTAAATCTGCATGGCACTTTACTCCAATTGGCTCATTCGCTTGCTTAAACTCAATGTTGATTCTCATTCAGCAGAACTGGGTTGGGTGTGAATAAGTATTTGTTGTTAACATTCTTTTTTCATTCGATTTTTCCAGTTACGAGTCCTTTTTTAAAGCTGATCGTTTTGTGTTCATTTTGTTTAGTTCATTTTTCGTAACAGATTTAATGTTTAGTACAGAGCTTAGAAAAAATTCGCAGTGTGAGATAGGCAAGAAGTAAGGCATGTATCAACATCAGCACGGCAAAGGACACTCCTTTAAAGGCAAGAAGAGCAAAAATATTTTAAGTCAAGTGATAGCGATTGCTGTATGAGTCGTACGATTTTTGAATCAAGCACGGGCAACGCCCGGCCATGCTGCTAGTATATATATATATATATATATATATATGGTTGGTGCAAAAATAATGACGTAATAATGTCGTTTTTTGACGTCAAAAATACGTCAAAAAACGACATTATTACGTCATTATTTTTGCACCACCCTAATAGTTTATGGAAAACTAGGTAATCCGTATGAGTAGACCCAAGGAGGATAAAATCCAGAGAGCTGAATGTAAATCCAGAGCAAATAAAATAAAAACATACCACTTTAAGGTTCCATGTAATAAATTATTTCACCACAGCCCTTTTAAAGGACTGCGGATCATCAGACTTTACTTCCAAAGTTTGAAACGAAAAATGAAAAGAAATTTACATTTCATTTTTCGTTTCAACCTTTGGAAGTAAAGTTTGATGATCCGCAGTCCTTTAAAAGGGCTGTGGTGAGATAAATTATTACATGGGACCTTAAAGTGGTCTGTTTTTATTCAATATATATATATATATATATATATATATATATATATATATATAGTACAGCAAAAAAAATGGATAATTCTGGGAGAGTCCAAATTAAGGCCAGTTAATGCTTGGCTCTACGTTGTTTCTTATTTTCATCAACGACATTCTCGATGTCATCAATTCCCAACTCAATATTCATGCTGATGACACAACTATTTACGTTTGTTTTACTAATAAGTTCGATAAAGAACTCAGATCAGTTGTTAACTGGGGCAAGAAATAGCTTGTATATTTTAACGCCTACAAAACAGAACTACAACATTTTAGTCATCATGGAGAAATATGTTTGCCTTCACTCATCATGCAAGATCGAATCTTTGTGACTTCTTGGTCTCTCGTTTTCCACAGACATGAAGCAGAACGATTATATTGAATCAATTGCGTGTTCTGCCACTAAAAAAGTTGGTTCACTGCCTCGTTCCAGGCGATTCTTTTCGCCAGAATCCATCTTACACATTTATAACTCAACCATTCGTCCGTGCATTGAATATTTCTATCATCATTTGTCTGATGGCCTTGCTTTTGTCGTCGTTTTGGCATATATTTATCCCATGCTTTTTTTTTTCTTCTATGCGTTGCATCACTTCAGGATGTGGGTGGTCATATATCTCCACATCTTCCTGTCATTTGTAGCTCTTAGTAAGGTTTGCCATTTTTCTGGCCCCTTTTCTGACAACCGTTTGCGCAGGTTCCTTAGGTCCATTATTTGCTGCTTTGCATTGTCCCTCCTGCCTTCAATATTTCCTGTAAGTGTCAGATTCTTCACGCTCTGTTTTCTCACCGTGTGCCCTATAAATCGCAATTGTCTCTTTATGATTCTATGTTTTGTGTCCTTTTCGTTTCCATTTTGTTAAACGTTCAGCATTACTCACATGTACAGTCCGTGGTATTCCCAGGATCGTCATCTTCTCTCCTTATTCCTTTTCTCCCTTCTGGTGGCGTTGGCAGAGATGGCTATGAAGGTTCAGCCTACTCTTGAAGAGTCGAGAGCCGGAGTCACAGAAGAGTGTAGGTGGTCGACGCGGCAGTGCAAGTCGGGCCGTCGCAGATCCTCTTCATGTTGACAGTTGAACTCGAATTTCTCGGTACCCCTCGGATGATCCTATGTCAGGAAGGCCGATTTGCATAATATATATATATATATATATATATATATATATATATATATATATATATATATATATATATAAAGGTAAAAGATAATAGGAAAACTGTATTATTAGCCGACGCGTTTCGTCCATTGTGGTCTTTTGCAAGGCAAAAACGAAATGAACTTATTAAAAACAAAGTAACTATTGACATCAAACAACTTTTTCCCCAATATTACCTTTCCTAACAGAATTACTACTCTCTCAAGCCAACGTACATAACTATATCAAGAAATCAAAAGAAACACAACAGTACAAAACAATACACGTGAAAGTAATTCACGTATTTTTCACTTGACAATAGTGTTTTTTAAATTCTTCTACTTGCTAAGGACATTTTGTTTGTTGCTAATAGTTACTTCGTTTTCAGTAAATTAATTTCGTTTTTGCCTTAAAATTGGGCGAAACGCGTCGGCTAATAATATAGTTTTCCTATAGTCTTTTACCTTTGTCTTTTTCTACAGATTAATTCTGAGAATTTTTTCATATATATATATATATATATATATATATATATATATATATATATATATATACAGAAAGAGAGAGAGAGAGATTTCCTTTTTTCCTGTCATCGTGTACGCATATTATTACCATTTATATAGAATATTGGTTCCCAGCTGGTTTTTCCATGTTCCACCTAAGCATCTCTAATCCTGATGTCCTCCCCCCCTGTGACATATAATTCTTATTATTCAAGAAGTGAACTCCTATTCACGTAGAATAATCCTAAAAGCCCATTTACTTAACTTTCCTTAAGAACTTACGACTGCATATATGCAGTAGTGTTATTTAATTGTAGAATTTTACGGCATTTATACAAAATATTGTTTTACTTTCTCACACCATAGGAGTAATGGTTGCAGAATTTTAGTCTTGTTTTTACAAAGATAAAAACAGGAAAAATAAATGTACATAATACAGAGAAGGTATGAAAATTGTATGGTAACTTCATACGATTTTATTTATGTATTAGTATGTGTGTGTGTGTGTGTGCTTGTGTGTGTGTTTGACGTTATAATTGTGATAATGTTCACCTTATAAAAGGGGTTAAGTCACTCCGTAATATCACGAGTCCTATCACGGAGGGAAGCTACACACGTGTCGTTATCCCGACAGTTCTTTGACGAATAGATTGCATCTCCGTATTTCCGACAGGAACAGTTTTGTCGCATGCTGAAAGTAATTATGTTATTTTTATGTTTTTGTTATGGTAATTTACCCACGCACGCATGAACTCTACCAGCTATAAATAGGAACATGTACTACTTTTTGGAGAGGGAAGTTTTCAGCAGTCAGCATTGACAATCGGACCGAACAATCTTGCTGTAATACTCTTATTTGTATATGTTTGTATTACTGTTTCTGTTAATATATTTGTTTAACTCAATTCCTTTCTTTGTGACTTTATTTCTGGCCCCAACAAGGCCACAACAGTTTTTTATTTAATTTATTTGAAACAAGGTTTAAATATTATTGTTTTATCTTATTTTATTTATAATTTTCCTTATTATTATTTTATTTATTTGTAACAATAATAATATAACTACGATTATTTTCATTAAATAAACACTCAAAAGCATACTGGATTACTTAAAGTAAATGGTTTTTAACCCATATATCATCAAACCAAATACAAAACCATATATAAGAACTTAGAAGATGCTAAAATGGGTCTATGGACAAATATAGTAAATTAGTTATTAATAATCATACATTATATCAATTAAATATATTATTATTTAATATTTATTAATGTTCTTAGAAAACTGCATATCTAATTTCGTAATTTGTAACTAAATCAAATTCCGACACTTCAATCTGTATAATTTTGCATTGAAAATCAGAAAGGAATTCCTGTCAGGAATGAGTGCAAACTTTACTGACGGACAGAATAATGTTTTGACTAATTCCGAACACAACGAAATATGATGTAACAAGATTTTGATAAGATTTATCCCACAAGAGGAGGATGTTGCAACGTACATTTAATAATCGTGAAACTGAAAGAATATACTTTATGCATAGACAGTGGCTGATACATTCACTCCCAATTCTGTGAAAGCTACGAAAAGCGAATTAGTTTTTTTTTTTTTTTTTTTTTTAACTTTGGTATATCGCATTCTGGAATTTTTGTACTAATTTCCAGCTGCCGTTGATTATGCATACATGATGTCACACACACACACATACACACATACATACATACATATATATATACATATATATATATATATATATATATATATATATGCATGAAGTCACGTACACACATACGTGTGTGCATATATATATATATATATATATATGTATATATTTATGCATACGTGATGTTAAACACACACACACATATATATATACATGCATGAATGAAGTTACACACAGATATGCATATATATATATATATATATATATATATACGCATACATGAAGTCTCTCTCACATATATATGCATACATGAAATCTCTCACACATACATATATATTTATGCATACATGAAGTCGGGCTCTCTCGCTCTCTCGCACACACACACACACACACATATATATATATATATATATATAATATTCTAGTTAATTAATAAGCAATGAAAATACTTAACGAATGAGTTACTAAACAATTACTTAAAATTAAATGTCTAATGCATTTCTGACGCAATTTACGACGTAGTTTTCCATCCCATTTTATACATTTACAATATAGGCTTCTCCTCTTCTCCTATACAACCGGTGTAGCAGAAAAATTGTCCAAATCTTGTAGCAGTATGGGATAAATGTCCATCTCAGAAAATGTTTAATATCTAAAGAACCATTAAACTAATTGAGCTTCTTTTTTCCTGGTTTCAAGATAAGAGGTTTCGCCATCTTGACACCAGTTTTCGTAAAAATCACTGAAAAACGCTTTGAGTTATTCAGCTAGAAAGAGAACAAGTTAAAATCATTTTGTATCAGCCACATTATGTCTTCTCAAGTGAACAATGCTGAGAGGAAAATGTTCATTCAGGCCTTCAGTAATGGCACCAACATTCATACTCTGACTTCCATCTTCAAAGTCCACCAAGAACCATCAAGAGAACAGTGAATAAGTTTAAAAAAGAGGAACATAAGAGAGAGAAACTGAATCAAGAGGTCACAACAGCAAGAGGAATCATCATTTCAAGTTAAATCATTCTTATTGTTCAAAGTAGAGCCAAATAGTGTTATAAAAACCTCAGAGATTTCCAGTAAGATGTCTTTAATCATTTCTAAGATACAATGGTTCAAAGCTTAATCTAACAATTGGACAATTTTGCTGTTACACGATTTGGACAATTCTGCTGTTGCACCCGGTATATATATATATATATATATATATATATATATATATATATATGTGTGTGTGTGTGTGTGTGTGTGTGTGTGTGTGTGTGTGTGTTGAAAAACCATTGTGTTGCATAATAAAAACTCATCAAATTAATTATTTTAAATATATCAAATAAATATATATTTGAAATCTCTTGACGTTATCAAGAGGAAGAAACAAAAAATTTAAATTACAACGCATAACGTTATTTTTCTTAACGTTATTTTTTCTTGACGATAGCCTTTTTTATGAATACATAAATACAGATTTGTTAAACAAATGCCTTGATAAAGTTTCTTAAGGAACGAAAGGAAATGCATTGTAAAATGTCAGTTTTCATCTTGCCATTCCTTTTATTAATGTAGTGTTTGTAGATATATTCATTTATATCTTGATTTTTACACACACATTTAGCGTGCGATGGATGAATTATCGCCTAAATTACGCAAAAATGAAAATATTATTGATATATCTCATTTGAACAGATACTTGTACCAAAATTACACAAACATATCTTGAAATACTAAAGAGTAGTTTTGTACAATAAAATCGCCATTGGCTTCAACTACGGCATCCAGACGACTTGGAAATCTGCTGAAATGCTGGACGGCCTCCTTGTTTAAGTTGGTGAATGCTGCCATAATCCTTGCTTTTAATTTATCTTTGGTGTTACAAGGAGTTTTGTTGGTCTCTCGCTCAACTGCCTCCCACACATAATAATCAACGTTGCCATCAAAGTTAGGTGGCCAGATGTAAAGTGTGATGGCTATGACATGGTTCTCCTATTTGTGCGGCATAATGTAGAGACCTATTGCCGGACATAGGGGCTTCCAGCAGCCACCCTCTTGACCCAGAGCAGCACTACCTCTTAAAGGTACTTGATGTTGGACTCCATGTTGAGTCTGAGGCTCTCAAGAAAAAATCCGAGAGTTGAGAACGATCAGGGTGAGATTTCAGAGCTGCTGTATTTTCGTAATCACCATTAGACTCATCCAACGCTTTCTGAATCCTCTACACTGTCCTCAGAATCACACACAAACATTTTGAAATGTTCGTATTGGAGCTTCCCGCGGGAATGTCAAGCAGTACACCGTGCCGTTTCCAAATTTCAAGCGTAGCAAATTACGTCATGGTGCTCTTTTTCTCACAGACGGTGCCCAGCTGACCCTACTATATTGTGCAGTCGACAAAAATCATAGAGAACGTGCATGCGCGAAATAAAAATATAAAATGCCAACAATTTAGCCATCGCGCCCTGTATATATAAGTAATGTATTACTTAATCGAAATTCCCGTTAAATACAGGTTATTGCTGATTTTGCTGAATCTGGTGCTCAATGTCTAGTGATTTACTAAGCCTAGTTTATTTGTGGTACAAGGACGAGATTAAGGAGTACCCAGTGAGGATCGAACTCACAATGCCCCGAGTACAGAGCCTAATAATATGTAATAATCATATTTCGTTTCAATTGGATGAATATTCACGCAAGTATTTATGTTTCTCAGACTGTGACTGCTTCAGTCTACACCACATGAGAGGAAGGATGGTGGCAGTTGTCGCTCATAAGTACAAATACAGGTGTGAAAATAGAACTGACTTCATTTTAAGCGTCTGAATGTCAGTACTATTTATATCGCGTGCTGGATTACCGCGAATACTTTTACTTACGCGCATATTTGTTCTGTTTTTAATAAGATCTCAAAAAACGTAACATTAAACTCTCTCTCTCTCATATATATATATATATATATATATATATATATATATATATAGAGAGAGAGAGAGAGAGAGAGAGAGAGAAAGAGAGAGATAGAGAAATAGAGAGAGAGAGTGTGTGTGTGTGTGTGTGTGTGTGTGTGTGTGTGTGTGTGTGCGCGCACTCACACAATGATGTCCATACCCGAGAGCCACTCTACGTAGAGGGTTACAGTGTAAGAAGCACAGTTTTTGCGAATATTACATATTTCTTTCGGAGGTCATCGTTTTCAACGACTTATTTCTCTTTAATATTGGTAAATTGTCACGACTTCTGGGAAAAGATCGTGCAGTAGTTTCTCGTATCTCCTCAGGAAGTTGGCTATAATAGCTCTCCACAACTTCCTGTCCATTGTATTAGGTTGGTGCAAAAATAATGACGGTTTTTGACGTATTTTTAACGTCAAAAACCGTCATTATTTTGGTACCAACCTAATAGTTCTTAATAAATTTTGTCTCTTATTTCCGCTAAACCCTGTTCCGCCATTCATTTACTCATATTCACTAAGTATATTATTCTTTGTTTTTCTTTTGTCTCTCTTGCCTTCAATCTGTCCTGTGAGGATCAGATTTTCCAAGCCCTCTTTCCTTATTATGTGCCCTAGAAACCTCAACTGTCTCTTCCTGATGTTAAATATAAATTTCCAAATTGTTTCCATTTTCTCTAAAATTTCGTCGTTGCTCACATGTTCCGTCCATGGTATCCTCAACATCATTCTGTAGAACCACTTTTCTATTGTTTCAGGTCTTCCAGGAGATTGTCCAGCATTCACTGCCATACAGGAGGACATATGACGTAACGGTTTCTTTTACATTATTTACATTATTCGGACTATTGTCCTCGTCTTTGTTGCCATATTTATCACAACGTTTCGGCCGATGTATGCTCCGGCCTTCTTCAGGTGGTGGGAATGTCGAACCCTTTATTTCGCTCACTGGGTTAGACTGTTCTAGTTCTAATGGATGTCAGTTATCAGTTATCTCCTGTTAATTCCCCTCTCCAAGTCCTCCACTGTCTTAGCCAGGTATTGAACTCATACTTTTTGGGTCCTGTCACTGGATCTAACCAACGCCTTTATCGCGAAATAAAGGGTTCAGTTCGACATTCCAACCATGTGAAGAAGGCCGGAGTGTACATCAGCCGAAACGTAATAAATATGGCAACAAAGATGAGTACAATAGTCCGAAGAATAGAAATAATGTGCATAATGCCTCATCTCAAAAATATAAACAGATATTTTTCCTTGTCTCTAACGAAGCTTTTCTATTTCTTAGTACTCTGCTAAATACAGATATAGCCTTCACCTATTCTGGTTCCCTGTCAAAGCGAGAGAGCGAAGTCTGTGACACTGCTTAACCAAGTATTGAACTCACTCTTTGGGTCCTGTTACTGGATATAACTAACGCCTTTATCCACTGCTCCTTGTGTCCCTGAGGCATGGCACGTGGAACTAGAACAGTCTACCCCAGGGAATGTCGAACCCTTTATTTCGCAAACTGGGTTAGACTGTTCTAGTTCCACATGCCATGCCTAATGGATGTCAGTTATCTCCTGATAATTCCCTTCTCCAAGTCCTTCACTGCCTTAGCCAGGTATTGAACTCACACTTTTTGGGTCCTGTCACTGGATCTAACCAACGCTTTTATCGCAAAATAAAGGGTTCAGTTCGACATTCCAACCACGTGAAGAAGACCGGAGAGTACAACGGTCGAAGCTTAATGATAAATATGGCAACAAAGATGAGGATGATAGCCCGAACAATTTAAATAGTGTACATAATACCTTATCTCAGAAATATACACAGATAATGTAGAGACGTACTCATGTGCTTCCTAAAGACATAACTACGAAGAAACAGTTTTTGTACTCGGCTCATTGATTTTACTGGATACTCATAGACATGTAAAAAAACAATTCCGATGCTTTTTTTTCTGTGACACTTCTTCGACTTATTCTTCAGAGCAGTAAAAAATAACTAAACTTGGAGAGGAAACTTCAAGAGCTCCTAGAAAGGGTGGTAAAAGAAAGCCAGAAAACAGGACTAAACATCAAACTGAAATATGGTCATCAGCAAGAGAAATAAACTCAAGATATAAACATCAAGCTGTGCAGAAGTTCAAATGTCGAGGAAGCGCTTTAACAGAGGACGAAAAATGCAGCACCAAGATTCGAACACGTGTTGGACTAGCGAAAGAAGCATTTCAAAAGCTAAGCAAGTTGCTGAGAAACGGAAAGATTTCGGTCGAAAAAAAGAGTGGCAGATTGATATATGATATCCATCCTCTTATATGGTAGTGAATGTTGGACAATTTCCCTGGGGATGAGGACAAAACTAGACGCAGCAGAAATGTAGTTCTACAAAAGGATACAGAGAATTCCATGGACTGAGTGATTAAGAAACAAGGAAATCGTAAAGTAAATGGCCACTGAAAGAAAACTTATACCCAAGATCAATAAAAGATATCTGAAATTCATTGGACATTTAATGAGGAAGGACGGCTTGGAAAACTTAACCCCTACGGAGCATATTGAAATCAAGAAATATAGGGGAAGGCAGCGAACCACTTATCTGACGAGCTTATGTGAATGAATGAACGGGGTCCTTAGCAAAAGGATAGAAACTGCTAAGCTCCACACGAGATAGAAAGTTGTGCCGAACCATGATTACCTTATGCCCTGATAGGACGCGACACATAGAACAAGAAGATGCTAAAACTCTCTAAAACACAAGCAAATAAAAAATAACTGTATTATTGTCCTAACTTCTGACCGGATTTCATTTTTACATTGGATGTTAGCGAATCGGAAAAAGTAGAGTGTTTTATTTTATCGTATTCTTGGCTACGTTGTATAGAAATCAATAAATCAATATTGGCGATCTGAATGAATTAGTAGGGAAGTCGGTGAATATGCTGATTAGAATGAGAGGTCAGAGGCATGCAGAATCGGAAACTTCAATAGTAGACATTAACATGGAGATATTCATTCATAAATACCATAGATGTACAACCCAAGAGCAATTGCGTAATCATAACATCTATGTATTGTTTTTTTTTTTCATATAGGTGAATAAAACTGGATGAGAATTTGGAAGAATGGTAAATATATCATTTTTTAAAGAATAGACAGACAGTTTAATGATTCGCAGCTCGAAACGAGAAATCGCCGAGCCGATTTCGAATCCCGGTATCTAAATATAGCGATTAACTAAGCGTAGCTTACATGTGGCATAAGGCCGAAAATATGGAGTACTCAGTAAAGATTGAGCTCACTAAGTCGTAATATACTGAGACAAGCTTGCTGACCATTACAGCATGTCGAAGTGCATTTTATAATAATTTACTAAGCGTACTTATTCAGTTGTAATTGATCTAGCGAGACAAAATTGCTAACCATTACACTACGTCGAACTACCCAGTCGAGGTGTTCATAAACCTCGACATTGGTGGTTTTACTTAGGTTGTAATGATTGTATGCTTCCTGAAATTTACATATGTAATAATAAAAAAAAGTTTCTAATAAAAAGGCTGAAGTATAAATAAAAAAATGTCAATGTCTTCGACAAAATGTATTGAATATTAACAACATCGTTCCAACTTTAAAAGTAACTGCAATACTTTCGACAATGTGACCCACTCTTTCATTTAGCAAACAAGCTTCTTATTAGTGATTTTCCAAGCGTAGCTCAGATGTGGCACAAGGCCGAAAGTAGGGGGTACCCAGTGAGGATCGAACTCACTACTCAATCGTAATTGTTCTAACGAGACAAGCTTGGTAGCCATTACACCAACTTGAGGTGCTCCAAGTTCATTATTAGTTAAGTACTATTTGATTTTTTTCCTACATATAAAGGATTTAAAAGCAGTAACAGCTATTCTATGCGAAGAAAAACTGTAACAGCTATTCTATGCGAAGAAAAACTGAATTCAAACCTACGAAATATTGCCGTCATATCTCAACATGGAAAACGCGATGGAAACAACTCCAGATGGAAACAACACCAGATGGAAACAACTCCAGATGGAAACAACACCAGATGGAAACAACTCCAGATGGAAACAACACCAGATGGAAACAACACCAGATGAAAAATTCGTAGGGCAGTTGACTCAAAATTTACCTCTTACTGAGGAATGCTGAAAGTAGGCCGGCCCCAAACATAATACCCTGTACTCTACTGGATTCTATCCATTTCGCTGTGAGGTGGCCCCTGTGGTTTGGGCAGCTCAGAGTCTTCTCATCTGCACCCTGGAAAACATGCCTGACCATGCACGTAAAAAATCATGCTTCAGATTCAGCCATATCCAGAAAAATGCGTGAAAGTTTCAGTGGCGTACGAGAAACACTTCGAGGCAGCATCTAGCATGTGTGCTTGCGAAATTGGATCAATAAAATCATAGCCTGAAACATGATAGTTGAATTTTGATCCCAAATTTTCAATGTATAATTTGATAATTAGGATTTGTATTATCCACTGAATTAAGCGCATTGCCAAGAAATAAGATTATAGTTAAAATTATATAACTGCTTCATAAAATTAATACTTGCTTTCATTATTAGGCTATGAAAGTACTGATTTACCAGCGTTATATTCTTATATTTATAATCAATGTCAATGTAATGTATCAGTGTAAAAAAGTGGTCCAATTTAAGCAAAGCACGTAATCCGGTCATGTGCAGTGTGATAAGTCCTGTCCTGGCATCTCGACTCCAGTCACTTTCTCACAAACGTGATGTGGTTTCCCTCTGTCTTTTCTACAAATATTTTGATGGCAAGTGCTCTGACGAGCTATTTTTACTAGTGCTTCGACTGCATGAATTTAAGTGTGCTACTAGTCCCACTCTTTCACTATCGAAACAGTTAAATGTAACCTCTTCTTCTACTCCAACAGCTTCTCTCGCACTCCCTGACATTTGAACTCCCTTCCTCTTACTTGCTTCCCAGATAACTATACTTTTCAAATATTCGAATGTAATGTCAATCGACATCTTCTGATGCCTTGAACTTGATCTCCGTCCTTCACTTTATCCTTTCCTCAAACACCACTCTTTTCTCTTACTTTCATTCTATGCAATTCCTCGCGTACTGGTGGCGCCTTGCCTGGGGGGAAATGCTTAAAAAAATATAAATTAAGTATATCTGAGATTAAGTGTTTAACCATGTATATAAAAATTCAAGAACTGTGATAGCTAAATTTTGATCTGAATTTTTCAATGTATAATTTGATAATTATGATTAGTATTTAGCAATGAATTAAGTCCATTGACAAAGGAGAGTATGGTTAAGTATAAGTGTGTTTGGAAAATAAATGATTTTTTTTTTTTTCGTTATTAGAGTTTGGACTTTTTAATTTACTTATGTATACACACTCATTTATAATCATGAGCGGAAATATACACATTATTTT
>OZ010581.1:75820640-75955640 GCA_963932145.1 Acanthosepion lycidas | reverse complement strand
ATTCCGTTAGTCGGCGTTCACGCACAGAGAGGATCTTACTTAAAAGATTGTATAATAGAAAGAAAAGATCTACTGCAAAGACTTTTTTCAGTGCTGGTCGTCTTCCTCTATGGTTCTCCACAACATCCTATACATCTTTTAGCAATGGTTGCCTTTTTACTATACCTCCACTTCCTGTTCTTCCATCCATTTAAACAATGTTAGGTAGGATATTCATTGTTTCTCTGCCCCTCTCGCATTCACTATATCATACGAGTGTCAAATTCTCCAAGCCCTCTTTCTTTATATGCTGCTCCAGATATTTCAACTTTCTCTTTCGCTTCCATTTTCTTGAAAGCTTCCTCGTATGAGCATATCTGTTGCATAATCTCTTGTCTTCGTCTGTGAAGAGATTATACAGCTGATATTGCATTCAGCACTCTTTTTTATTTTTAACGAAATAAAAAAGGCCATATTTTTGAATCAGTGAATAGTGTCATACATTCAACACGTTGTTTCACCTCATCAAAACGTGGTTTACAGAAAGCGAAGCACGTAACCAGGATTGAAGAAATAACTTTGAATTTCTAAATTCAATCCCTGGAACTTTAAATTCTCACTTTAACCACTTTGACTCTGATTCGGGCTATAAGTTTTATTTCTGACCAAAAGACCTATTTGGACTGAAATTATAATTCAGGCCGAAAACTCCGTGAAACTTAAATTAGATTGAATTCTTCAAATTACAAACAATGCGGAAATCCAAAATGTCACGTCACGAAACCTCTCACATTAACTCTGATTACTTGGTATTTTGAAGAAATAAAATTGATTTCCTCATTTCACAAAGTTTTGGAGATATTTTAAACTGAATTTAAAACATTTTTTAAATTCACAAAATTTTTGTGTTATTTTAAATTCAATATAAATTAAAAACTTATAAAATCACTCATTTTTTTCGGTCATTTTAAAATATGAATTTTTAAGTGTTCCCTTCTCATCCAAATACAAATACCAACGCTGGATGATCAAGAATCAGATGAAGGGCAGATTTTCAATCCCGGCATCATCCTGATTTCAAAAAGGTATATTATGTTTATATAGAGCAAGTGTGGTCAGCGTTAGAAGGGTTTAAGACACACAGACGGACAGATAGAATTTGCCATTTATCTATTTGGATTTGCTGTTCTGATTGTCAGCACACGTATTTGATGGTTGGAGAGATGAACGATTAGTCAAGCCTGCTACGCTCAAAACAACACCGGAATTACACGTAAGCCTCAAGGCACATTTTCAAGCATCATACTAATGCCTTAAGAGGTTTCTTAGACGTTTTTGTTATGCAATAGGGTTTACAAAAAGAAGTCGTTATTGTTATTGGAAAATCATTTTTGTGGCCGAATTAACACATATATATATATATATATATATATATATATATATATATATATATATATAATTATTTATTTAAAAAAAAATCATAACATAAATATGTTATAAAATCACTACAAAAATAGCCATTTCGTTTCAACACCCTCGGCGTCTTATCAAGTGATGATGTTGAATGTATAAGGTTTTACATTCAACATCATCACTTGATAAGACGCCGAGGGTGTTGAAACAAAATGGCTATTTTTGTAGTGATTTTATAACATATTTATGTTATAATTATTTTTAAAATAAATAATTATATCTGCTCTACTTTGTATTGAGCACTCTTTTAAGAATAGTAATTGTTGGTTATTGGAATTCATTCCATATACACCAATCATATACTTGGTTATATATATATATATATATATATATATATATATATATATATATATATATATATATATATATATATTTCAATTAAAAGGTGCAATTATAATTTAGAAATTCATGAATCATTCATACAAAAAAACAAATATAGAGGTTAATGATTTAAATGGCGAGGAACAGAGGAAAGCTTGTAAAAAATTAAAAAGACCTTATGCAACTGGAATTTATAAACGGGGATCATATCATTCATATACAGGTTCGGGGTTAATGTATCTTATTTATATTGTTTGCGACGATGTATTCTCGCCATTTAAATCATTAACCTCTATATTTGTTTTTTGTATGAATGATTCATGAATTTATAAAATACATACACACACACACACACACACACACACACACACACACATATATATATATATATATATATATGTATATGGGGTTTATATTTTTCTTCATTTCAGGACATTTTTGTTCAATGTCTTAGTAATTTTGATTTTGGTAGGGCATTATCAATTAATGTTTCAATGGAATTGTTTTCGATATGTATGCAAAAACACGGTCATACATCACAAACACGTAGAAACCCAATAATTGACGAACCAGTTATGATGAGAACCAGCAAGGTAAAAAACAATAGCAACAAATAAAAGGTATATTTATTGATTGACACAATACAAACAATCCGCAAAAAATATCATCGATAATAGTTTATAAAAAAGTAGTTAACGCCGAGAAGACATTAGATAATTTATGTTTAAATTCTTCCCGGAAACCAGAAAATGCCTTGAAAATGCATGTGTAAAAGTGGCCGTTGAGGACAACATACAGCGGTGACAGCATATTTTATGCTTAAACGAAAACTTCGTGCCATTCAAATGGCCTGAAGATTGCGTTTAAGCACGAAACAGCTGGCCTGAAGATTGCGCTTAAGCATGAAACAGCTTGCCTGAAGATTGCGTTTAATCACGAAACAGCTGGCCTGAAGACTTTGTTTAAGCACGAAACAGCTGGCCTGAAGATTGCGCTTAAGCATGAAACAGCTTGCCTGAAGATTGCGTTTAATCACGAAACAGCTGATCTGAAGACTTTATTTAATCACGAAGCAGCTGGCCTGAAGATTGCGCTTAAGCATGAAACAGCTTGCTTGAAGATTGCATTTAGTCACGAAATAGCTAGCCTGAAGACTGTGTTTAAGCACGAAACAGCTTGCATTAAGATTGCCTTTAATCACGAAACAGCTGGCCTGAAGACTGTGTTTCAGCACGAAACAGATGGCCTGAAGATTGCGCTTAAGCACGAAACAGCTGACCTGAAAACTGCGTTTAAGCGCGAAGCAGCTTGCCTGAATATTGTTTAACCACGAAACAGCTGGCCTGAAGACTGTGTTTAAGCATGAAACAGGCTGTCGTTGCTGGGTGTGTACCTCAATGTACAAAATGGACAGAGTTCATGTCAATATAAGCAGTGTGGACCCACGTACTGAATGGTAACATGTCGAAGGATTCCGTTTAAGTATGAAACAAACTGTCGACATTGTGTTGATACCTGTGTCCACACTGCTTATATCTGATTACATTATATATATATATATATATATATATATATATATATATATATATATATACCATACTTTTTACGCATAAATTCTTCTCGCAAGAAGAATGAAGTCAAATATTGCTGACTTTCCTTAATATTACAGAATATTTATGATTGCTTACAATCTTTAATGAGTTTAAGACTTGGATTTTCTAACTTCAAAAGTAGAATTAGCTACGTGTAAGTTATCTAAGTGAATGCGTCACATATACTTTCAAACCTGGGCGTTTACCGAGAGAGGAAAGTGTAGCATTACATTTATTGGACAAAAGCCAAACACATTAAAACTCCGTTAAAATCTGCATGAGAATAATTATAATCACGAAGATTGCTGGGGTGAGGAGGATTCCATGTCGTTGCGATTTTGCCTTTGGCCAGCGGTGCTCACAGGAAAAGAGCATGTTCTTCCACGGCAGCTGCAGAAAGACTGAAGGAGAAAAACACTCAGTCTAGCACCCCCTGTAACAATGATAGTAAGCTCCATAGATCTCAGACTTTCGGATAGGATCTCATTGTCCTGGTCATCTGAACAAGTGAATTAAATATGAATTTTAATACAGTAAAAGGTATAAAGCTATATACCTTTTAAAATGCGAAAAATCTTTCTTGAAGCCTTAGTTTAAGCTGTTAGATTAAATTTAATATTATCAATAAGAAAAATATTTTCGTGTATTTCAAACCAAATTTAAACTGACTGGAATCTTTTTCTCCTTATAAGTAAAATACATAATTTTGTTCATATTGACAAATCTGTCAACACAACATAATTCTCTTTAAAAAAATACATTAAAAAATAAAATATTCTTTTCTGAAACTTTATTTGAAGAAGATTAGCTGATTTAAAGTTTAATTAATCTGATTTGAAACAAATATTACATGCTTTAATTTAAAATACTACATAAAATGATTTTTGACACGGGGGGTGCCGTCCTGGGTATGACGGTAAACTACATCCGCGTCCTGGGTATGGCGATAAACTGCATCCAACAGCAAGGTCTCAGATAATGTTTTCAGAAAAATAATGTTGCCAGCTCTAAGTTTTTGAAACAATTATGTTGCCAGCTCTCAGTTTTTGAAACAATAATGTTGCCAGCTATACGTTTTTTATTCTATACAAAATAGGCATTTAAAATTCATATAAACTGGATTTGGCATTAAATAACCCAAAGTGGTTGATATGCCATAAAACCCAAACAAACAAACAAACGGGGGGGGGTGCTTTTCTTACTCTTTGATTGATTAATTGACACCCTGGGAAATTTAAGTAAGTGAAAAAATCGCTTGACAAATACAATATGAACGCTTTTTTATATCATTTTTAACTACAATTTTAAAAATTTAAGAAAATATACTAAGCAATCTAATATTTTATTGAATTTTAACTACTTTGGCTTTACAGCCTTACGAAATTGAGAAAATCTTAGAAAATTTATTATTATTTTCTGATAATGTGTAAGAACTCATGTACTTACAAAAAATCGTCCCATATATTCTGTAAATGGTCCTGTTTGACCAAAAATTTGATGTAAGCCCTCCGTGGATTTGTTCAAAAATGAACATTAAACTATGCAAGAAAGAATTTCTCGAAATTTCATTAAACAAATAAATGAGCCCGGTGTGTGTAACAGATGTAAAAATATATGTTACAAAGATTTTGTAAAAAGAAATATTTCAAAAATAATTTCCTTTATTTCTGAATAAGTCCTGAAAGATTCATTAAAATTCAGTAATTATCTGATTTTTGCAAAATGTTATAAATCAATATTCTTCGTCGCAAAAACACACTCAAACCTGCTGTAACAATTCAATGCCCCGCATTTTTCAGCCAAAATCTTCAAGGTTCACAAAATATTTTTGACATCAAAATCTCCTTTGACCTTTTCTCTTAATAATAACACGAATCTTTTGACGATAAAATTTTGTTTTTATTATGAATTGGGCTAAAAAAATATCGTTAAAAAAACGGATGCATGTTAAAAAAAAATCATGTATCCTCTTTTTTTAGCGACTTTTCACGGTACCTATACAAAACGGTTTAATTTCCTATTGTGGAATTGTAAAAATGTTTCATAAGTTTACTAAATCACCAGTAAAATTCAACATTTTGTAGAACGAAAAAGAATTTAGCAAAAGTAAAACTGAACCGGAAGCACAAATCGAAACCATCACGATTTTGATTTAAAATATTTAAATAGAATTTATCAGCAAGAAATGAGTGACGTCAGTGATACAAAAAAGAATACGAGAATCAAAAGTAAAGAAGTGTAACGAATAAAACCAGTGACATAATATTAGGTTGGTACAAAAATAATGACGTAATAATGTCGTTTTTTGACGTTAAAAAATACGTCAAAAAACGACATTATTACGTCATTATTTTTGCACTAACCTAATAACTAATGAATGTAAAAAGCTTCACTTTGGGATATAGGAAACAAAATGTAGAGGAAGGACATCACAGGAAAACAACGTATATCTGCTGAAGGCAACCATTTTTGTCTCCTGTTGTGACCCAAGTAAATGGTTAAAGAAATAACAAAACATTTTGCAGATTTATTTATTAAACAGTAAGTATAACACGATAGTGAGAGTGTGTCGGATGACCCAGCGTTCAATCTATTTGACTGTTATATTTACCAGCCTCCCCACGAGGTAGGATGTGGCACAATGCCGAGTTTAATGTGGGGCAATCCGAGGCCGTAGGCTCGGCCAAAAAATCCCCATAGACCCCGTATAAAACGGGATCGGGTAGCTGTTTCCCGAGACGAGACTGCCCTTCGACATCGACTCGTCTGGGAATCCTCTCTGTCCGGAGGCAGAGAGTTTGACCAGCACAGCTGTAACAGATCTATTAGACTGTTGATATTTAACAGCCCACCCCACGAGAGATGTATGTGGCACAAGGCCGAGTTTACCCTGGGTTCTTCAAGTACGTAGGCTCGGCCAAAAATATCCCCTTAGAACCCGCATAAACGGTTTCAGGGCTTGTCTACCTCCCCGGACGAAACTTTGTCCTTCGGCAAAACCTCAAGACAGAGAATTCGACAGCACAGTGCAAACAGATCTGTTCGACTGTTATATTTAACAGTTCCCCCACAAGGAATATATGTGGGACAAGGCCGAGTTTAACGTGGGTTTCTCCGAGCCCGTAGGCTCGGCCAAAAATATTCCCTTTGAACCCGCCTAGACGGGTTCAGGAACTGTCTACCTCCCCGGACGAAACTTAGCCCCGCGGCAAAGCTTCGTCCAAGTTCCTCTATGCCGAAGCAAAGAGTTCAACAGAAATGAACAGTCTGGTCGACTGTTCCCCAAGGCCTTCTCTCCTACTAATCTTATAGTAGGCGGAAGGGTCCAACACTCTTTAGAGGGAGGACACCACAGCATTGAAGTGCTCATCAAGATTTCTTTCTGTGCGAAATGAGTCCTATGTTGGATTTGAAGAGACGTCCGCAGCCGCCGCATTGAGATCTCTGTCTTTTCTTTGGATTCTTTTTGTCTCTTCTATTTGCCTTCTGGTGTTTTCCAAGAGTGTTGTTTTTTCGTGGACTGCTCGGTTATTTCTACAGCTTCTGTTCCCCAGTCGACCGAATCGATTTCTGTCTACAGCTAAGTGCTTTTCTTTTTTTTTTTTTTTTTTGCTGATCCTTGAATCGTGGGGCTCAACTTTGTCTCTTTGAAGATGCGAGTTCGGAAAAGAGAATTTGTTTGGGTAGGTAGATGTCTGGCATTCCGGTAACGTGTCCGGCCCATCGAAGTCGGTCATGAGACATGATGGTTTCTAGGCTATCCATCTTTGCGTGGCGGTGAACTTCGTTGTTCGTGATCCGATCCTGCCACGTGTTCCGCATGATTTGATGGAATCTTCCACGCTTGCGGGTGTCTCTCCAGTAGAGTACCAGATCCCACAGGCCTACAGGAGAGTCGATATTACAACAGCTCAGTAGATTATGAGCTTGGTGGTTTATATTAGCCCAGGACTACCGAAAACTCTTTTGAATAACTTACCGGATGCTGCGTGGGTGCCCTTGAATCGGTTATCGACGTGCTTATCCAGCGGATGCATTTGATGTTGATCCCAAAATTCTATAAAAAGTAAAGTTCGTACCTCACATATGTGCAGTGGTTGAATTGCTTCCAATAAAGCTTCATTACAACTTTAAAGGTTCGTTTGTTTTCTTTACGGTATATTTTGAAGATCGGTATAAACTATTAAGAATGTTATTGAATATATAAGTAAGATCTCTATTAAGATACTCAGGGGCACTTTTATAATAGAACAAAATTAAGACATTAACTAACGTGCATAAACCCCAAAGATCATATTGATAGACTGTATGTGGACAGAAAGGAAGTTCTAATCAACATTTCAAATACATGGAGGTCTAAAGAAAGTGTCCCATCAGAAAGTTGGCGATCATGGCTCTCCACAATTTTCTGTCTTCTGCAGCTCTTAATAAATGTAATTTTTTAATCCCTCCTAGAGCTTGCTCCGCAATCCGTTTACTCAAGCACCTAGGTAAGGTTATGCATTGTTTTCCTCTATCCCTCTTGCCATCAATCTTTCTTGTGTGTATCAAATTTTCCCAGCTTTTTTTCCTCATTATGTACACTAGAAATTTCAACTGTCTCTTCCTGATGTTAAGTATAAGCGTCCTTTTTGTTTTCATTTTTCTTCGCTGATGCTCACATGTTTGGTCCATGATATTCTCAGTATCCTTCTGTAGAAGACCTTTGCTGTTGTTTCTAATCTCTTCTTTATCAGGTGAGAAGATTGTCCAGCATTCACTGGCATATTAGAGAGCTGACATTACATACTTTTTCTTAGTTTCTAACGAAATATCTTTTATGTGTCGTGTCCCTTCATGGCGTAAGCGATCGTGGCCCTCCACACCTTCCTGTCTCTTGTCTCTACCTGGTGAACACTGCTAGCAAAGCGGTTATGTTTACACTGTAAAAGATCAAAAAAAACTCGGGCGATCAAGCCCATAATTCGATCACTTGATCACAACAGTACCAACTTAATAAATTTGTGTCCTTTTTATATTTCTCAAAAACCCTTTTCTACCGTCCATTTGCTTAAAATCATCAAATATGTTACGCGCTTGCTTTCTCCCTCAATCTGTCCTGTATCAAATTTTCCAAACCTCCTTCCTCGTTATGTACCCCAGAATTTTCAACTGCCTCTTTCTGATGTTAGTATAAGTTCCCTTTTTGTTTCCATTTTATCCAAAACCTCGTTGTTGTCCCCATGTTCAGTTGATGTTATCCTCAGCCTCTTTATGTAGAACCACATTTCTGTTGCTTCAAGTCTCTTCTTCATTTTTGAGGAGATTGTCCAGGATTCACTGCCATGCAGGAGGACAGATATCGTGTAACAGTTCAGTACACTTTTCTTTGTTTCTAACGAATTTTTATGTCCCTTAATACTCTGGCCATCCCAGAACATCTTCGGATCTCAGTGCCGCACTTTCTGTTAGAAAATTTCCCGGATATTTAAATTTCTCTACTTGTTTGATTTTAGTATCTCCGGTTTATTGTTGGCATATTGGGCTCAGCTACAAAATTGAAAAGGGAGAACAATTGTTAAGTTGTTAAAATAAAAAGAATTTTTAAAAACAATTAAAAGTAAAATATCACTTTGGAGACAAAAAAAGAATTGCTGTACAAGTATCATGACTGATTGCGTAAATAAAACTTGAGAATTGTAATATGATCTTGAACAAATGTATTAGAATTAACGAAATCAAGCTACTTCATTTCACAAAAAGATCCTTAAAAATGAAAATGAACCTCGAATAATTACATGTCAAATGTATTAAGATAAACTACATCAGTTTATATGGTTTCGAAAAAAGATCTTTAAAAGTAAAACGACATCCTATGTAATAAGAGACACAAATAAGTACATTTAAAATCGAAAACATCAGACTCTAAAACATCAGACTCTAAAGCATACGATGATTTGCAAAAATGTAAATAAATCCAAACTACGAGGGTAGGCCAAAAATTAGCCCCACTGACGAGTGATCCGATTTCTCTGGTCGGAAGCTCTGTCGGGGTCTGAAATTCTACGACGGCTTTTAATACAATACGGTGATAGCGCACTACCGCGAGTGGAGCGAAAAGCTTAAAAGAGGCTGGACAAGCACGAAGAAGGAGCAGCACGCCCCTCAACCTCCACCACTGACAAGAAGATTCTCGAGAAATAGTAATGGCGAATTATCATCGATAAGGTATTAGGTTCTCTGCAGATTCGGATCACTGCTCTTTGTCTCTACTAGCGAAGCGGTCATGTTTACACTGTAAAAGCACCAAAAAAACTCGTGCGATCAAGCCCATAATTCGATCACTTGATCACAACAGTACCAACTATAAGTATGCTTCTAGCAGAAAGCAATGCGACAAATCTAGAGATATGTTATGGCGAAAGTGCAGAAATTTTTTTCTTACCCTCGTAATAAAAGCCCAAAATAAAAATTAGCTACACATCACGTTCGCATAGGGTTTGAAATTCATAGTAAGAGTGGATAGGTTTACCTATCGTGCCGTTCACACACCTCTCCGTTCTTTTGAACAGGAGTAGAGATTTATCCTTTATTTCCTGTTTAGAATTGGGTTTCCTGTTCCTTCAAAAGTCTTCGCCTTGTCTTTAACTTCTAGTCGTCCCTTGAGCCTTAGGAGCATTATCAACTCACTTGAAGTGAATTGATTAAAACAAAAACGATGGTTGCCAATCATGGCTAAAAGGTCCAGTCTGCCCTGTTATTGAATCCGTAGCTAGGAGGAAAAGAGATAGATTCATATATTTCCCAAAGATAATTGTTCGAAAGTAAGTATAACAATTTCTACCAGAATTTGAACTCTGCTCGCTGAACTCACAATCCGAGCCTATAACTATTAGGTCACATGCACATCCACGTAATACGAAATCTTGTTAAAAACGGAACCCAAATCCCAAATAATAACGGACCAGAATAAATCCGTCTTAATCGAACATATCAGATTACATAGATTTCCTTCTTTTTTCTTTTTTAATCATTTGATAAACAAACTCCTGTGGCCTGGATAGGCATGTTAGATCCACTCATATCAGTGTACGTTATCTAGCAAAAGTTACCTAAAAACAGGAAATTAAATCCCTTGTTATTAGGTTGCTGCAAAAATAATGACGTAATAATGTCGTTTTTTGACGTATTTTTTAACGTCAAAAAACGACATTATTACGTCATTACTTTTGCACCAACCTAATACATGAGCCCAAGAAAAATACATTGGAATCGGCTACATCGGACTTCATTGCTTAAGAATAGTTTTGCAAAAATTAAAATGAAATTCCGGAAAAAGAAACATCAATGTGTATGGGAATCGATACATTGCTCTGTAGATGTTTAAAATTGAAATGAAACCACCGGTAATAAGAAAACATAAGTGTATTAAAATCAACGTGATCAGATTATATTGTTAAAAACTGATATTAAATCCTGAATAAAAAGAATCTAGGACAAACTTTATGCAAAATAGTGACGATTGCATAAAGTTTATCAAGGCTGTAGTTAGTCAATTGAGAAATTAAATAACTAGCAATAAAAAAAAAAACAAATCTGTGTTCCTAAAAATAAAAAAGCAAAATCAAATCGCTAGTATTATGAACCCAGAAGTCAGTGAATTAGTATAAATTATATAAAACTTTTTAATGTCATATATCCGTTCAGAACATAGGATTTACCCTTATATGCCTTTTGTTATAGATTTGCACATTCAATCTTTTAATCTTTGTTGCATTGCTGTCACGCTGTTTCTAATCGATGTCAACGCAGACCCGTTAAGTCTAAAAATATTTGCCACTGCCTTGCTTATATGCCTAGTATCATGAGCAATGGTTACAAGACATGTAAGCATGCCACTGGCCAATAGCGTAGGTTGATTTTTCACTTTCCTTTTAGAAAATCATCATTACACTCGGTAGCAAAAGTTTGGTTTCATGTGATAAATACGGCTACCAAAAATAAGATTAGTAGCTTTTACCAATTTTTGTGTATTAATTTTAAATACAGTCTGAAAAATGTACCGAAATACCTAATTTACTATTTCAAGAATAAATCAAAATAAAGTTGATATATTTTGTATTAGACTAGCATAATGGCCCGGCGATGCCCGTGTTTGATTCAAAAAGCGTACGACTCATACAACAATCACTATCACTTGACTTAAAATATTTTTGCCCTTCCTTGCCTTTTTCCGTGCTGATGTTGCCTTACTTCTTGCCTATCTCACACTGCGAATTTTTCTAAGCTCATTACATTTGTCATGAAAAATAACTAAACAAAATGAACACAAAACGATCAGCTTTAAAAAAGAACTCGAAACTGGAAAAACCGAATGAAAAAAGAATGTTAACAACAACAAATACTTTTTCACACCAAACCCAGTTCTGCGCAATCAGAATCAACGTTGAGTTTAAGCAAGCGAATGAGCCAATTGGAGTAAAGTGCGATGTAGATTTAAATTTTTCCCACTTGTGACGAATGCAGCTATCGAATTTTTTTGCATGCTAGCATGCTAGTTAACATTCGTGTCAATCAGCTGCTGGCTCTCACGCTGGCCAATAGAATCTTCCTGCCTATTCGTGGCAGCCAGCTATAGGTCAGTAGAAAATGGCCGCAAACTACATGAAAACTGCCGTAGAAGCATGAAAAAATCGATTATTTCCACTATCGATGGGAGTTGGGAAATGCAAAGTCGGTCTTGGCCTTCCCGCTAACTTGGTGCATGTGCATGTAAATTTTGGTGCAAATCCGACGAAATTTGCGGCCGTGCAATCGTTACACACACACACACACACACACACACACATCCTGCCTTTTATAGATAGAGATATATTTAACAGAAAATATATTCAAAGAAGAATTTTAATTATGAATCGCCACAAGCAAAATGTGCATACTATATTCCATAAGTAAAAACTAAAAAAAATATTGTAAAGGCTACTCAATGAACAAGATTTGTTAGATTCAATCTTTCAATCTAATTTGCATTGTTTATTGAAAATCACCATAAAACTACTGCACTGTATATGAGCTTGTTTCGAGTTTAAGACAAGAAAGGCATAACCTATGTAATCCTTTGCGTTGCTTGTGTATTTCTTTCATTGAACCAAGGTATATGACTGTTCGACAACCAGGCACAGAAGTGCCTGGAGAACAATAAAAAACCGACACGGTCTGTCTACCAAAAATAACGGACATATAAAAAAAAAAAAGATAAAAAGGCATATAGTTCATTATTTACATTATTCGGACTATTGTCCTCATCTTTGTCGCCATATTTATCACAACGTTTCGGCCGTTGTACGCTTTAGCCCTCTTCAGGCGGTTGGAACTTTGAACTGAACCCTTTATTTCGCTCACTGGGGTAGACTTTTGTGATAAATATGGCGACAAAGATGAGGACAATAGTCCGAATAATATAAATAATGTACATAATACCTCATCTCAGAAATATAGACAGGTATGTAGTTCCTATAATATTAGAACAATATTCAAAACTAGTTAAAAACTTTCCAAACCAGGATAGTCGTCTCAAATGAGAACATGACTAAAAAATGTTTTCCTTTGGTCTCAAGTATAAACCCGATCCATGTTTACCTATAGATTTTAGTATAAAATCAGCCACAATGTTTACCTATGGTGATTTTCTAAGGGGGCCTTAGATGTACCAAAAGGACGAAACTATGCGGGCATCCATTGAGGATCGAACTCACTGCACAGTTGTAATTGATCTAACAAGACAAGTATTCGAACCATTGCACCATGTGGAGGCACCCAAATGATTTTCTAAACTTAGCTTAGATGTGACACAAGGTCGAAAGTGTGGAGTACCCAGTGAGGATCTAACTTACTACTCAGTCGAAATCGTTCTAGCAAGACAAGCTTGCTAACCATTACAACACGTTGAGGTGTCCCTACAATGTTTACCGATGGACTCAAATATAAACATGACTAGTAATTACGACTTCCGCTGATCTGGACGTACTTAGACGTCTTAACGAAACTTACATTGTCTGCTGTCGACGTATATATACGTTTTTAAGTCGTTGTGTAAAGTCGGTTCCTAGTGTATCTGCTATAAATTCACTAAGTGCTATTTCCAAACCAGCGTAGATATATAATCGCATCCCATCTGATTTTCTTGGTGATGTATTTGTTCTATTGTGTTGTCTAGCTTAGTCTGTACGGCAGATTAATCAATCGAAATCAAAATGGTGGCTACCACGAAAAATCGCCGTCAGAATCTAAATACTCAGCAAAAAGACGCATTTTTATTTTCACCCAAAAACAGATAAACACAGTCAGGGAACAATGACAAAATGTTACTTCTATCAATATATAAAATTCTGTAACTTCAGTTAGTCCGTCCTCCTGTCCGTTACACACTCTGAAATAGCTATACATTGACCGCTCGAAACTAAATTTTGGGGAGAAGTGCAAACAGGTTAGCGGGTACAGAGCACAGTTGGTTTTACTAGGATTCGTAGCTTAGAACAATAAATTTTCATTCATTTTTTTTTTTTCAAAAATTAAAAGTTTTATTATTTAACAGACAAAATACTCACACTATTTAAAAGATAAATAACAAATACTTATTTAATAAAAATGCAATATTGTTTTTTGTATATGTAACAAATCACAAGGCCAAACACTTAAAAAGTTGGAATTTGAAATAAATATTTGCGCATTGCCATTTGTATGTCGCATGCTCAATAATAAGAAATCTTAATTTATTATTCGCTGTTAAAAAGGAAAAAAAGAAAATTTCTTCAAAACTATTGTTTTCCGTTAAATCCTATAAATTAAACAAAAGTACTAAAGTGCGGAGGAGGATATTTGCCAAAGTATTTTTCCAAACAAGTTTATTCAAATTTCATCGCTTGGTTTGCGAAATTGAATGAAACGTAAAGTTTGTAAATCTCGACAAAAAATGTTAACGATAACTTCTACAATGCTAAATATTGTGAGTATTCCAACACGCTTTAGCGTGTTGCAAAAAAAAATCTAGTAATAAAAAATAAACTAATTTCGACATTTATCAACCCAATAGCCATTAACATGTTGTAAATTCCATCAACCCATCTTTACTGGGTGCTGTATATTTGTGGCCTCATGCTAAATAACTTGTCACATACACTGTTTTACGGAAATTTGGTTATTTGACACAAGAACTTTCAAGCAATTTTAGGTTGTAGGACTTAATTCTAGAATAATTATTTATACGGTGCAATTCGAAATTCCCAGAAGGTTAAACGGATTGACAAGCACCAGGTGAAGGTCGGAGTTCGTAACAGCTGAAAGGTTTTGATAAAAACAACTGATATGAAGACAATAGTCTGCATGTAAATACTAGTTACCCCTCATCCCAGAAATACAGACAGAAATTAATACTAGAGTAAGTGATTTCTTTTTTGATCTTGTATCAATAACATTTCTCAGCATCCTTCTATCGAACCACATTTCTATTGCCTTAAGTTTCTCCTTTAACTGTGAGGAGATTATCCAGTATTTACTGCTACATAAAAGGATCGATATTAGATAATAGTTCAACACACTTCTTTGTTAACAACTAAATTTTCCTGTTTCTTATGCCTTTTCTAGCTTTTGGAAGACATTCCATGGACTGAACATGTGAGTAACGGCGAAGTTTTAAGGAAAATTTAAAAAAAAATGGAAACAGAAAGGACATTTATACTCAGAATAAGACGGTCGAAATTTCTTGGGTATATAATGAAGAAAGACGGTTTGGAAAATTGGACACTCACATGACATAGTGAAGGCAAGAAAACAGGAAAACAGCGAATAGCCTACCAAACGAGCTTAAATGTATAGCAAAAAGACAAACATTACTTAGAGCTACAAAGACAGGAAGTTATAGAGAGCCGTGATCGCTCACGTCCTGAAGGAACACTTCACATAGAAGAAAACGTATCAATAATAGTATCAACTTCATTGTGCTTAAGGTTGATCGATTTTACTCTCTAACCAGTGAGTAATACAAGTAGGTTGCAGTTTCAAAATGATTCTGGCCAATGTCTTGGCCACTGAGTTTTGTGACCATTGACGTCATACTTACAGAGAAACTTTATTTTCGCCAAGGCAAATCTTGACATGTCAGAGGAAGGAAAACGCATAAGATGCAATGGGATACAGACGCATCGGCAACATCCTTAATCCACAAACGTATAACTTGCTTGAGCTTTAGCCGTTGATTTGATGAAAAGAAATCAGTCCTGCAGGACAAATCAATCTGCTTGGTTAGTCACTTTCTAAAAGAAATGTATCCACCCATATTAGATGGGTGCAAAAGTTTCCATTTTACTATCGCATTTGAGAAAAGAAATTCAAGAGCCAACTGTACAAATCTCGTTGGTTTTGACAATAAAACTTCATTTTCTTTACATTGTTCGGACTGTTGTCCTCATCTTTATTGTCTTATTCACGACGTTTCGGCCGTTGTACACCCGACCTTCATCAGGTGTGTGGAATTTCGAACCAAACCCTTAACTTCATCGACTGGAGTAGATTCTTCTAGTTCCACGTGTCATGCCTCTTTTCACTTTTTTATTATTCATTCTCTCAGATGTTAATTTATTTTTGTCATATTTTTATTCATTTAAGGATTTTCATCCTTCTTACACGTTTTATCTGTCTATATTTCTGAGATGAGGTATTGTAATTATTTACACTACTGACATTGTTTGACTGTTGTCCTCATCTTTATTGTCATATTCACGACGTTTCGGTCGTTGTACGCCCCGGCCTTCATCAGGTGAGTTGAATTCCGAACAACGAATTTGTATAGTAAGATGTTTTTAAGAGGAAAAAAATACATACCAAGAAAAATTATTATCGGTGGATATAACCTTAAAAAACATTTCAACATCTAGTAATTCTAACATTTTTTATTATTCAAATACGAGAAATATTTTCCTATGTAATTATGAAGAATATACGACTATTTACACTATTTACATTGTTCGGACTATTGTCCTCATCTTTTTCATATTCACGATGTTTAGGCCGTTGTACGCACCGGCCGTCTTCAAGTTATCGTAATTTCGAACCGAACCCTTTATTTGGTCCACCGGAGAAGACCCATCTAGTTCCACGTGCTATGCCTCTTCCAGATATCCGGAAGAAGGCCGGAGCATGCAACGGCTGAAACGTCGTGAATATGACAAAGATGAGGACAACATCCCGAACGATGTAAATCGTTTAAATAATTACACGTTTTACTTTGTTTTAAATACACCCAGGCTACTTTTGTTTTCTTTTCATTCTTTTAAAGCCTTGTTTAAAAATATCATTTTCTTATATGCTCTCGTTATAATCTTTTTAAGCTTCTATTTTGTCATTCTTAGCTGTTATGTTTTTCTAATCCGTCTTTTGTTTGTTTCTCAAAATTTTAATTTTTTTTTTCTTTCTTTTTTTTTTTTTTTTTTTTGCTAGCTTCGTCATTTTCTTTCTCTTTCCGTCGTCTTTTTTTGCTTTCCCACTGCACAGTTCTGTTCCACCTGTGCGTGCCGATATCGCGCTAGTATACTTTAAAACTTAGCTCACCTCCAGTCTCTTCGCCTATGTAGGTCATAAGTAGAGCAAAGCACCGAAATTTCTCTACTAGAATCCCAGCGAATGTAAATATAGAAATTGCACAGTATTCACTATCGAAATATGTAATTCTATATCATCTCGTGGCTGATACGATTAAAAAGAACAAGAAAAATCTGAATTAAACAAATAAATACACATAAACGAAGCCAATAAGAATTGCTCTTCTCAGAAAAGAAGACATAACCAAGGGAGAGTAATGGTTCTTTTTCTCAAGTCTTTTTAAACCGGGTTTCTTTTTGTCACGTGTACACTTTCTATTTCCCTGGGTCTCTCATTACATATATTAGAATTTTCAGTATACTGTTTTCGCTTTTGATAAATACTGCCATTCGTCTTTGTTGTCTCGGCAGCCACAACAGATATAATTCATTTTTTATTATAATAGCTGTAAATCACGCGTAATCTATCCCTGAACAATGTGTTGCAGAAACAGAAACACTTTGATTTGTTTTATGTTGTCTGTACAAGGTTCATAATTATATATTTAGCGAATGAGATTTTCAATCCTTGCTGGCAGTATCTCTCAGCTGCTTTTATCCTTGCTGTCATTATTTCATTCTCTTTGTAAGATCGCTTATCTTCGACATTCTTTGTTTTTTGCTTATTTTTATTTTCTTCTTCTTTTTGGTGGGGTGGGACACTCTGGAGTAATGGATACCGGAGTTCGAATCCCAGTAAAGTTCGTTACATTCATTTACGTGCAAATATCCTTTGGGAATATATGAATCCATCTATTATCTCTCCCAGATATCGGTTAAATAACTAAACAGACTAGGTCGAATAGCCTTGATTGGCCAGCAGTCTACTTCCGAAAGTCACGTCAGCCTGCTGTGGGAATTCTTCTGCCAAGTTAATTATGAACTGTAAAGAGACATGATCGCCGAAGTGTGCCTCATGCATAACGTCTGAGGAAGGAAGGAAGGAAAAAAGGAAGGAAGGAAAGAAGGATTCTTATGGACCAAATACACATCCAAGAGATAAGAAATCCAAATACTAAGACAGGCTGCGTCCTATAGCATTGGCTGGCAACCAGCACATGAGAAGGACAACTCTGAATCCCCCGTCCTCACTTTCCAGTCTCGATAGAGTTTAAAAGCGTCTCTCTCTTTCTCTCTCTCTCTCACACACACACACACACACACACACACACACACACTCACATATACAGACACAGAGGCAGGACATGACGAGCTTCTCAAGGCTCTATCGCTATTGCCATGGAAAATGCTCGGGTGGACTACATTCCTTGGTTCCGCCAAGTCTAACCTTCACGGCTAGGACCCGCTATGCCCCTTTGTTTGTAGCAAACCATCCACATTCCCTCTTTGTTGCATCAGTCCATTCAAACAGCTTCCTCCCGCGAACTACTGTTCCGTGGAACAGACTCCGAAGAGTATGTTTCCTCGATCACTCCAATCTTAACCTGTTCAAGTTTAGAGTTAACGGTTATGTTTCCCTATAAACTACCCCTTAAACCTAACGCTCTACATCCAGTGGACCCGAACCTTGTACAGGGTGAACCTTCTATAAAAAAAACAAAAAAAAACTCACCAACCTTCAATTGGCTAAATGTAGTGAGTACAGATACACCACTGAAGACATGGTCAATCAGCAAGTGGTTCCTCCAGGAGGTGAGAAGGCCCTGGATCTGTTCCAGTGAGCTTTCATCCCTAGTTCTATGGTAACATTTTGTTTTTGCTATCGTTTCCATTGTCTGTCCTTGCTGCTATTCCTCTTTCTCTTCTTCATATTTCCTAAGCTAGAAGGCGGATAAACTTGAGTGAGCGGAAGCCTATGTTATACCAATCTTCGGAATAAGAATGGTCTACCTGCTTGGCTATAAAAAAAATCCAAATCCTGTAATTTAATTTAACGCGAAAACCTACCCCATAGAGTGAAATAAGCAAATATTTCAAACACTAAGCAAGATATCCTCTCTCTTTATTTACCACTTTTCCAATTCTTCTTCTTTTTTTTTTTTCGTATCTAAAATAAAAACCCATTCACTATAATATTATATGAGAGGTGCTGAAAATTTACCAGCCTGACCCAATTTCTACAATCTTATCAGTGGCGTAACATCTTGGTTGGCCGATTCATTTTATTTATACTACACCCAAATACAATGCGCAAGATCCACTCATGATAGAGTTTTACTCAATGAAGTTTTTGTATGTGTACAAGAGGATGAAATAAGTATTACAGATTGTGAGGATATGTAGGATAGATAATAAGCAACCTCTCGGGAGTCTGTTCCATAACAGTTCTTAAGAAGAATCTCTCCGAATGAAACTTCCTCCTAACCAATGGAACACGAAGGGAATCATAACAATTCAACCCTGTGTATGTGATATGGCTGGTCTTAGCTGTAAAGGTCTGAATAGGGTGGAACAAAGGAAAACAGTTCATCTGAGCATTTACTATGGAAATAGTGACAGCAACGTTTGGTTTGTGAGAAAAGGGGTTGTAGGGTAAATATGAACTACAATATTATGTTATACAATCTTCCAAATGATGACAGTCTTTTTATTTGCCTAAAAAATCTACATTCTAACTGCTTGTTTTACCTTGACGCGAACTCTTATCTCGTGTATTAGTAGGAAATATGCAAGTATTTCAATGTCCTGGAGAGCTAAATTCCCTTGTTACACTAATTTTGACCTTCACAACCAAGATTCGCCATACCACGTATACTGGAACGAACCATCCTCTTTGTATTCCATTAGTAAAGAGAAGTTCCACTTACACAGCTTCTTCCAAAGAACTGCTACTTTGCGAATCCGACCTTCGATGTTTTCACCATCCCTACAATGTTAACCTATACAAGTTAACTGCTATCTTTCTTATGGATCATCATAAACAGTACTTCTTACCTACTTCTTTTCCGCTCACAGAACAATTTCATTCAGTAACACTCTACTCTGAGTGGCTCTTGGACATGATACTGGGTGAACATTTCAAATGAATAAGTTGATTTACCTTCTTTCTTTTCTTTTCTTAATCATTTCAGACCATGCAAGGTGACAATGCCATTAGAATGCAGTGGGTTACAGGGAGGGAAAGTGAAAGAGAATGAAAAGTTTGAAAATAGAATGAGTTGAAGAGAGGAGAAAAAACAGGTTTCAAGACGACAAAAGATGGTGATTGATGTTAAATTTACACTTTTGAAGATTGTTATCAAGGAAGCAAGTAAAATGAAGAGTCTTCCACAGGTTTGAAGTGCGAGAAAAAGAATCTAGCGAATCCTACAGTAAAACAGTGATATCTAGCTGCCAATTTAATAGTCGGAGTTCCAGTGAAAAAATCCCATCAGAGCAGATGCCATGAAAATATTTTTAGAAGTCATGTCTGTGAGAAGGTGACTGAAACCGAGATGACAAATCAGGACTTTCTTTGGATTTTGTCAAGAAACTCGAGATGAGTAGCAGGAGCACCTGCCCAGATATGGCAAGAGTATTCAATGCACGGATAAATGGTAGATTTATAAATGTGCAAGATCGATTCTGACGAGAAAAAACCTTCGGGCACGACACAGTGACCCAACTTTCCTTGCAGTAGTTTTGTTTGTTTTTAATCATTTCACCCCCAAGAAAGCCGGAAATGCCACTAGTACGCAGGGGATTACAGAGAATGAAAGTGAGAGAAAAGACTGGGTATAGGTGAGATTGAAGAAAGGATAAAAGATGAACTGGATTTAAGAAGACAGAAGATGGCGATTGACGTTGCATTTAAATTTTTAAAGATCGTAGTTCATGGAAGCAAGTAAACGGAAAGAAGTTCCACAGTCGGAAAGGAAAATGTTAGCGTAGAAATGGCGGTTACATTTTACTATTTCAACAGTAAAAGAGTGGGTCGTAGATGCCAATCTAGAAGCACGCTTAAATTCATTTATACGGGGTTCCAGTGAAAAAAGCCCATCAGAGCAGATGCCATTAAAATATTTGTAGAAAAGTCAAAGGGAAGCCACGGCATAGCTGTGAGAAGATGTGTCTGAAGTCGAGATGATAAGTCAAGATCGATTACATTACAGATCTTGGGATTTTACCAAGAATTTCGAGATGTACAACAGGAGCACCAGACAAGATATGACAACAATATTTAATGCAAGGACGGATGGTAGATTTATAAATGTGCACGATGGATTCTGAAGAGAAATATTTTTTCGCACGACACAGTGAACCAACTTTCCTTGCAGCAGACGTAGCAATAACTAAAAAAATCTGCTTTTCAAATTCTCGTGTTATCAGTAGTAAATATGCAACTATTACAGCCACTAAGTAGGCTATCCACTTTCTTTCTAAATTTCACAATTGTTTTCGTGTATCGATGCGTGCGACGGGGAATTCATACTTAAAATAAAGTTTTCTTCATCATGTTATATGAATGGTGCGCTTAAAATTTCTGCTCCACTTCCTAAAATCTGACGAATTATTAAATATAAGAGTTTATTTCTAAATGCCTTCTTGGGAAAGCCGGATTTTTTCAGCACTCACCGTATTATTTTCTCTCTCTCTGTTGTAATGGAATGTCCCACTCTCCCTATCGCCTATTGTGGACTGAATATATCAGTATATATATATATATATATATATATATATATATATATATATATATATATATATTGTGTGCGCAGGATATACCAGGCGAAGTTACTTCGGGAATTAGTTGGAGATTCGTCTTCAGCTTGTTGGTCAAACTCTCTGCCGCCGGGCAGAGAGGATCCCCAGATAAGGCTATGTCGAAGGGCAGATTCTCGCGTCGGGAAACACCTACCCGACCCCGTTTCATACGGGGTCTACAGGGAATTTTTGGCGGAGCCTACTGGCTCGGATACCCCACGTTAAATTCGGCCTTGTACCACATCTGACTGCGTGGGGCGGTTGGTAGATATCCTTGCTTCTGGAATTACTTGGTTGCAAACCGATTCCCTGTCTTTCAGTAGTGTATTCTCTTTTACAATAAACCTCTCTTTATTTCATCTACGCCCGTGTTGCTGTTCTTTTCACTCTAGTACCACCTTTGTCTGTTTGTAATCTCTTTAAGGACACAACACTTTCCCATCAGTCTTTTTCTCAACTAACCACCAAACATCTTCCTTAGAGGTTTGAAATTTCTTTTCGGTACACACACGCACACACACACACACACACACACATACACACACACACACACACACATATATATATATATATATATATATATATATATATATATATATATATATAGACCGGGTGTAACAGCAAAATTGTCCATCTCACAAAATCTTTAATATCTAAAAAATACTAAGTTTCTTTTTTCTGGATAAGACGTTTAGCCATCTTGATTCCGTTTTTCGTAAGAATCGCCGAAAAACCCTTTGAGTTATTCAGTTAAAATCGTTATGTGTCACCTCCATTGTCTTCTCAAGTGAGCAATGGTGAGAGGAAAAATCATTCAGGTTTTCACTAATGGTATCAACATTCATACTCTGGCTTCGATTTTTAAAGTCCATTCAAGAATCATCAAAAGAATGGTGAATAAGTTTTAAAAAGGGAACAGTATAAAGGAAAATTGGATCAAGTGAACACAACTGGAAGATGGATCATCATTTCAACTTAGAACTAAAGAGATCAATTAGAAAAGATCCAACTCAATCTATAAGAAAAATCTTGAAAATGAAACCGTACGTGAAACCTATGAAGCAGCTTGTTACTCCAAGACAGAAAGAGAGGGTCAACTTGAATAAGTTGGAAAATCATCCTGGAATAATGTATAGATATTTGAATTTTATTTCAATCATTCATGAGCTTCCGATCGTTACCTATAATGAACATATATAAATATTTTCGTTTGTGATCGATTCCCTCGCATTCTTGTTAATCTTGGAGAGTAATTATACATTCTTATTACTTAGAGTCCAGTAGTGTTATAAAAATCTCGGAGAATTCCATTAAGACATCTTTAACCATTTCTAAGATACAACGGTTCAAAGCTTAATTGGGCAATTTTGCTGTTACACGATTTGGACACTTTTGCTGTTACATCCGGTATATATGTAATGTAATGATTATTTGAATGATTATACCGAGGAAAAGTCATTAACTGTTGTCTTCAATTCTCCTCTGTCTACCATGATCTTCATTAGTTCTTCCCTCGGTATCGTTTCTTTATACACTTCAATATTTAGTTATCTTTCAAACAGACTGTAGCCAGTAGCCTGACTTCCCACTGGGGGACGCACATATTGTTGACCAGTGCGACGAGCAATAGGTCATGAAGTGTTGGATTTATTAGTCATGCTGTCTTGTCAATTGCTTTCACACTTATAAGTACGATTCCTTCATTAGTAGCGGTTACAACTCGAACGAGCAAGCGTGGTATTCAGCTAATCTATCCCATTATATATTGAAAGCATCACTTATCATTCGCCATTGATCACTGCATTTCAAGCCAGTGCATATGTTGGTCTTGTTCTGGCATCCAGTTTGCAGTCGCAGACGTGCTGCGGCTTCCCTCTGTCTTTTCTTCAAGTACTTTAATTTATAGCAACTGTTACGACTAGCTACTTTCACTGGTTCCCAAATTATACGAATTTAAGCGCGCTACTAGGTTGGCATCTCGGTCCCACCCTTTCACTGTTGAAAAGGCTAAATGTAGCCATCTCTTCTACTCCAAGAGCTTCTTATCTCACACATCTCATCAGTGGAACTCCCTTCCTATCACTTGCTTCAGTGATAGCTATAATCTTCAAATATTCAAATATAATGTCAATCGACATCTTCTGATGCCTAGACCTTGGACCCTGTCCTTCTCTTTATCCTTTTTCCCAAACATTCCTCTCTACTCTTACTCTCACTCGCAGTAACCCGTTGCGTGCTAGTGGCACTCCTGCTTGCGGTGAATTGCTTATATAAATGCCTGTCTATCTAAGGCAACTGTAAATCTACTGCACGTTCCAGTTTCTTATCATTGAAATTGGGTGCGCTCTGAATTTGATGATACATAATCACAGAAAACGATTAATGCGCTTGTCTCTTTCATACTTTTCTTTGTTTAATAACAAAGTAAAACACTTGAAGTCTGATCGCATGTCGCCAAGGTCGATACAGAATCTGATCGAATGTGGTCATTGTCTGTACAGAAGCTGATCGAATGTGGTCATTCTTCGTACAGAATCTGATCGAATGTGGTCATTGTCTGTACAGAATCTGATCGAATGTGGTCATTGTCCGTACAGAATCTGATCGAATGTGGTCACGGTCCGTACAGAATCTGAACGAATGTGGTCACGGTCCGTACAGAATCTGATCGAATGTGGTCACCGTCCGTACAAAGCCACGTGCGATTATAGTCCGTACAGAGTCAGGGTTGCGTGAGATCACAATCTATACAGACTCAAGGTGGCGTCCGATCATAATCTATACAGAGTCACGATCGCATGCTGTTACCGTCTATACAGAGTCAGCATGGCATGCAGGTGTCGTCTATACAGTCTGGATAGCATGTGGCTATCGTCCATACAGTCATGATCGCATGTAGTCATCATCCATACAGAAACCTATCGTATGTAATCATTGTTGATAGACTTTTGAGAGAGATATTAAAAATATACATTTTCCAGTTATTATGTTTGTAATGCATTTTTGAGTGGCTGTAAAAACAAACATTTGCATACAATATATTAAACAACTTATTGTTTTTTTTTCTAGTTGAAAACGACGTAGTTGTTGAAATATGACTCATTTCAGTAGAAAGTGAACAAGATTTTATTTTTTTAGTTGGCTGCGCTCAAAACGATAACTATTTCGTAAGAAACATTATTGAATTTTTTTTTCTTTTTGCCAGACGCGCTCAAATTTTGACTGACTCAACCAAAATTGTGATCTTTGCGTCTAAACCGAAAACGTTTAACATTCCGTGAACTTTTCCCAGTACTTTGATGAAAAATCATTTTTCTATTGATTATATTAGTTTTTATAAAGTTTCCAATTCTTTTTGTAAATAAATATTTGCACGACGTGGATTCTTCCTGAACCGAAACTCATATACTTCTTAATGTCATGTCACTTCAGGACGTAGGCGATTATGGTTCTTCACGGTTTCCGTTTTCCATGATGTGTCATTTCCTCAGATCAGTTAATACCCAAAACTAGAGAGCCCAATCTACCCCATTTAACTTATTGCTGAGGGCGAAGGGTAGGTGATTCATGCCTTTCCCAAGGGCATTTATGTGAAAGTTAACGCTAGCAGATTAGGCTGGAATTTGAACACGGCTCACTGGTTCCACTTTCCACACCGATAACTGTTACGTCAACTACAAATACCATACGCCAATATTCTGTCATGACGCCAAAATTTTCAAACTTAGAAAAAAATAGTTGCAAATCATGCTCTAGAGATCAACCAACACTCAATAACAAATGTACTTTATCTTACTTGTAAAATCCTTGATATTGTCAGCTATAATAGTACACGTGTAACCATCTTAGCCTATCTGTTAAAGTCAGCAATTTTTCTCATTCAATATCATTATACTTATAAAATTTTATAGAATAAAATAAATCTACATTTATATCTCGTTAAAATTTGTGATTCTATTTTATCACATCTCGTTACGAGTCCCGTCAGGATTTGAGAAGCACCATATTGTCTACAGACATGACAGCAGTGGTGTTTAAAGGACAAGAGTCTGACGGAACCAATCCAACTTGAAGCTGGTTTTGAATTCAGAGTTTTCCTTCTTTAAGACGGGTTGCTAACTCAAGGCTACAGAGCCCAGTCAGTCGTGCTATTTAATCTATAGATAAGGCAGAGAAGATGGGTTGCTAACTCAAGACTAGAGAGCCCAGTCAATCGTGCTATTTAATCTATAGATAAGGCAGAGAAGATGGGTTGCTAACTCAAGACTAGAGAGCCCAGTCAATCGTGCTATTTAATCTATAGATAAAGCAGAGAAGATGGGTTGATAACTCAAGGCTAGAGAGCCCAGTAAATCGTGCTATTTAATCTATAGATAAGGCAGAGAAGACGGGTTGCTAACTCAAGACTAGATAGCCCAGTCTATCGTGCTATTTAATCTATAGATAAGGCAGAGAAGATGTGTTGCTAACTCAAGGCTAGATAGCCCAGTCAATTGTCCTATTTAATCTATAGATAAGGCAGAGAATACTGGTTGCTAACTCAAGGCTAGAGAGCCCAGTCGGTCGTGCTATTTAATCTATAGATAAGGCAGAGAAGATGGGTTGCTAACTCAAGGCTAGATAGCCCAGTCAATCGTGCTATTTAATCTATAGATAAGGCAGAGAATACTGGTTGCTAACTCAAGGCTAGAGAGCCCAGTCGGTCGTGCTATTTAATCTATAGATAAGGCAGAGAAGATGTGTTGCTAACTCAAGGCTAGATAGCCCAGTCAATCGTGCTATTTAATCTATAGATAAGGCAGAGAATACTGGTTGCTAACTCAAGGCTAGAGAGTTCAGTCAGTAGTGCTATTTAATCTATAGATAAGGCAGAGAATACTGGTTACTAACTCAAGGCTAGAGAGCCCAGTCGGTCGCGCTATTTAATCTATACATAAGGCAGAGAAGACGGGTTGCTAACTCAAGGCTAGAGACCCCAGTCAGTCGTGCTATTTAATCCCATAGATAAGGCAGAGAAGACGGGTTGCTAACTCAAGGCAAGAGGGCCCAGTCAGTCGTGCTATTTAATCCCATAGATAAAGCAGAGAAGACGGGTTGCTAACTCAAGGCGAGAGAGCCCAGTCAATCGTGCTATCTAATCTATATATAAGTCAGAGAAGATGGGTTGATAACTCAAGGCTAGAGAGCCCAGTCAGTCGTGCTATTTAATCTATAGATAAGGCAGAGAAGACGGGTTGATAAGTGTATTTGTACGACAGTGAACATAAAAAAAACTCAGCCAGATATCGAACTCAGTTCGCCGATTTCTCTTTCCGAGTTGCTAACCGTTGCACTTCCATTGATGCCAGTTTGTTTTATTCGTTCTAATCTAAAATCTTATTTTAGTGATTCCTTAGCTTCCAAAGTTTTCGTCTTTTTTCAGGAGACATTTTAACATAAAATAGCTCATGTATTTTTCAAAGTCTATATTTCAAGTTTAATATGAGAATTTTTTCATTTCATCATTTCACCCCAAGGAAGGCTATACTGTCACTAAGACCCAAGGGGTTACTGAGTGTTAGAGACTATGAGTAAAAATACTATTAATGAACAAGTATTATGACAGAAGCTAACGATTGATATTTTACTTAAGATTTTGAATATCAATTTGTCTCGGAAGCAAGAGGCCGGAAGAGAGTTCCACATAGAAGAAACTCTTAGCATAGAACTTTCGGTTAAATCTAGCCATTTCAATTGTGAAATGATGTGACCCTGCTGCCAATCTATTACTGCGCTTAAATTCATCAGAACAGTTACCATGAAAGTATTTATAGAAAAGGTAGAAGGAAAATGATTGAAGCCGAGATGCCAGGGCAGGACCAATGTCATTGCAGATTCTTTAGATTATCAAGAATCTCTAAATATATAACAGTAGCACCAGACCAGATGTAATAACAATATTCAAAGCATAGACGAATGGTAGACTGATAAATATACACAATAGATTCAGGCGAGAAAAATTGTTTAGCATGATACAGGGAATCAGCTCTCCTAACAAAGAACCTACTAAAAGGATTTAATATAATCTTTCCGCTGCATGTCACTGCATGTCAGAGGAAAACGTTAATCCAAAAAGGTGCAACGAGTCACTCTAGTGGAGGTTAGCATCTGCCATGCGGATGGAAAGGGTTCTCTCAGAGAGTAGTTTCGTTTTTGAGGCGTTAAAATTAACAAGCCATTTCTTGCAACACAGAACGTAGATCATTTTTGAGGTCAGATGCCAAGTTGACCTTATCCAGTCGCCCAGACTTACTACTGAGACAGGAATGAATGGTTTTGTCATCAGCATAGAGCGAGTTGAGAACTGTCGCCATCAGGAAGGTCGTTAATGAAAATTAGGACAACGATTTACTGTGAAATTTAGCATGAAAGTTGATATTCAAAGTCGTGAAACACATGTTGACATTAATTGCCATGATAATTAAAAGATTCCAAAAGCTACTCAAGAGTCCAAATGTTTTTTTTTTTTTTTTATCATTTCATCCCAATTAAGGCGGGAATGCCACTAGTACAAAGGGAGTTACAGGGAGTGAAAGTGACAAAGAAGATTAATAGGAAAGATTGAGAAAAGGACCAAATATGAATGGGATTCAAAAAGGAGATAAACAGTAAATTTATGTAGTAAGGACACAAGGGGAAAAAAGCAGCTGCCATGAAAATATTTAAAGAAAAGACAGAGGGAAGCCATGTTACGTCGGTGAGAAAGTGATTGAAGCTGAGATGCCTGGTCAGGATCGATTACATTACAGATCCTTTTTTGGATTTTGTCAAGTATCCCATGATATACAGCAGTAGCACCAGATCAGATATGGTAGCAGTATTCAATGCATGGACTAATGTTAGATTTTTAAATGTGCAAGATGGATTGAAAAGAGAAAATATTTCTGATACGACACAGTGACGCAAATTTCCTTGCGGTAGATGCAATTATTGATTCGATTCAGATCAGTAGAAAACGATGTGAAAGAGAAGGTAAACAAAGCAACGTTCTTTTTTCTGAGATATTTTAGTTTGGTAATGGTTAATACTAATGGTAGGAGCGTAAGACAAGGACGTGTCTTATCACCGGATTTATTCAACCTTTAAAGCGAAGCTATCCTAAGGGAACTGAATATTCTACCTGGATTGATTATCGGTGGGCACAATCTTAAGAACATAAGACACGCAGATGACCCGTGTTTACAGCAGACATAGGTAGAAAATTACAGAACCTCCAAGACAAATTAGTAATGGTAAAGCGAAAAGAAAGGACTTACTATCAGTTTTAAGATGCTTATCCGTTTAATGGAATTCCAACTCCCTATTTAATGCCGAAATTTAATTTTCTCGTGAGCTTTGAAATAATAGAAATATGATATTCTGCTTTCACAGTGGTAGATATTACTCAGGTTTTTGTGCATATACATGTTTGTGTGGATATAATTACTGTAGGCGATGATATGTGTGTTTTATTTTGTAGTTTTCGTGAAGTTATATTTTGGAAAATAATTTGATTTCAGAAGTTGAAGGATATCATATGTATTAATGCTGTGATATCAACAACAAAGATGAGGACAATAGTCCGAAAAGAAATAGTGTATATTATAATAGAGCTTTTCGATTTTCTAGCACCAATCTATAGAATTTGAAGAAGGATTGTCTTCTTTAAGATTTACAAGATTAATTCGTTTAAAGCCATTATGATTAACAAAACTATAAAATTATTCAGTTAATCTACAAAATATCTACCCTGGACATAATCGCGTACTTGTAAAATCCTTTATTTGCAAATATATAAAAGTTTATTTACATTATTCGGACTGTTTTCCTCATCTTTATTGCCATATTCACGACGTTCCGGCGTTGTAGGCGCCGACCTTCTACAAGTTAAATGGATTTTGAACTGAACCCTTTATTTCGTTCACCTGTGAAGATTGTTCTAATTTCACGTGCCATGCCTCTTCCGGGTGTACCGAAAATATGGAGACAATTAGAAAAGTCCCTCTAGAAGATGGCACGAATATCTAACCATCTGATATTCCTACACTGATGCAAAGACTTACGACTCATCCCTTTATGCTTGGCACTAAGACGTCCCGTCAATTCAAGGAGAGCTCGTTTGGTCGCAGAAAAACCTGGACACACCCTTGTCGGAGAAAGAATCCAGTACAACCGTTGGATAAAACTGGAACTGTAATCTGATATCTCCCAGGCGCTCGTAGCCTCCTTCAACAGAATTATCAATGAAGAAGACCGAAAGAGTTTCCAAAATGACCTGGATAAATCCTTCAGACATGAATTGAAGGCCTACCAAGTCCCAAAATTAAACAGTTTAAATAATAGGAAGGTGATGCACAAGGTCCTTCACACCCCCCTCCAGTGAAGTCAGTAATCAACATCAGTCAATACCAGCTGAGTGCCTCTGAGGATTCTGTACTAAAAAAGGGTCTCAACTTCGCCACAACCATCATTGGAAATCATTGCCTGAGTCGAGGAAATAGCCTTGAATATCTTTCAGGCTCAGGCGACTCAGAGAGTAGCACAAAGAGCCTTGGCAGCTAACAATCAGCAGAAAATACCGTCTTTTAGTAAACCTTCATATGACATATAAGACGCAGTGGAATTTTAATATATATTTTTAATAAAAACTAAGTGCGCCTTATATGCCGTCAAATACGATATATATATATATATATATATATATATATATATATATATATATATATATATATATATATATATATTGTATAGCTGGGCACTCGTATTCGAGGATACCTATCTACTGGGGAAGCTAGCCAATCCCTATTGCAGAGGCTTGTTCAGGCGCATTTGTGTTTATTCATCACCCACAAAGCCTACCTGTATTTTATACTGCAACTATGTTGAGCAAACCTCAGTTACAATTTATGGAAAAGTGCGTGTTATCTAGCGTGATCAACAGTTTGAACAAGGCCAGCATGCTGAAGACCTCGGCCACGATGAACTTGTGACTTCGTGCTAGCACAGCTATCGACGGCACCCAAGGGTCTCGTCTACCCAATTTCACTCACAAGGCGTGGTATGGTTTTCAGGCACTTTCCATTGGTGCCGCATGCTGGGATCGACCCCTCCAGTCCGATAACATCATGACGTCTCCTCCCTAACAAATCGACCATGGTGAGATTAGAATATATATATATATATATATATATATATATATATATATATATATATATATATATATATAACGAAAATAAATCCTAAAGAGCCAGGAAAACCTACCTAGGTTTCACCTAAACAGATCTTCAAGGTAAGCTCTAATTAGCGTATTGAGCACTCCACGTTTTAGTCTTACTACTAGCTTGTGTTTTTTTTTAGACTAAAGTCTTAAAGCACTGAATGATTTGTTTCGCCCTGTTCTAATGTTTTTAGTTCTTTCTTTTTTTTATTTCAAATTTTTTCCCAGGTACCGATTTGTTTCGACATATCTACAAATTGAGCTATCCTTAGGTGTTTTCCAAATGAGTTTTACTATTAGCATATATATATATATATATATATATATATATATATATATATATATAACAAGGATAAGCAAGGTTTTGAGTAAAGGACAAGTTGCGACTGTTAAAACTGCGATACCTTATATAATAAATATAAATGTGCCCTGGGTCTTGTCATTTGAAAAAACTCATTTGTGCCACTTTCGAAAATCCAGGATACCCATGGATATTAATATCATCAGTGCCAAATCAGATGGGTACTGAAAACTCCTGCAAAAAAAAAAAAACGTAAATGAACTTGCGGAGATTCGAAGAATAACAAATGACGTAACATCAATTTAAAACATCAATACTATACGTTCTTGCTTCAAGTGTCTGCCTAATATGAAAATCCTGTGTAAATCTATGCACGTTTCTGTCTGTGCGTATTCGCAAAAGAGAAAGTCAGTGTTTATGCATGTACGTACCTGAATATGCACCTCACTCTCCTCCACTTTCTCTCTTTCTCTCTCTCTCTCTCTCATACTTCTTTCTTGCTTTCCCAAATTCATTTTCTCAGTCTTTGGCAGCAGTATGCACTTGGCATGTCTCCAGAGCATTCTTAGTCTGCTTCAAAGCATCTCGATGACTGCAGTTTACGAACACACATCTCCACTGTACCATTTTCTTATATTAAGATAATTACATAATCAAGATATTTAACATGTGTTTCTCTTAAGCCGACTTTTCTATCAATCTAACTCTTTCCTTTTACTGTTTTATATAAACACAGGGCATGGCTTTTAACTCAGCTGATAAAAACACTTCTTAGAAAAATACATCTCTGGAAAATATTCTAACAAAAGACGGAAAGTACGACACTATTATCCGTAGGCGCATTAGGATAGCGAAAAATCGTTTTCCAAATCTAAGCAATGTATGAAGAAATAAGAAATAATTCGACAGAAACAAAGAAAAGAGTATTGAACTCTTACGTAGCAGCTGTCCTCCTATATGACAGTAGCGTGAAAAAGAGACGGCCATGAGCATCTATATTGGGAGGGCATCCAATCAAAGAATGAAATAAAAAAATTAGTTTATATTTAATTTAAATAAAGTTTTTATTTCATGTTTCATCTGTTTTTACATATTTAAAACGTCTTCCTTTCTCACATTTCTCAGTACTAGGACCTATATCCCACCTCCTACTTGGGTCTTAGGAGCATACAATCAAGGATCTGGCAGAAGTGGGGCAGAGTGTGCGACAGACCCAAGCATCCATATTGGGAGGGCATCCAATCAAAGAAAGAAATAAAAAAAATAGTTTATATTTAATTGTAATGAAGTGTTTATTTCATGTTTCATTTGTTTTTACGTATTTAAAATGTCTTCCTTTCTGACATTTCTCAGTAAGAGACCTATAAGCACCCGCTACTTCAGCATTTAGGTCATACAATCATACAGTTGGCCCCTGGCATCACAAATCATCATCAAATCTCTGCACGTCACTGATGACAGTGAATACTAGATAATCTCCTCACAGATGAAGAAGAGACTTAAAGCAACAGAAATTTGGTCCTACAGAAGGATGCTGAGAATAACATAAACCGAACGCAGAAAATGGATACAGAAAGCACATTTGTAGCTAACCTCATAAAGAAACATTTGAAATTTCTCGGCCACATAATGAAGAAAGAGGGCTTGCCAAATGTAATACTCGTAAGGCAGACTGAAGGCAAGAGAGACAGAAGAAAATAACGCTGCTTGAGTAAATAGATTGCGAGACAAATTTTAAGAGAGATATTAAAAAATACAAAATTTATTAAGAGCTACAAAAGACAGGATGGTGCTAATACAGTGTGAGGTCTACCTCCCGTTTCGTATATAGCGTGAGGTTTACCGCAACATCGAACTATTATGTAATATTGTATGTGTATATATATTTATTTATACCTTGTATTATGATTTACAATACATACATTTATTTGCAATAAACACCTCGTATATCTTCTAGGAATGACCCGAATAGATCATTGGAATTTTTTCTCATCATCTTCCAGCAAAAATGATCAAGATGTGACTGGAAGAGCTGACTACCAACACATCGCATTTTCTTGAGAATCAACATGAGGAGAGGGGCAGACCTCCGGGCTGCACCTGGGTAGACGACATATTGAGGTAGACCTCATGCTATAGTAGCACTGACAGGATATTATGGAGAGACACAATCACAAACGACCTGAAATACAAATATAAATTTTGCACATACCTAAAGAAGTTACATTAATGATTCCGACGCTTTAATATGAAAAAAGAAACGTTTATTTTAAGTAACAATATTCTTAACTCCTTTGTCAATACACTTATTTTAGTGGTGACTATTCATCACAGAGATCAAAAATTAGAGTGAAAATTTTAGATAATAATCCAGTAGTTAGCTACGTGTTAGTTATCTAACATGCAGCTGAGGAGAAAACTATTAGACCCAACTAAATGGAAATAAAAAATTTTTGAAGATTTTTCCCTCTAAGTGCTTTTTTACCACTACAAGGAAATTGCAGCACAACATGCGAAAAATTAATTTTAGAAAATATTTTTTTTTTAAATTTGCATACAATAATAGAATTATTTAAATCAAAATAAAACTACTATGGTCAATATTTTATCCCCGAAATATATGCCCATTTTGTTGATGGGTAGCGCAAATTACTGCTGTGTACAGATGTGTTTTAAGAAATTACCGATTTAAACATGTAAGTTAAAGGTTTATCTTCCAACATACAGAATAACTTCAGTAAGGAACTGAGCTGTCATTTGTGAAATCATCATCTTAAAAAACAAAAAAAATTAGATTTGAGAAAAAGAATGGTTGATGCTTATGAAGCAAGATAAAGATACACAAAGTTATCAAAATGTTTCCAAGTGTCAAGAACTGAAGGGAAAAGTATTATGAACAAGTTGAAAGAGAACTGCGTATTACAGGACAAGACTGCTAGCGGTAAGAAATAAAATACCAAAATAATGATCATTTTATTCCGAGCAAGGCAATAGAGCTACTAAAACGCAAGGGGGTCATTGAGGGTGAAATAATATGAGAAAAAACAAAATATTATTAAAGGGAGAGAACAATAAAAGAACAGGGATTAAGAACACGAAAGATAACGATTGACATTGCATTTTAAAGATCAATGTTGATTGAAAAGCAACAAGCCGGAAGTGAGAAAGGAAAAGCTGTTACCAAATAACTTATGGTTACATTTCAACTGTAAAACATAAGACCTTGCTTCAAATCTAGAACTGCGCTTAAATTCATAAAGTGAATGTAACATGTTCATTAGAACAATTAACATGAAAATATTTATGGAAAAAGTCACAGTGAACCTACGTTACAGATTTGAGAAAGTGGCTGAAATTATCATCCTTTCTCATTATTAATGTAAGGCTATTTTTTTTAATAACTTCACTCCAAGCAAGGTGATAAAGCCACTAAGATGCAAGAGGTTACTGAGTGTGAAAGAATATGAGAAAAAAAAGTAAAACATTATTATGGAGAGAGTACAATAAAAGAACAGCAATTAAGACAAAAAGATAACGATTGAAATTGTATTTAAAGTTTTAAAGATCAAAGTTGACTGGAAAGCAAGAGGCCGGAAGAGAGTTCTACAAGCGTGAAGTGTTATAGAAGAAACTGTCCACTTAGAATTTCCGGTTACATCTAGTCATTTCAACTGTAAAATGATGAGATCTAGCTGCCAATCTAGTACTGTATTTGAATTCGTAAACTGTAGGTGCTAAAAGCAGAACATTCACCAGAAAAATTACTATGACGATATTTATAGAAAAAGCATAGGGAAGCTAAATTATGGCAGAGGAAAAGTGACTGAAGCCGAGATGTTAGGTCAGCACTGATAATATTGCAGATCTTTCTTTGGGTTTCATCAAGAATCGCTAAATGCATAGTGGTAGCACCAGACCCGATGTAGCAGCAATATTCAAAGCACGGACGAATGGTAAACTTATAGCACGATGAATTGTCTAACATGACACAGTGAATCAAACTTCCTAGCAGCAAGACCTTGTAATTTAGTCAATATTTCCACTACATGTCATCGGAAATCATTAACCCGATAAGGTATAACGAGTCACTCTCCTGGAGGTTAGCATCAGCCATTGTAAAGGAAAGCAAAGAAAGTTCTCTAAGACGATTAAAAGAGAGCAGTTTCTTTTTTAGGGACGTTAAAATTAACAAGCCATACCTTGCCCCAGTTAACAAGTGATTGTTATTATTTTACTTCCGAGATTCAGGAACGAAAACGTGAAAGAAATGTATCTAACGACCCTAGAACAAGTGCCAAGTGAATGACGGGATTGAAGTTTCAAAGGAGCAGTCACCAGAACCCTGAACAAGAATGGATTGCAGAGTCACAGATCAGGAACAAATTCATTTCACTCAACGCGAAATCAAGCGTAAAGGATAGCTAAACAAATATAAAGAATTCTAAAGCAAACAAACCTGTATGCACAATTTGGGGGATGATATTGAACCAATAATTCGGTTCTGATAAGTTGAACGAAAAAAGTCACCACGGAGAAAAAAAAAAAAGCTCATTAAAAAAGGCCGTTTAGCATTCGCAAATATGATTTCTAATTCGTCGAACGAGTACTGGAATATTAACTTTTACGACATAACCAGTAACATTACGTTTCGATATATCACACGATATAAGAAAATAAAATCTTGAAGTGTGGTGACGGTCATATCATTTGGGGGTGGATTAATATAAATGGCACCAGAACTTCAACATAGTTGAAGGGGAAATAGATTTGCTAAAATATGAGTCCATTTTCTTTCTTTTTTTTTTTTTTTTTTTTTTTTCGAAAAGTATTTTACTATCTGCTATCCAATTTAGGCTTCGTAGACGATTAATCTTTCAACAAGCCATATTTAAAAAAAAAAAAAAAGAAGAAAAAACGCACATTAGAATAACTTAAGAATATGACTAGGTTAACTGAATATCCTCCTCGATCGTCTGAAATAAACCCAATGGCACATTTATGTTATGAAATAAAAATTGTTGTTTATAATTAAATCTGAACAAGTTTGAATGATTCTTCACAGAATAATGATTGAGAAATGTCAAAAGCCTTATCGAAGGCTACAGACATGTTTGTTTCTACTAAAAGAACCTCAACTTAGTGGACGCAGTGGAAATTTAAACGGAAGTCATTATAATAAGCTATTGTTAATTACGACCAAATATATCACAATGTTTGTCGTTTAATGGCTTTAGAAGCGTTTTGTTTTTTGACTTCATTCCAAACGATCTCTTTTTATTGTAGTGTATGCAGCTATCATAGCCGCGAGAATTTATAATTGTCAAAATTATCATTTATTGTTTCTTGCTTTTAAATATGAAGGTGGAAGAAAATAAACAAAGTTATTTGGTATAATATTTTTTTTATTTTAAGCCATTTTTAACATACGACGAAAAATGAATGCTTTATAACAATGACAATAGTGGGATCAACCGTTTCCATTCTACATTCATTGACCGAACAATTATTACTGTTGGTTAAAATTTATAAAGAAAAGCCTTTCAGGTCTGCTGACCGTTATTGCTCTTTCTAGTACTGATGGGGAATTCCTTCCTAAAATTTTGTTTAAGATAGTGTTGAAAGTCAACATCTTGATTATATTATTATTTTCCAAGCTTACATGTGTTATCCATTGTAGTTTTTGCTGCTACTGGAAGTTATGTGATTTTGTTCATTTTTTATTATTTGGTTAAATTCGTCAGTCGCTAAAATGTGATGAAGGATTAAATTCTTTAAGCCCTCGAGGATTCATTCTTTTGAAGCCATTTTTAATCATTTATCTGAAAAACAAAAACGTTTGGCTATAGCTGACAGCTTAGGCATTTCTAAACTATCTGAACACGCATATGATAGACTCGTCAGATCAAGACTATTTAAGGACATGAATCGAGCTAATATTTTGTTTTTCTAACATTTTGTGGTGTTGGATAAAGTTATCCTTAGCGCAATCTGGAAAGCAAAAGACCATGGGTCAAACAAAATAAAAATTTACCAACAATACCAAAAACCGATGTTAATCCAAAGAACGTAATTTTGCATATTTAATGGCATATGAGCTCCTTCAAAGGATGAAAACAATTCATTTGCACAATGACTTCGAACAAATGAAGGCAACAATTGATACAAAACATCCGAAATTATCCTATTTTAAAAATTTGCGTAGCGCTAAACATTTTTGTAACCCTACCATGAGAAGGACAAAATTGTCATGTGTTTACTATGAAATGTTTATATATATATATATATATATATATATATATATATATATATATATACACTGCTACCAAATTGCGTTTACAACATAAGTGGTAACATTTAATTTGTATTACAGTTTAAAAACATATTTTAATATGTATTTTATATGTGTTAACTTTTAAATCAAAATTTTTATATATATAATCAATGACAACAAACTTCTTTTTCATTCATTGTTGTATAGAAAGCATTGATATCTGCACTATCAAAATTAAGTCGTGTCTTAGAAAAATGTCAATGTGTTTACACTCAAATAAAATGTAAAATAAATATAATAGAAGCTTCTAAAAATATTTTTTTCAGAAGTGGGTGAAGTAAATAACTATAAAAATGATTTAAATTTTAATAATATTCAATACTTTTACCCCAGAAACATTAGTTACGATTTAATCCCTGCAGCGTTCATAGTAATCATTGTTATCATCTGCTATTTCGCATACTACAAATTAGTCGATGACATAATTATCTAAATATGTAAAAAATAAATCTGTTTAAATAGATTTTCGTAAAAGTGTACGGTTTTAATAAAGTAAGTGAACAATTATTAAATCTATTATTATTATTAATAATAATAATGCAAGTATTAAAGAATTATTCAAATATTTTCTCTCGTTCTCAGCTATGGTGATTTACTAAGCGTAGCTTAAATGTAGCACAAGACCGAAAGTATGTAGCACCCAGTGATAATCTAACTCACAACCCAGTCGTAATTGTTGTAGCAAGAAAAGCTTGCTAACCATTACATCACATCGTGATGCCCCAGCACTATGTAGCTATGTTCAGAGTAGGAAACTTTAGAACATAAATGTCATGCTAAAAATAGAGAATTTTTATAGACGTAAGAGAAGTTCTACTACAACTTACTTTTCTCTGTGTGTAAAATAGTTATTTGCTAATATATGCAAAAACAAATAAAAAAAATAATAAATTTATTCAAAGTAGAAAACCTCAAGGACAGCACTGCCGACATCAGCAAAAGAGGTCATACGAAGGGAAGAGAAAAAAGATTAAAAAAAAGAAGTGGATGAAATTTCCAAAATAATAAAAAGAAACAGCATCATATGCCAAGAAATGTCCCTTGATATAGAATGTTAAACAAAGGTATTAGAAAGAAATGCAAGCAGGCAAAATATGAATGACTCAACAAGAACGGCGTAGAGAGAGATACGGAAAATTGTTTTAAGAGAAAAAAATTTATAAATTTCAGCCAACAGTAGCATAAGCTCAGTTAGTTGTGTGCCATGCGTGATAGATGCTTAGGGGATCATGTATTTTTCGATACATGACTGACGAGGCACATTTCTTTCCCGCAGTAGCTTGCCATTTACCGCAGTAAGTTGCTGCGGTAGACCAGTTGCCATCCAAGACTATAGAACACAGTATGTCCTGCTATTTATTTATAGCTGGGGGGAGAAGAAGAGGATTTATACCTTTCTCAAGTGTATCGTAAGTAAATGTAATGTATTCGAGTGGAATTTCGAACTCGGCTTTCCGATTTCTCAATCCGCGCCGCTATCCATTACTCCACCGTACTCAATCAATAAATTAAAAAAATATTCCATTCTAAAGAAACAGCTAATATTACCATTATTATATTTAGAGTAGGAAATTCAAGCAGATTTAGCTTAACGACAAAAATAATTTTAGAAAATAGATGTCTTGCAGAAAATGTTGTTTGCAGATAAATTTTATAGCGATAAGACGACTTCTATAAGAACTTACATTTTTCCATCTTTAGACGGGTGTTTGGCTAGTTTTATAAAAATACATAATATTCCAACAAGGTAATGTTAGACAATTTCTTTCTTTGATTTTTGTCTCTATTCGGTTTGGAAAGGAATCTCCTTCTACGAGTGATGTAAGTAAGTCGTTCGAACGACTACTTCTACCAGCAGTTGATGAAAAACGTCCAAAATTATTTAATAAACAGTGTATAATATTCTATCAAGAATGACTGTTTCTTTAATCGCAAGTTAAAAGTCACTACAATTTGGCTGCGAAATTTCCAGCCATCCGATATTTACCAAATGCCGTTTTCCTTCAGAAAGGAAGTGATCAGAGCTCTTCACGACGTCCTCTCCTTCGTAGCTCTTAGGAATGCCTGTCGTTTTATTATATCTCCCCCCTCCCTGTTCCATCATCCATTTACACAAGCTCATTAGATAGGTAACTCGATGTTTTCCTCTGTGTTTCTAGCTTTCACTATGCTCCAAGAATGTCAAATTTTCTAGACCTTCTTTTCTTGTGTATCTTAGGAATGCCAACTCTCTCTTCCTGATTTTACGTATAGTGACTTTCCGAACGTAGCTCAGATGTGAAATTGAGGGCACCAAGTGAGGATCGAACTCACTATTCAGTTGTAATTGTTCTAGCAAGACAAGCTTGCTAACCATTAGACCTCCTCGAGGTGACCCCTGCTTCTACGTATAATTGGTCTTTTGTTTCCATTTGTCTCAAATCTTCATCGTTACTTATATGCTTCGACTATGGTATCCATATTCGAAGCATATAAGCAACAATTTTGTATGTTTCTTCTCTTCATCTGTAAGGAAATGTTCCAGCATTCACAGTTATATAGAAGGATTGATATTACAGAGCAGTATAGCGCTTTGTTGCTAGTAAATTTTTCCTCCTTTTAATATTTTGTTTGGTTCTTGTAAGGTAGCTTTCCTATTACAATATGCATATTCAGATTTCAGTGTCACATTTTCCGTCAACTCTTAAGATATTTCCAGATATTTAAACTCCTGTACATGTTTCATTTTGACATCTCCAATTCGTAGCTCGCGTCTTGGTGTTTTTGTCTTGCTGAAAACACTATTCTCTTAATACAATTTATGCTAAGTTCTTTCTCCTGCTTTTCTGTAGCACCTCATCCTGTTGTTTCCTTTTGCTAGTGAAATACAACAGATTCAGTAGTTTTTTCGAAAGCGTTTTCTATTCAAAAGTGTTGTAATTTTACTGGAAAGATATCGAGGGACTGTCTGATATTAAATAAAATGTCAATGCATTTTATATTTTGTAGAATAAAGTTAAACAAAAACAGAAATCATCTTTGAGACAAATTACTTTTTCGTTTTATTTCTCCTCTCTATTCCTTGCCCTTATATTTTTTAAATACATCCATTTTAACAGCAGTTGAAACATTGCCAGCGGCGGGACCATTCCAGATAGTAATTGTATTTGGTACAAATGTGTACCTGGGCTGAAATAGTGTTCACAAGAATTGATGCTTGTCGTTTTGATATATTAAATATACAGGGTGCAACAGGTAAATTATCACCATTTTATATTTTTAATTTCGCACATGCGTATTGTTTGTTTTTGATTTTATCGACTGCATTGTATAGTAGAGTCAGTTGGGCACCGTCTGTGAGAAAAAGTGCACCATGACGCAATTCACTCCGCCACAAATTTGGAAACGGCATGCTGTTCTGATTGGCATTCGTGCTGGAAGATCCAATACGAACATTTCAGTGTTTGTGTGTACATCTGAGGACAGTGTAGAGAATTCTAAAAGGTCCGGATGAGTCTAATGGCGAATACGAATTTACGTCAGCTCGGAAAACTCACTCCGATCGTTCTGATAATAACAGAACGCCCAAATTTGTTGGTGAAGGCCTTAGACTCAACAGGCAGGCCTATATCAAGTGCCTTAAGGAGATAGAGCTGCACTGAGTCAAAAGGGTGATTGCTGGAAGACCCTATGTCTGGCAACAGGATTCTGCATCATACCACACAAGCAGGAGAATACAGTCATATCTGTCAGACAATTCTTGCGATCATATCACCACTTACATCTGCCCTTCTAACTCCCCAAACTGCAACCCCCTTGATTATTGTGTGTGGGGAGCAGTTGAGCGAGAAATCAATAAAACTCCTTGTAACACCAAATTTGACATGAAGGCAAGGATTATGACAGCATTCACCAACTTAAACAAGAAGATCGCCAACTGATGCAGGAGATTCTAAAGTCCTCTGGAGGCTGTGGTTGAAAGCAAATGGCGATTTTATTGAATAAATCTACTCTTTAGTATTTCAAGATATTTTTGTGTAATTTTGGTGAATGTATCTGCTAAAATGAGATGTCAACGTTATTTTCATGTTATGGGTCCACCCCTTTTTCATATAAGTGGACTCTACCAAGCGTACCTGGACTGCTGCCGTTAAATACCCAGAGTTACAGTCAGTGAGGGCAGTCGTAGTTGGTAATCGGTAGTCGGAGAGTGTGAGAATATACGAACGGAGATAGTGTGAGATAACCTCTTGTAGAAGTCAGTTACAAGCACGTAGACACTAAGGAAGTCTTTCTTCGAGACTGTATATATCTATCTGTATTTGCTACTAACCACGTTCCTGGACTTACTAACAGTATTACTCTTTGTATTATTGTGTAAATACATTTTATTTTCTTATATTTAATTATTGCGTTTGTTATTCCTTGGAGACCGAATTCATCTCGGAATCCACAACATTTCATTTTTGCGTAATTTAGGCGAAAATTTATCCATCGCAATCCGCATATCCTGTCTGTCATTATCACTGTTTTTTTTTGTTTTTTTTTTTTCTTGTCTTTGTTTTTTTGTTTTTTATTGTTTTAGACTATTTTAATTTATGGAAGTATTTTTATGTTCAATGAGAGAAAGGCATGACATCAGAGAAAGCAAGTTGGTGGGAAAACCTATGTTAAAAAAGATAATTAAAATTGAGTAAAATGCAGATAAAGAAGAAATGGCGAGATGAAGGAGGACGCTGGTGCAAAGGTAGAAAGTTAGACAGGTGGAAATGGTGGAATATTGAAAGGAGAGGCAGATATAAAGTAGCGAGAATTATTTATTTTACCAGATGAAAAGAAAACAGCCGCTAAAATAGAAAAAACGGTCGACAGAGATTGGCATATCAGCATATTAGCGCAAATAATTTGAGAAAGGAAGGCAGATGTCCAGAAAATCTTGCAAAGAGTAACGGTAAAGGAGAGAATGGGAGATAAGAAGAGAGAGTGGGAGAGTGAAAAGTGAAAGGGATAAAGAGAGGGATGGAATAGAGAGAGAGAAGGAATAGAGAGAGAGAGAGAAGGATAGAGAGAGGGAATAGAGAGAGAGGGGAAGGGAGAGAGAAAGGGAAGGGAGAAAGAGGGATGGAGAAAGAGATAGCTGGATAGAGAAAGAGAGAGTGGGATGGAGAAAGAGAGGAGAGAAATCCGGTCAAATGGGAGTGATATAAAGAGAGCTGTTTTACAAGTACTGAAAGACATGTGTACCAACGTTCTGACAGAAATTCTTGCTTGTTTACCTTGAAAATCAGTATTCAAAACTTTAACGTCTACTTGAAGGGTTAGAACTTTTGTTATATGAACCAGAGAAAAAATACAAAACTCGAACAGCAGATAAGAAACATGGCGGTGTCAAAGCTGCTCGTTCTGGGTTGTTTGCTTTAGGTCCTAGATGATGAGGCTCTGAATGCGGCCATAGAGGAGGACAACAGCCAAACCTGTTATGAATTTGCCGAACGCTTCCAGGTTTCTGATGAAACAGTCAAACTTCACCGGCACCGCATAGCATAGTACAAGTTGAGCAAGTGGGTACGCCACACACTATGGGGAACCAGAAAACAACGAGTCACAACCTGTTTCTCGTCGCTTTCCCGGCACTGCAATGTACCCATATTTGATCCAATGCTTACCAGGTATAAAAAATGGGTTCTCTATGAATGTGCCAGACATTGGTTGTCACCATGGAATTCTTTGCCAAGACCACCAATACATGCACGCAAGATCATGCTCTGTATCTGTTGGACTAGTCGACAAGTGATTCTCTATGAACTGCTACCAATTTGCAGCGGTTGGAATATGTGCAACGGCCTCTGAAGCAGAAGGAGCGGGTGACCAGAGATACCATATGGCGACTTAGCTGAGAGATACTGTGCCATCCGCCTTACTCTCCAGACCTTACGCCAACAGATTGCCACCTTCCGGAGAAATCTTTCACAGGAGTGCGACAAGCCTTATTTGCGCCCAAGACTCCTGATTTTTACTGCTAGGGCATTGCGCAGCTGGCGGGACGTTGGCAAAACGTACTGGATGACGATCGGGATTACGTTGAGGAGTAACGATATGTTAAATTTGGTGTATAACTTTTTTCTAATAAATGAAAAACGGCAAGGACTTTTTTGTTGCCTTGTATATTATATGTATATAATATATATTATATGTGCCTTAGGATTCATATAGTTCTAGATTTATAAAGTTTAGTTAGTATTTATATACAGAAATACCTCCCACATTTTAAAAGTTGGCAAAAAGACCAAGGTAATTGCTATTAAATAATTATTTCACTGTTGAAAAAGAAACAGCAAAACCTTTTCATTCTCTTTTTTTCCCTCCGAAAATAGATAACGTCTATTAAGAAAACGACAGTGAAATAATTATTTAATAGCAGTAATCTTGGTCTTTTTTTCAGTATTTAAAATATGGAAAGTGTTTCTGTTACACCCTGGAGTTGTTGTGATTTATTTATTAGTCTGAGTTATAAATAATATATATATATATATATATATATATATATATATATATATATATATATATATATATATATATACAGGGTGACCCCAAAAAACGGGAACTTTTTAACAATCCAATAAAACCAAGAGTGATGGAAGAAAAATATTTTATTCATAGTAATTGAAACCTTAAAATATGCCATTTAAGAAACAATGATGGAATTTTCATTTTTCTGAAATTACGTCCTGTAGATGGCGTCCTCCTGTACGAATGCATTCTTGAAATCTGCTGTTGAGATTCCTCATTGACTGCTGCAACATCTCAGCTGGGATACTGTGAATTTCATCTTGAATTCTTAATGGCGAAATGTTTACTTGCTCAAGGCCACTGTCTCGTCGTGTTGCCACTTGCTCATGTCTGGCAATACGCACTTCAAAAATTACCGTTTTTATTGGTCACCCTGTATATATATATATATATATATATATATATATGATCTCTTAGTTATAAACAATTTCTGTTTTTTTATCAACTTATTCTTTGAAAAATAAAGTAAAATTACATTTATTCAGTTACATATTCACCTTCATTTGTAATGACTATTGACCACTTATAGGGCAACTCCTCGATACCTTTTGAGTAATATGATGTGAAAAAATTTTTTGCTGACATTTGAATCTAGTTTTTAGTCAGAGAAAGTTTCCTCCATCATGTTTCCTATTGATGAATGCATGGGGCTTGACGACCAAAGTTCTTTGGACACGTTGCACGTTTCATTGTGTTTTAAGAACTCTAAACGACGACCCACTACAGACACATTACCTTTCTTCCACAGAGTTCAGCTATAGGTTAATTAGTAAGACTTGTATCACTAAACTATTATTATCTCTAAAAGATTTTACAATCTAAAACTATTTTCTGGCTTTAAATAAGTCGATATGCCGTAAAAACGAATCAATCAATCAACAATAACGATCTATTTCGTGGAAGTGTAAATAATCTCCAGCTTTTTGCCGAGTTTATTCTTCAAATATAATGTGCAATTACTTTTATTCAATTCACCATTATTTGTAGACATTTATTGTCATTTATCAAGCAGCTCTTTGATATCTTCTGAGTAAATTTCCACAGGTTTTGTTTCTCGGCATTCGGACCGGAATGAAAGCGTAGGATGTTATTTCCGAGTTCAACTCGCTGATGTATCTGACTTCTCGGATTGATACTGAGTGCAAAGACTATTTTGACAACTTCTGGGGTGATTCACACATATTTATTTTTTGCATTCTTTTGGAAGTACGAAAAGAAATGTTAGTCTTGCTTCTGTGAGCGATTCTTTGTTGTATCCCCGAGTTTTAATATAGAAACATCCGTCCACCATTAACTTGGTCCAATCCAGACCCGTGACCACGGAAAAAAGTTATTATTTCAGATAAACAATATGTAATGATCCCCAAAGCAAAGCATCCATTTTCCGGGAAAACAGAACGAAACAACACAGAGAACACCTTACTCGACAGCATTGGAAAGAATTTGCAGCTTAAACGTGATAACAGTCAACTAAACTAAACTAATGTCAGCTGAGCAAATCGATGCCTGGCTATGTTAAATAATTGTTAAATTTATTTGACATTAACTAGGTTAAATATTTACAAAAAAAAAGCCAACTTAAATAGAAGAAAATAAAAGTTGGACGAACTAAATTATACATGTTTAGGTCATAAAATACCAAGTCAGATGTCGATTAATATTAGGTTGGTGCAAAAATAATGACGTAAAAATGTCGTTTTTTGACGTATTTTTTAACGTCAAAAAACGACATTATTACGTCATTATTTTTGCACCAACCTAATATTTCTGCCTATTTCTCTTTGTATTTAACTAGCAAACTATCTGTATGAGGTCTCCCTGGAGGGCATAGCGGCAACGATTTGTAGTCTTAATGACGTATAATATATTCTTTCTTGCCATATTGTTCAGATAATTGGGAATTTATATCTTTTCTCCAATGGAAAATATATTCAACTTAAACTTTTCCGACATCTTTATATATGATCGTAAACAGCAGTTTTAAGGAAAAATGGAAAACAAAGATATTTGTAATTACAATCAGACTCATTGGAAACAATGAAAAGAGTTCACAACTGCGTAGTAATATCAATCCTCATATATATCACAGTGAATACTGGGCAAGTTCCTCACAGATGAAAAGGAGACTTGAAGCAAGAGAAACAGAGATAAGAGATCTGAGCTGCTAGGTAACATCAATCTTCCTTTATGGGAGCGAATACTGGACAATTTAATCACAGATGAAGCAAAGGTTTGAGGCAATAGATATGTGGTTCTATAGAAGGATGCTGAGAATAGCATGGACTGAACGTGAGCTAGAAGGCCGCTTTAAGGTTGACAGAAGCAAAGAAGGATATACGTAGAACCAGAAAACGACAAATAATGAAGAAAGAGCGCTTGAGGAATATAGAGAAACTTGTCACAAATCCATAGAGCAATACGTGTCCAAACAGCCGTAAATGCACACTTTCTGCAGTTGGCTTTCTTCGCTAATCCGTACGCAACATATCCGGGCTATTCTATCAACCCCGGAGGCGATACATCCGGGTTGTTCTATCAACATTGCACGCAGCATATCTGGGCTATTACATTAACCTCGGAGGCAGCACATCCGGGCTATTCCATATTCCATCAACTGCTGATGAAGAACATCCGGGCTATTCCATCAACCCCGTAGTCAGCATAATATCACCGCAAGTAATACAACAGGAAGTAGCACTTAGGATGAAAATGCCGTTAGTCATTGTTGGAATAATTACTTAGTGATAAGCATTGTTGGAATAATTACTTAGTGATAAGCATTGTTGGAATAATTACTTAGTGATAAGCATTGTTGGAATAATTACTTAGTGACAAGCATTGTTGGAATAATTACTTAGTGATAAGCATTGTTGGAATAATTACTTAGTGACAAGCATTGTTGGAATAATTACTTAGTGATAAGCATTGTTGGAATAATTACTTAGTGATAAGCATTGTTGGAATAATTACTTAGTGATAAGCATATGACAAATATTTAATAAAGGAGAGTTCTGGAAAATACATAGAAATGAACAAGAAGGAATAACGCACCCACAGGTTTCTTCAGCCAGTTGTATGCCATGCGTGATACACGCTTAGGCGATCATGTTTCTTTTGATACATGACTAACGAGGCAGATTTTTTTCCCGCAGTAGGTTGCCATTTCTTTCTGCGGTAGACCAGTTGTCATCCAAAGCTATAGAACATACTCTGTCCTGTTATTTACCTATAGCTGGCAGGAAAAGAAGGGTATTAGCACGTAAGTGGATGTAATGGATTCGACTGGAATTTGAACTCAGCTCTCTGATTCTCCAATCCGAGCCGCTATCCATTGCTCCATCACAATTATTTATTTAATACACAGTATTCTTAAGACAATGGGAGCATATTGTTAGCCAACAGCCCTGAAAAAGATTTATACTGTACAATCACCCTCACAGTAAACTAATGCAACTGTCACTAACTACTCTAAATGCTTTTCTCGCACATCCCACTAGCGGAATTTCCTTCCGATACCTTACTAACCTGATAACTACAATCTTGAAAAATTTAAGTGCCACATCAAATGCCATCTTCCGTTTTCATCAAGCCTGTTCCTTTTGGTTTTTTCCTCAATCCTACTCATTTGCAGTTTTCTCGTTCCCTTTCATTTTCACTCCTTGTAACACCCTGCGTCTTAGTGGCATCATCGCCTTGCTTGTGGTGAAATGATTAAAGTATGAATTATCAGGTCATCCCATAAGTTCTGTCCGAATTTTAACTTGAATTCTAATTTTAAAATTCCTCATCCACCTTATTCTCCCGATCTTGCTCCTTCAGACTACCATTTGTTTCGTAGCTTACAGAATCATTTGGAAGAAACAGCTTTTGTAACACAGGAAAAGGTGGAAACTGACATTTTTGAGTTCTTCGAATCAAAGCCAAAAGAATTTTACAGTAATGGAATTAGTAAGCTTGTTAATAGATGGAAGGAAGTCATAGATAATCATGGAAAATACATTGTTGATTGAATCTGTAATTAAATGTAACAATTGGTCACTTGTTTTCTTTATTCAAAATTCGGACAGAACTTATGGGATGACCTGATAGAATAAAATAGAAACACATAATTAATAATAGTTGAAATTGGTTTTCATTAATTTAATCAGGCAACGTGGTTCTACAGAAGGACGCTGAGAATACCATGAATAGAACAGGTGAGTAACAAGCAAATTATAAGAAAAATGAAAAAATGGAGACCCAGAACCAGAAAAAATTGAAACATCTAGAGTACATAATGAAGAAAGGGGCTTGTCGAATTTAATACTCAAAGTACATATGGTAGGTAAGTGGAGTAGCAGGGAACAGCGAGGAATCTACTTAACATATATATATATATATATATATATATATATATATATATATATATATATATATATTTATATATATATGCACACACACACATACATAGATGGCAGAATAGATAGTGACAGATATAAGAAAACAAATTACTAAGAGCTACAAAGGAAAGGAAGATCTTGAAAGCAATGATAGCTCACTTCTTGAACAAAAAGAGTATATAAAAGATATCAGAATGGTAAAAAGGGTTCATATTGTTTCATGAAATTACTTAGTAGTCTACAAATCAAAGTATCTATATATTTCTACGATTGTCCCACTTAGGTTAAAGTTTAATGAACTAGTTTTGCTTGATCATTATGACTGTAATGAGAGCGTTCTTTCTTTACTGAGTACTCTTAATTTGTAGCCTTGTACCAAACTATGAGTTAATTTAAGTAAATAGCTATATAAAATTCCTGCTTTAATATGGTTGACAAGCGGAAAATTTCAGATATAAAGCAACGAACCGATATTTACATCCTAGATAAAAGATCTCATTGTAAATTTCGTAGGCAGACAGGTCATCGTAAAGTATACAGTTATTAATAGTGCGAGAAGTTTGCGAATATTTTAATTGCCAAAATGCTTCACATGTTTATAACCGATTTTAGATATATAACTTTATGACTCTCACTAGACCCTACATTGTTACCATGGAGCCTTCTATACACATCAAATATATACAGCTTTGTGGATCAACAGAGAAAAAGACAATAGTACAATTTTATTAACACCCGGTGTCTAATATTGTATAACATGTGCAATGTTGTTAGCAACGCCTGGAAAATATACGAGACTAAAACTTTATGCGTAAAATAATTGTTAATTCACTAGACTGAGTTGTGAGTTCGATCCTTGCTCGGTGCCCTATACTTTCGGTCGTGTGCCGCATCTAAACAATACTTAAAAATCATCATACATATAGAAATTAGATTTGGCCTTTTGACGTGGTGTAATGGTTAGTAAGCTTGTCTCGCTAGAACAATTTTGATCCTCATTGGGTACCCCACATCTTCGACCTTGTGCCAAATCTAAGCTAATCCGCACCTGTATATAACTCGCACTTGTATAAATTCAATTATCTTGACATAACTGGTTCTAAAACTGAGTCCATAGATAAAAACCTCTATTCGGCTGGGGAATTTCCTTGTCGGTACGAAAGGCTTCATTCAGCTTTTCATTTTGTCATTTGTTTGCACTTTATTAATTTGATATATATATATATATATATATATATATATATATATATATATATATATATGCAAACTATAAGCTCTATATTATAATGTGTAAAATATTCATATCCATTCAATTACATATATATATATATATATATATATATATATATATATATATATATATATATATATATATATATATATATATATATACCGTATTTTCCGCACTATAGTCTGCACCTGTATATAACCCGCACTCCTATAAATTCAACTATCTTGACATGACTGGTTCGACGCTACCGATCTGTTTCTATGAAGCTATGTTCCGCTAACCCTAACCCCGTCCACCCAAGGTTTGAAGACATAATTCATGTATAACCCGCATCGTAGGACACCTCGAAGCTGTGTAATGGTTAGCAGGCTTGTCTAGCTACAACAATTACGACTGAGTAGTGATTTCGATCCTCACTGGATACTCCATATTTTCGGCCTTGTGCCACATTTAAGCTACGGTTGGAAAATAACTAGGGCATCTCAGCGTGGTGTAATGGTTAACAAGCTTGTCTCGCTAAAACAGTTACGACTACAAAGTGAGTTCGATACTCATATGTTCCATACTTTCGGCCTTGTGCCACATCTAAGCTACGCATAGAAAATCAATTTATAACCCGCACCGTTATATAACCCGCACCCTACATATTTCGAGAAAAAAGTCGTGGGTCCGGAAAATACGGTATTCATGTTTTTCTCTTTCACTAATCCTTAGACTGTTGTTAGGTGTCCCTAAGCAAGTCGAATGGACTACGCCCGAGAGTTGCTTGAAGGAAAGGAACTACAATTCGGTGCCAGTGATACGAGGAAATTGAATAGAGCTCAACTGAGAAAATAATGAGAGGTGTTCGGTCCCAGGGGAAAAGCTGCCTGAGACATTACACCCTCATTACACTAAAGTGGGGGATCGGTAGCAATACTGATGCAAGTGTAATCAACGGTTGCGTGGGCTGGGCTGGGCAAGGAATAACTTGTCTTTCGTAGTTTTATCAAATTGCGATAACACTGCATTAGTCCGGTATTTTCTCGACAGACGGCGTTATATTGGCAGACTTTTCACAAAAAAATGGAAAATGCATGTGCAGCAATTCCACTGGAAACTTTGACCAAAGTTGTTCGCAGTAAATGCCTGGAAGTTAATTAATCTTGCGATGTCTGAATAAATTTTGTATTAAAATATCTATACAAGTTTTTCCTTTCCTGAAGTGTGTATGCATTTTTGGCGAACACTGTGTGTACATATATATATATATATATATATATATATATATATATATATATATATATATATAAACAATAAATGTTGAATGAACTTATCGCACTGGCCGATGAATTTTGAGTAACGTCGTTCATCAAGGTCAGATGTTCCGATAAATCTATTGAGTTATTGCCAGATATCATATTTATACTCCACAAAACAAACGCTGACTGTTGACGTTATAATTTCAAATTTGAAATACGCACCATGCTGGAGTCCGTTAAGAAATTAACAACATGATAGATAGATAGATAGATAGATAGATAGATAGATAGATAGATAGATAGATAGATAGATAGATAGATAAACAAACACTATAAACTAAAGATTAAGTGGGCGTGAGAGTTTTGGTGAACCCCATTTCCCACGCCCCGATAACCATTACACTTGGTACATGTCTGTCAAAGCTGTACTAACAGTTAAAAGCTGCTAAACCTATTTTGATCCTTGACAGGATCCAATTTTACATATATTTATATCCCTGATATTGAATACTTTAACTCATAAATATAGCATACGTTAAAATATATATATATATTTTGCTGTTTGCTTGGACTTGCTGTGCTGCGCTTCTAGCATCTTTGTTGTTATAATTTTTATAATTATATTTTTTTTCTCCCTGTCCATTCATCACGTCATCCATGACAGACTTTCTTCTTTTTTTTTCTTTTCATAATTTGTGTTCCCCGTTAACAATTCTGATGAGAGGAGACGAAACCGGTCGACTGGTGTGTTTGTTTTTGTTTTTATTTTAAATCTATCATGGCCTATAATATAAAATTTCTTGCTCTTTATGCCATAATACGTTTCTGTACTGTTTCAAACATATATATATCATAATGTGTAACGTCATTTGTTTACATTTGGATAAGCTTTGAGCAGATATGAATGTACCTGAGAGAATCATGGAATATTGAAGTTTAAAAGCAGTAAAATCGATCCTCCGTGGCTCGATCGGTTAAGACACGTCAGGCTATATGACGGTTCCATATAAGATACAGGTTCGATTCCTGTCGGAGGACGAATATTTTCTATGAAAATTTCTCGGACATTCAGGACGGTAAATGTTATTAATACTGTTTATTATAAAACAGAGCATTTACTTAAATATTTGTATCTGTAAAAAGAATGTATAAACATAAAAAATGTCTTAAAATAATTGTCGGACTTTGTCCATTTCATAATATATATATATATATATATATATATATATATATATATCCTTTGGACTTTGTTGTCATATTCACGAGTTGTGAGTTCAATACCTAAAGACAGTAGAAGGAACAAAAACTTGAAGAGTTGTGTTATTAAAGCGAATTAACTGGTACTGAGAGATCCCAAAATGGCATGGCACGTGGAACTAGAACAATATATCCTCGCGGACTAAATAAAGGATTCGGTTCTAATTTCCAACTTACAACGGCCGAAACCTCTGTCTTCCTGTTCGTTTGTTATCGAACTCCTCCTTGGGTTTTGCGATAGACCCCCATAAACACATATATTCTGAAACTACATTACCCAGGATACTTGGATAAATATATTTCATTTTGATCAAAGGGGGTCCGGGGGGTGGATAACTTCCCCCGCTGAATTTTTTTCCCTTTGATTTAAATTAAATTTAAATTTGAATGACTCCTCACGAAAATATAGAAGGAGAAAGCCAGAAGATGGAGGTCACATCGACAAGGTCATTGAGTAACACTGAAATGCATCATTTTTCTCAACAAATTATAACAATGATTTAACATCAATCATCATCTTCTTGTATGTATGGCACGCAGATAGGCGCTAGTAATTCGGCTAGTATATATATATATATATCTGTTGCATGTGAAGGATAAAAAATCCCAAAAGGTTTCAAAGGTTTACTGGACGTAAGTTTTCGTTTTTTTTATCTCAATGCTTTTTTTCAAAAGAAAAGTAGCTATTTTTTTTTTATGTTTAAGCTATATATTTAACTTTTCAATTTGTACCTTTTTTTTTCAAGTCGGTTACATGCCGCTGCCAAATTTTTAAGAAGATTGTGAATTTAGATTATATTGAGAAGAAATAGACAAATCACAAATGAAAAAAAACAAAAAAACAATACTTTTTAATTATTTATACGTTGCTGGTAGCCTTTAAAAGTAAAAACAAAATACGGTTTGGCTCCATTAGTTGATTCTTGTAGAAAGAAAGCATAAAAACAACATTATCATAAAGAAGTGAAAGGCCGATAAGAAAATGCGTGCATACTTGTGTAGACACACGCACACAGAGAGCTACGTTGAGTGACACGTTCACATATGCTCTCTCTGAAAATAAACATTCATTTGTACGCATATAAAAATCACATAAGGTGAAATGTAATTAATAGAAAATATACATCTGTACATACGCACATATATAATTTTAAGAAATGCTAGAGCGTATTTGGGAGAATAACAAAATAATGAAACGTGAATAAAAAAAAAATAATGAAAATATCAAAAGAAAAGAGTTAAATATCGCATAGTCATGCTTTTTTTTTTTTTTTTTTTTCTCGGGTTAAGGTTTTGAATTTGAATTTGGTTGCAACAGAACGAACCAAATAAGGCGGCCATTTATGTAAGCTAACAACAGGGAAGTGACGTAGCAGTGAAGAAAATGAATTACAAAATATTTTTCTCGCCTTTTTACATGTTTACTGCTAGTAAATTAGGTTCACTGTGTCCTGCCAGACAATTTTTTTATCAGAATCCATCTTGCACATTTATAAATCTATCATTCGTTCGTGCACTGACTACTGCTGCCATATCTGGTCTGGTGATCCTACGATATATCTCGCGATTCTTGACAAAATTCAAAGAAGGGTCTGTGATGTAATTGATGCTAACCTGGCATCTTGGCTTCAGTCACTTTAACGATAATTCCCTCTGTCTTTTCTATAAATATTTCATAGCAATTGATGGGCTGTTTTCCCTTATGAAGCAACCGCATGAATTTAAACGTCTTACTAGATTGACAATGCCGTTTTACCGGTAATCTAACTAGATGTAACCATATGTTCTATTCTAACAGTTTCTTTTCTCGCACTTCTCACCTGAAGAACTCCTTTCCAAGTTATTGCTTCTTTGTCGTCTGCAATCTTCAAAAATTTAAATGCAACGTCAATCGCTATCTTCTGTCTTCCTGAACACGTTCTTTTATTGTCCTTTTTCTCACTAAAGTTTTCTCTTTCATTCCCTTCCTTGCTTCCTAGTGACATTATCGCCTTGCTTGGGGTGAAATGATTAAAAAAAATATTTGATGCTTATTGTAGATTTGGTTTTTAATAGTATTATAGCATTATTTAAATTTTTGCAGTGAAATTTTTATATCTACTTCAACGAAGATAATATTTGCATTATATTACATCGTATTTAGATCCAACGTGCCAACAAGTCGCAGAATCAAGCGTATGTTATATTGTTTATTCATATCTCACATTAAAAATGTTGTCTTTTGCGTGTCATTCATTCTCTCGTTATATTATTGGGGATATACATAAAAAAAAAAAAAAAGTTTTGCATCTATGATTCCGGATAAAAATTCATCAATTCCTACTACCATTTTCATTAAAAAAAATGAAGTAAAAGAATCAATTCAGAATGTATGGAAACATGAATTATTGAAAGTGTTTCCTCTCCGAAAGCAAAACTCTATTCATCTATAGTAAAAAAAAAAAAACAAAAAAAAACAAAAAAACAAAAAAAAAACAAAAAAAAAAAAAACAAAAAAAAAAAAAACAAAAAAAAAACAAACACCCAAACTATGATTTTATAAAGTAATCGAGCAAGAAATCGCTTCACCTCCATATCCTAATCAAATATACCCGTGTTATGTTGACAGAAGAAATTACTCGACATCAATAAACAAACATGCCTCGTATTGCTATCATAAAAGAATATTTCACTAGTAAGTCGCGAGGTCCTTGACAAAATCCAGAGACGAATATGCAATGTAATAGGTCCTGATCTGACATCTAGTCTGCAGTCGCTTCCTCACAGAAATGCCGTGGCTTTCTTCTGTCTCTTCTACAAGTATTTTCACGGCAACTGTTCCGATGAGCTATTTTCGCTGGTTCCCAGACTGCATGAATTTAAGCGAGCTACTAGGCTGGCATTTTGGTCCCAACCTTTCACTGTCAAAACCGTTAAATTAACCGTCTCTTCCCTAATAACTATAATTTTCAAATATTCAAGTGTAATGTCAATCGACATCTTCTGACACCCTGAGCTTGTTCCACGCCCTTCTCTGTATCCTTTCCTCAAACATGCCCCATTACTCTTGTTCTCAATCTTCTGTAAAATGTAGGGAAGATCCGTTTGCTAATACTTTATATTTCTTTTAGGTTGTTTAATTTAACTACAGCTTGTTTACTTGTCGAATATAAGACTTATAGTTTCTATCCGAAATTCTAAGGTGAGGAGTTATTATTTACATTGTTCTATGCAGACTATTGTCATCACCTTTGTGTTTTCTGTAGGTTACCCAGAAGTCTCTTCTGCCCTCAGGACCCCTTCACCCGGCGATTGAAGCAGTCGAGGGTTAAAAAGATCGCAAAGATATTTAAAAAGCTGCTTGTATGGGTTTTAAAATAAAGTACAAAAAAGGCAGATATCTGGAGGGTTTTAAAATAAAGTGCAAAAAAGGAAGACATCTGGAGGGTTTTAAAATAAAGTACAAAAAAGGCAGACATCGAAAACCCGATGAAAGGATCCTGAAGAAGAATCGAAGTCAGTTTCTTCTGCCCTCAGGACTCCTTCATCCGGCGATTGAAGCAGTCGAGGATTAAAAAGATCGCAAAAATATTTAAAAAGCTGCTTGTATCGGTTCACAGAGATTATTTATATATATATATATATGTGTGTGTGTGTAATATAATTTCGATGAAGTCGTAAAAATTCACAGAGATTATATATATATATATATAAGGTTGATGCGAAAATAATGACGTAATAATGTCGTTTTTTGAGTATTTTTAACGTCAAAAAACGACATTATTACGTCATTGTTTTTGCACCAACCTTATATATATATATATATATATATATATATATATATATATATATATATATATATATGTGTGTGTGTGTGTAATATAATTTCAATGAAGTCGTTGTAAAAATGAAACGATAACTTGTCTCAGAAGAGTTTACAGAGCACGCATGATATATACTAATAGCATTCCTCTTCAATCTAATGATTAAAAAGGCTTCAAAAGCGTTTCTTGGCATTTGTGATGAAAGTATTCCGTTACGTTTCGTCTGAAAGCAGAAATTGTTAAAACAGATATTGTTTCCTATCCGTTCGAACAAAGCGCGAATCTGACACGAAGCCAGTGATGAAATGAGTTCGTAAGGCTAAGACGCTAACCGTAGCTGTTTTTAAATACTTGTTGAACCCATGACCTGACCCTTAGAAATAGGGACGTATATTCCATCGATATTAGAAATGTATATGTTGAGAACTGATTTTCTCAGCAGACAGACTCTCCCCACATGAAAGATTGGCGCACGATGATAAGCTTAGTAATTATCTACATATTTTTGGATCAAATAAACAGCTATAATTTTCTGGTTACCCAATGGAAATTGAGTCCAATAACGATGTAATGAAACAGCATGATAAAAACTACCTCGGTGTATGGAGCAGTCATTTAAAAAAAAGAAAAAAGAAAAAAAAAAACATTTACTATAGGATAAAAAAAAATTGAACATATGTAGAATAGGCAGCGCCAGAGGTAATTTCACCCAATAACGCAAGTTGTTACGAAACCAAAACATCAATTTGAAAATTCGAGACAGGTTCTTAAATAGCCTCGTTTGATCGAGATTTCCATATCAAGCATGGCGCCGTTCAAAAATATCTAAACTATCAGCTGTTTACAAGCGCTTTTTAAGATCAATTGTTAAAATGGTTTTGAGCGAGTGAAGTATCAAGGAGTTGGCAAAGATCATTCTTCTTTGAATATGGTAGACTTGACTGGTTTTTTGTTTGTGCATCACAAACAAAAAACTGTACCAAATAACAGAAACTACATCAGTTAAAGATTATCAACAGTAGCAAAAACTAAAATGGATAGCACGTGTAAAACGAAAAGAAAATAATGACATAATGAAGATAATGGCATTCCACGCTACTTCAAATAAGTTAGGAAGGAAATTAATACTGGAAAGAGCGATAACAGCCACTGGAATTGATAAGCTCATTTTCCTAATATAAAATTTTCTATTCTATTTTTAAGCCATTTTTTTATGTCAGCAGAAAACTAAAGTACAAACCAACATAAAAATATGTGTATTCTATAAATTTTACCGATTTGCTTATTTCAGGAATTTGTGTTTGGGATTTATTTACACTCTTTTTCCGAGCGAAAAATATTCGATGACATGACATGTTCAAACCAAAGTTATGAATTTTATTATATCGATATCATATTGTCCTTGCATTTCAGGTCATTTGGAACTGAATTAAGATTTTCATACGTACAAGTACCACTTCATATAGGAATTTTGTCCATGCTTTACAAGTGAGTAATAATTTAAGAATTTCATACGTTAACATCGAAATTCAGAAAGAACATTTTCTTGGAAAAAAACGCTGATAGAAATTTCAACATGCAATTTTTCTCAGATTATAATTCTTCAAAATTCAAGTTTTGTCCATAGCTCAGCAAACCTACTGCGTAATTACTAGTGTTACACTTACACAAATGCATTGCCTCTATTATACTCTATGTAATACAGCTTCAGTAATGATTATTATTCATACAAATACAACGTTATATAAGAAATATTTAATATTCATAGCAAATTACTTGCTTCATTGAAAATATTACTGTGGTTATTCGGTTTTATTTCATTCATCGAATTTATTCAATCTCTACAGTGAAGTTTTCCTCAAAGAGTTGGAGACTATACTATGATTTATTATCACTGCAAATCTTATTAATACAAAATTACGCAGATGACATTGTGTTGTTGGCAGACGCAGAAAGAACATTACAAGACCTACTAGACAAGACAGTAAAGGAAGAAGAATGGGCTATCAATCGTAAGTAGACGGTATGTATAGTAGGCAGCAAGAGAAAAGCCCAAGATGCGAACAATGAATTGAAGATGTGAAGATTAAACAAGTACAGAAGTTTAATTTTCTGGGAAGTGTTTTAACAGGGGATCGAAAAAGACACTGAAATCTGAAAGTGCATTGGAATACCAAAATATGCCTCAGAAAAGCTAAGCACAGTACGGAAAACAAAACAAAAAACATTGGTTAGAAACAGAAAATAGTCCTAAATTGCTATGTAATATCAACCCTCCCCTATAGCAGTGAAGGCTGAACAATTTCCTCACAGATGAAGATTGGAGACAGCATAAATGTTGTTCTAGAGAAGGATACTGACAATACCATGGACGTAGGGTGTAAGTAACGAAGTCGTCTTGAGGAAAATAGAAACGAATATGACATTTTGAATCAGGAAAATACAGCTGAAAATTCTTGGACACAGGAGAAAGGAGGGCTTGTAGAATTTGATACTCACAGTATATATATCGATATGTGGTTCAGTTTAATTTATATTACAATGAATCATTCATACAAAAAGCAAATTAGTAAAGTTAATGATATAAAATGGCACTAACTAAATTTTAAAGATGTATTAACCCACTAATCATTCGATGAATGTTATGATCCTTGTTTTTTAAAATTATAAACTGTATTAGGTCTTCCTTAAATACGCAAGTACTTTCGACGGTTCTTCCGGTCATCACCAGGCATGGAAACTATTTTGTTTTTGCTAAAATTCAGGCAGCATCCGAGACGAAACAATATAATCCAAATTGAAATGTTTTAAATGTGTTATTGATAACGGATACAAACTTGAGAAACGTGCAGTCGCAATGATATGGTTGAATTTTTGATAATTTAAGTGAGTGCGTTTTTTTACTAAGATGGCAATTTAAGAATTTTTTTGCTGTTGGAGTTTATCAGTCAACGTGGTACGAACTAAATAGTTCAATAAATTCAGTAATGTCTCATTTGTTATCCCGAAACATTTCCCGTCTGATGAGTTCTTTTAAATCAAATAAATAAATAAAATAATTCATTGTAATATGAGAATCCATCATATATATATATATATATATATATATATATATATATATATATATATATATATATATATATATATATATATGAAAATATATAGAAAATAGGAAAGAACTGGTAAGGTAAATAATCCAAAGTTCTTTAATATTTTTGTTATTATTTTTTAAAAATAGTGCCCGATACAAAAGTAGAGCATAGATATAATTATTTATTTAAAAATATGATTCCAACACTCTACATAAGAGTTCTCATGTTTCAAAACTAGAGCCGAAAACTTCAAACCCTGACTTGACACCTAGAAATGTAACTCTTTACTGATACAAATTATTAACACCATGCGCCCCTTTCTGTATGAAAAATCGCGCTGGCCGTCACCATGGAAATTTTGATTTCAATAATGAATCTGATATTAAAACACGTAAATTTCAGAAATAAGTTATTCCAAAAAAAAAAAAAATTTCGCTTGAAGATGGAACAGAGCTTAATTTAAGTCAATCTAATTCAAATAATTATATTGAAGTTTTCGGCTTTTTTTTGAAACATGAGAACTCTTATGTAGCGTGTTGGAATCATATTTTTAAATAAATAATTATATACATACATATATATATATATATATATATATATATATATATATATATATATATATATATATATATGATGGATTCTCCTGTCATTTTCGACGTATGAGTGTCTTTCAGTTCAGTTTTTATGTTTATGTTTCGTATGATAGAAAATTCCTGCACGGGATTTGCAAACAAATCCACACGAAGGGTATGCAATATATATATATATATATATATATATATATATATATATATATATATATATATATATCGAAAACAAAAGAGACAGGGCCACCTACTTAACGAGCTTGTGTGAATGGATAGCGAAACGAGAGATGTGCGGATTCGCAATGAGACAAAAGTTGCTAAGTGCTACAAGGAATAGTAGCCTGAGGATAGCCATGATCGCTGTCGTCTTGAAGAGGGATTGCCCATAAAAGATGTTTTCCATATTTAGTACCACTAAATTAACCTAGAGAAAAAAAAAATCATTATATAACTCTGGAATACACCTTTTGCATCCAGTAAATCCGAAGACGGATAGCAGAAGGTCCAGTATATGTCGGGCAATCTATTCAGGCAAATGAGAGATTTGACGTGACAGATACTGAGTATACCACGGGCTGAACATCTGAACAAGGTGGAAGTTTTAAGGGAAAATGATAAGAACTAAAAGAAACTTATCCTTAAAACCAGAAAAAGACAGTAGAAATTTTTAGAACACATAACAAAGAAAGACGGCTTGGATAATCGAACACTCACAGGATAAATTGAAGACAAGAAGCAAGGAGAAACAACGACTCATCTATTTAACAAGTTTGTGAGAATGGTTGACAGAACAGGTATAAAGAGGAAGAGAAAAGAGTCAAAAGTTACTTAAATCAACAAAAGAAAAGAATATGTGGATGTCTTGATCTTCTTAAAGGAACATGTTAGATGGACAAGAGTCAAGCAAAAAGATATGACACTTAATATAAGACAATTGATATTTTATTTTAAAATTTGTTCGAACTGGTATCCTCATTTTTTTTAATCATTTCACAGCAAGAAAGGCAATAAAGCCACTAAGAGGCTAGTGGTTACGGAATTTGAAAAAATATGAGAAAAACAAAGATCTAATTTAATCATCAGTATATCAGTGAAAGATTACTTAATGATTACATAAAGCATAAGTCTAAAATGTAAATAACAATTCATATTCTTTCTTTCTTTAAAAAGGAATTAATTGAATGTTTTCTTCTTTTTTTTTTATATTCTTCAATTGCAAAAATGCAGTAAAATTCCCATGATTAAAGATATTTACTATTTGTCCTTATAAGAGTGCAATGAACGCTTCTCTTTGTGAATAATTTATCGATTAAAATCGGGATAAAAGGAATTGTAAACTAATGTAAAGTTCTGATTAATGATCTGATTTCTTAGAACAGCGATTATTGAAATTAAACCTAATGTACTTGGTGACTATTCCCTGGGGAACATTTCAAGATGATACCGTTTATATTCTTAAAAGCGTTCGTGTTTATTGATTGCTCATCAATATTCACCGATTTCCACCGACTTTATGCTTGGAGGTAAACGAATCAGCGAGTTGCCAAACGGTTAACGCTGCTGAAAGTTAAGTCGGCTAGCCGGGTTCAAGTTCCATTTTGATCTTCGTAACAAGCCTATTGATTAAGGCATGAACCCATTTCTTCGCCAGCTATGTGTTAAATAGTAGAAACGACTAGGTTATCTAGCTTTGGTTAGCAGCAGGACTAGGAGAAGGATAACGTCATGTCATGACACAAGTTCCATAACCCATTAGAGTCATTGAAGCAACACTTGGGACGATAATTCAATATACGCGCTGATAACCGTTGCACTATCTGCGCCTCCGGAGAAGGATAAATCAGAATTCGTGAAGACAGAAATGGGAAACCTCTTCACTATATTTACCATAGCAATTAACAAGTAAAGAAGAAAAAGGAATCTGTGGAGAGCCATAATCGCTTATATCGTGAAGGTACACGAGATATCTACGGTTATAAATAATAGAAGGCAGTATCCAATGAAAATCAGATATACTATGAACCAACTATTTTTTCAAGTACCAAGTAATTTATAATTATACTAAGTAATATATATATATATATATATATATATATATATATAGTGGACATTCCAGTCACACCTAACGGCGAAAGTCAGTTTCATGCTTATACGTAATCGATGGCGTAACGTTTGCGTATAAGCGTTGAAACAGACTCTAGTCGCTGGGTTTTGACCTCAGTGTCTACTTTTGTATTTACATGCCCACTATCTCTGATATTGATATTTATTAATAAATATACCATATATATATATATATATATATATATATATATATATATATATATATATATATATATATATATATATATAAAATACATTCGATCATCAGTATAATAAAACTATTTAGTAAATATAGAAAGAAAATTATAGTCTTTCCATTTCATATCAGCAGAGAACGTGAGCCGGAGAAGACGCAACTAGTCACTTTCCTCAAGGTTAGCATCAGTCATGGTTATAGAAGGCAGTGTGGTGTCTCTCAAGTGATGATTCATGGAGAGAAGTTTAGTTTAGGAGGCATTAAAATTAACAAGCCATCTTTTGCCTCATTTAACGACGGACTTGAGTTCGCTTTGGACATCAACTGTCATTTTGACCTTGTCAGACTGGTCAACCTTAATATCGAGTCAGTAAATGGTTGTGCTATCAGCGTAGTTATCAAGTTGAGAGCTGATGCCACCAGGAAGGTCATTATTGAAAATTAAAGGAAGTAGGACCAAGGATGGTGCCCTGGGGGTCATCCGCATTAGTACGAAAGGATCTAGACGAGTGGCCGTTCACGATAACTCATTTCACGCCTTTATCCACTGTTAAGGCGGTGGAGAACTTTCAGAGGGAGAAATTAACAGGAGATAACTGATAACTGACATCCATTAAACATGGCACGTGGAACTAGAACAGTCTAGCCCAGTGAGCGAAAGAAAGGGCTCAGTTCGACATTCCAACCACCTGAAGAAGGCTGGAGCGTTCAACGGCCGAAACGTTGTAATAAAGATGGCGGCAAAGATGAGGACAATAGTCCGAATAATATAAATAGTGTACATAATACCACATCTCAGAAATATAGACAGATATTCAACGTTTTTATCTAGAGCATGATAGACCCTTTCCGCAATTATCGTCAGTACATCAGCGGTTCACCTGGATACATTTAAAATTTTTATTTATATTATTTTATATTACTGATTTCGAACAAATATCAAACTAAAATTATGACATGAAAAATCATAGACATATATATCTAATTGTTTTTATGATAAATAATTGTAATAATTACTGAGTTTGAAATTTAGTTATATATCAGCATTTCTATGAAATAATTAGCGAAAAATATCCGTTGAAATTCCAGTAACTTTGAAGTGACTTTGAAGTGACTTTGAAGTGACTAACGTATTGTCGTGGGTGGTCAGTCACAGAACATGTATTCCGTCTTTGACCGAAGGAAGAAGAACATCTCTGATTGCAGCTCTCATTCTAAATCCAGCATCCAAATTAATTAAGAATAGACAACTAATATAAAAGCTCGAGATTTAATTTTTCGAAAAGCCCACCACTATAACTGACGATAACTGACCCGTCCATCAAACGCTAATCTCACAATACTAATAAGACATGTGGCATTAAATTAGTAAAACATGTAGCATTAACTTTTAAGAAAATTCACATTTGCCATGCAAGCGTTGATTACACAAGTCGCTTATGATGCGTGGTTTACTCAGTTTCTAGAAAAGGAAGATTTCGTTTAATCCCTTTGCATTCATTTGCCATTTCTTGTGAGTCAGGATGTAAGCTGATTCCACCTCATAAAACCTGTTAGTCTACCTGTCCATCTGATTTTTTTTTATTCCTGATTCACCTGTTGAGATAAATCATTAACTGCAGTCAAGTCTTACTTCATATAATGTATTAGCAGGCAAATAATGACGGGAACATAGTACTTCGATAGCAAGTTGACTAATGCACTGTTCATCTCAAAGCCATTTAGCCTGCAACCTCAACAGCAGTCAGGCCGATGCTACTATTGCCGTATTCTCCTTTTTTCGTTCTTTGTCTTTCGTTTTCAGTAGTTGCAGCTGAGAGGGAGAGGAAAGAGAGAGAGAGAGGAAAAGAGAGATAGCGAAAGAGAGGGGAGAGAGAAAGGAAGAAAAAGGGAAAGAGAGAAAGGAAGAAAAAGGGAAAGAGGAAAAGCAAGAAAAAGGGAAGGAGAGAAAGCAAGAAAAAGGGAAAGAGAGAAAGCAAAAAAAAAGGAAAGGGAGAAAACCAAGAAAAAGGGAAAGAGATAAAGCAAGAAAAAGGGAAAGCAAGAAAAAAAGGAAAGAGAGAAAGCAAAAAAAAAAGGAAAGAGAGAAAACAAGAAAAAGGGAAGAGAGAAAGCAAGAAAAGGGAAAGAGGGAAAGCAAGAAAAAAGAAAAGAGGGAAAGCAAGAAAAGGAAAAGAGGGAAATGAAAGAAGAGAGAGGGAAATGAAGATAGAGGGAAATGAAGAGAGACGGAAATGAAAAGAGAGGGAAATGAAAAGGGATGGAAATGAAGTGAGGGGGAAAATGAAGAGGGGGAAATGAAGAGAGGGAGAAAGGAAGAGAGAGGGAAAGAAATAACAAGATGGAATCAGTCTATTTACTGTTTCACTTTGCCTTTGCTCTCAACGGTTCGCGTTTAATTTTATTTTACTTTTACTCACATAGAGAATCGTCATAATTTTTCTCAATATCACGTCATAATTTTCCCAGTTCTTCCAATATCACGGAACAAAATAACTTACAAACAATATATGAAATATCCAGAAAATACAAAAAATGTAATTTTGATGAATACAGTCTAATTTTATTTTTGCTTAGATATTCAGTTTGTAGAGTTTGGTGATGTCATTTAAGTGTTGCTTAGTTTTAGCTCAAGGCCATCAGTAAAGAGCACTAACTGTGGATCAAAAATCGCTACTAATAATCTACATATCCAGCTTACTTATCATGGCACGACGATAAATTTACCTCCATATTTGAAAAAGTTACTGCCAACTATACAACGTACTTTAATCAAGGAAATCGTTTTTCTTCGGATGATTTCAATTGGTTTTAAATATTATTCATACCTTTTGTTGTTGTTGTTGTTTTTTGTTTGTTTGTTTGTTTGTTTTTTTTGTTTGTTTTTTAATCAAGTTCACCCCAAGCAAGGCTTTAAAGCCACTGAGGCACAAGGAGTTACTGGGTGTGGAAGAATTAGAAAACAGAAACACCACTAAGGCGTGAGTACAGAAGAAGAGCAATCAGGACAGCAGATAGCAATTGGCATTGCATTTAAATTTTTGAAGGTTAAAGTTGACTGGAAAGGGTGATCCACAAGCGAGAACTGCAAGAAAAGAATGTTAGATTAGAACGTACGCTTACATCTAGCCAACTCAACAGTATATAGATGAGACCTTGTTGCCAGTCTAGTACTGCGCTTAAATTCATAAAGTCTAGGTACCATAGCGAACAATTATCATGAAAGTATTTATAGAAAAGTCCCTAGGTGGCAACTTTACGACGGTAGAAAAGTGACTGAAGCTGAGACGCAAGATCACGACCAATGATATTGCTGATTCTTTAGATTTTTTTCAAGACTCTCTAGATATATTGCAGGAGCACCAGGCCAACCGAGAACGTTAGCAACGAGTCACCCTCCTGGAGGTTAGCATCAGCCATGCTGAAGGAAGGCAGAGAGGGGTCTCTCAGATGATTAATAGAGAACAATTTAATTTTGGAGGGATTAAAATTAAGAAGCCATAATTACCCTAGTTAACAACAGAATGAAGGTCGTTTTTGATAGCAGCCCCAAAATTGACCTTATGGAGCCGATCGGATTTACTATCGAGACAAGAGTAAATGGTTGTTTAACTTCTTCTATAATTGACATTGTCATTAATAAATGAAGCGTTTAAAGACGAAGTAGCATTTTATTAAAAAAAAAATTCTTTGTCTAACTCATTCCCCAAAATCTGATTAAATGAATAAACGTCAAATCTGTTCATTTCCTTGATCAGAGTGAGAACTTTTCACATGTTTCCATGATGAGAAGCACATATCCAAAATTTACGCCTGTATTCATATTTGCTTGCGGTTTCTATTTTTCGCAAAATTTGCTTGGTATTTTCATCATTCCTCAGCAGTACATCTGTCGCTGCAAGTCTGATTCATACGTGAGCAACACTCATTGCTTAATAGGCGATTGCGTTAGTCCGTTCCAAGGCCACATAATCGAATTCAATCTTGTAGTGAGGGTCTGCTTTGAGATGTTCAAACTTTACAATGATGCGATCCTCAGAGAATTAGAAGTTCGATCAGGGTACATATTATTGGTGGACATAATCATAAGATAACATTGTGTAATGGTCAGCAAGATTATCTCACTAGAACAATTACGACTGAATAGTGAATTCGACCCTCACTAGGTGCCACATACTTTTGGCCTTGTACTACATCTAAGCTTCGCTTCGAAAATCACCATAACATACCGTATGCGTATGACGCAATTGATAGCAGACACGAAAAAATACACGAATACGGAAGGTAATAAAAGAAAAAAAAATATTAACATCAATTTTAAGACGGACTGTGTGGTTGCAAACAAGGGGAATAACCCAAGATGCGAAGTGCAATGCGAAGTGCAAAAATGCAGCCAGTAGAAAAATACCAAGAATGTGTCTTAAATCTTTCTTTGTCTTGCACATCATATGTTATGTGATTTCCATGTCCATACGTCATCTCTGGTACACACTGGCCATGATTTTAAAAGAGTGGTGAAACGCTCAAGAAAAGAGTCTACTATTGAGCAGGACAACTGAAGAAAGGCCGAATCTAATACTTTGTTCATCATATATGACCACAGGACGTTTGACTGATAATGTAAGGTCGCAAATGAAAGATATCTATTTTTTCACTTTATTGAAATGATTATTAACCTTTATGTCACACGCACTCATGATTTGTATCATTGCCTTATAGGCAATTACATTAGTCCGTTCGAAGGCCACATAATCGAATTCAATCTTGTAATGAGGGATCACTGGATCTAACTAACGCCTTTATCCACTGTTCCATGTGTCCTTGAGGACAGGACCCAAAGAGTGTGAGTTTAATAGCTTGTTAAGGCGGTGGGGAACTTGGAGAGGGGAATAACTGATAACTGACATCCATTAGACATGGCACGTGGAACTAGAATAGTCTACCCCAGTGAGCGAAATAAAGGGTTCAGTTCGACATTACAACCACCTGAAGAAGGCGTAAAACGGCCAAAACGTTGTGATAAATATGGCGACAAAGATGAAGACAATAGTCCGAATAATATAAATAGTGTACATAATACCTCATCTCAGAAATATAGACAGATACATGGTAATTATACATCCAAGTTTATGTCGTATTATATTAATTTTCATATTGATGAATTATTATTATTTTATGCGACGTGTCTCTTCAGGGCGTTTTTGATCATGGATCTCCACAACTTCCTTTTATTTGTAGCTCTAAAAAATATTTATCTCTTACCGTCCCTTCCAGTTTCAACTATTTATTGAAACTCATTAGGTAGAGTAAACGCTCTTTCCTTTTGCTCCATTTTCTTCTAATATGTCCTGTTAGTGTTAAATTCCCGAAGCCCTCTTTCCTAATATTGTATCCCAGAAATTTAAATTATCTATTAATGTCTTGTAAATAATAACAGAATTCGAACCGTGGGTGATTACGCCAAAGACTCATGCTCTAAGGCCTCTGTGTATGCTAGCCCTAATGAGGCAACGGAGCTTTCAAAATTGTTTCGGCACCACAAAACTAAGCGCCTTCTGATTTCAGGAAAAAATACAAAATTAGCAGAAAGCTTCAGTGATGTGTAATTTAGGCTTATTGATTTAACTTGTGAGATATTTAATGCCGAATTTTATATGGTTAACCCACTGAGGATCGAACCCACTACTAGAGTACTGTTGCCATATCTGGTCTGGTTCTCCAGCTGTTCATCTCGAGGTTCTCAACAAAATCCAAAGAAGGATCTGCAATGTAATCAATCTTGACTTGACATCTTGACTCCAGTCACTTTCGCACAGACGTCATGTGGCTTCCCTCTGTCTTTTCTGCAAATATTTCCATGGCTACTGTTCTGTCGAGCTTTCTTCCCTGGTGCATAAATTTAAGCGTGCTACCTGACTGGCATCCAGGTCCCAACTTTTTACCGTTGAAATAATTAAATGTACCCGTCACTTCTACTCCAACAACTTTTTTTCTCGCACTTCCCGACTGTGGAATTCATTCCATTTACTTGCTTCCCTGATAACTACAATCTTAAAAAAATAAAATGCAACGTCAATCGCCATCTCCTGAGGTCTTGAACCCCGTTCAATTTTTTTCTCATTCTCCCTAAAAACAGTTTTTCTCTAACTTTCACTCTATATAACCCTCTGCAAACCAGTGGCATTCTCGCCTTGATTGGGGTGAAAAAATGAATAACCAGAATAGCCACGCTAATCACACGCCGAGGCTCTTCCGTTACGATAGGTGAATAATAAAATTTGCTTACATGTGTGACATGATTAATTATCATCTTTCGTGTGTTGCATCATTTCAGGATGTGGGTGATCATGGCTCTCCGCAACTTCCTGTCTCTTGTAACTAAATAACTTTTGTCCTTTTACCATAGCTTGTTCTGTCACTCAATTTATCGACTGAAAAGAAAATGACAGTTGGCAGGTCCGGTGTCAGCTATCAAGGCTAAATTGGAACGATGGAAATGGACAGGGTCATATTTGATAAATTCCCAAATATCCGATATTTGGTGAGAGACTGAAATTCCAACCTCATTCTCACACCTGCTGCCCTATCGCCTATCTATCACTTATCTATTTGTCACCTATCTATTTGTTACCTATGTATTAAGTGGATTTGAGTGCTACTCCTCAGCCGAATATATCACAGGTCTATACAAAGGAACGTGTCAGTGATGTATTTGTCAGTATCCTCATTGAATCTTTATTGTCAGCATAAGAAGATCAACGATTTGAGTTTGCAAATGACACTCGGCCCAAAAGTCTATTTTACGTTTTCTCTGTAGACATACTAAGTCAAAGTCACAGTTAATTTTGTCATGAAAACACTGAAAACCTTGCTTCTCGCATAAATGCATAAAAAAGAAAACTCAATCGCGAAAAAAGCTGGAAATAAGAAAGACTCTTCGATTATTTCTGCCTCTCATTCATCCAAATATAACCGTCTTGTGGCATGGAAACCAGCCAAATGCTCTCATTGATTTAGTGATATCGGAATGTTACTGTAATATGTTTATACGAATAGAATGGGATAGGTCTTTATTATCCAAACATTAGAGATTTTTTTCCATGGCCAACATTTCGTTAAGATTATGGGCAAAAAGCTTGATGCCATCACTTCCTCCACCAGATATTGATTAAATAGGAATTACATCTTGAAAAATCTCCAGAATTTGTTGATATAATATTCATTCGTAAAAAAGGAATTATTCCTATACTCCATAAATGTATTTTGGCTTTAAATAACCCACAAATGGTTGATATGCCGTAAAACGTTTATAGCCAATGATATTATTTTATAAGCTTTTCTGATACCATGGAGCGAACATGGGAGCAACAACGAAGCTTTAGAGAAAATGGAAACAAAGACGACATTTATACATAAAGAGACAGTTGGAATTTCTAGGGCATATCATGAGGAAAGCTGGCTTGGAAAATCTGATACTCACAGGAGTGATTGAAGGGACAGAGGAAAACAACACATAACCTATGAAGCGAGTTTGAGTAAATGGGCGGCAAAACAGGGATTAGTACAAATTTTTAAAAGTCAAAATTCATGAAGCGCTATAAAAGACAGGAAATAGTGGGAAGCCATGATTGACAACGGCCTGAAGGGACACGGCACATAGAAGAATCCTAAAGATAAACATTCCGTTGTAAATACGAATACACATTTTATCATCTGTCCATATTTCTAAGATGAGGTATTGTAACTATTTACAGCGTTCGAACTGTGTCCTCATCTTTATTGCCATATTCACGACGTTTCGGTCCTTGTACGCTCCGGCCTTCTTCAGGTAATATATGTTGGAATTTCGTACCGAACTGTTTATTTAGGTAGATTTTATCAAGAATCTTCTTTGTAAAAGGAATGGAAATTCATTTCCTTTGGTCTTGATATTATATTCGTATGATAAAGTATTTTGGAAACGAAACTGAGTGTGATAGCCGAATTGTTGGCAGGAATCAAGAATATGCGACTGAATCTCTTCCAGCGGGATAATACTCTCTGGAACTAACCACCTACGAAATCAATGATTATTGACTCAAATATAAACGGCCTATCGCCGAAACGGGTACATACTTAACAATTCACATATAAATGGTTAATATTTACCGAAACAGAAACCAAGTAAATTCTTATATACTCAAATATAAACGACCAATATTCTTCTTCTTCGCAAACCAATTAAATGCTTATAGACACAAACGTAAATGACCAATAATTACCTATTCTTGAACCAAGATTCAATTTATCTTTGCTCGACAATCCATTGACACAAACTCGTCAAGTAGGTGTTATATAGGAATAAAGTGTCGCTGCCGATACTTGAGTTTAAACATAGATAAACACGATCCCATTATTGAATTAAGTAGATCATACGGCAAGAGTGTAAACGCATGAGTTGAAAATTAGCTTCGCGTCTAATTTATCACCATTTCTATTCTATCTCCTATTACTATACAGAGCGCTATTTCTATTCTATTCTCTATTACTATAAGGATCGCTATTTCTATTCTATCTCCTATTACTATACGGATAGCTATTTCTATTCTATTCTCTATTACTATACGGATCGCTACTTCTATTCTATTCTCTATTACTATGCGGATCGCTATTTCTATTCTATTCTCTATTACTATACTGATCGCTATTTCTATTCTATTCTCTATTAATCTACGGATCACTATTTCTATTCTATTCTCTATTACTCTACGGATCGCTATTTCAATTCTATTCTCTATTACTATACGGATCGCTATTTCTATTCTATCTTTTATTGCTATACAGATCGCTATTTCTATTCTATTCTCTATTACTATAAGGATCGCTATCTCTATTCTATCTCCTATTACTATACAGATAGCTATTTCTATTCTATTCTCTATTACTATACGGATCGCTATTTCTATTCTATTCTCTATTACTGTGCGGATCGCTATTTCTATTCTATTCTCTATTTCTATACGGATCGCTATTTTTATTCTATTCTCTATTACTCTACGGATCGCCATTTCTATTCTATTCTCTATTAATCTTCGGATCGCTATTTCTATTCTATTCTCTATTAATCTACGGATCACTATTTTTATTCTATTACTATACGGATCTCTATTTCTAATCTATTCTCCATTACTCTACAGATCGCTATTTCTATACTATTCTCTATTACTATACGGATCGCTATTTCTATTCTATTCTCTATTACTCTACGGATCGCAATTTCTATTCTATTCTCACTATACGGATCGCTATTTCTATTCTATTCTCTATTATTATACGGATCGCAATTTATATTCTATTCTCTATTACTATAAGGATCGCTATTTCTATTCTATTCTCTATTACTATACGGATCGCAATTTCTATTCTATTCTCTATTACTATACTGATCGCTATATCTATTCTATCTCTATTACTATACGGATCGCTATTTCTATTCTATTCTCTATTACTCTACGGATCGCTATTTCTATTCTATTCTCTATTACTCTACGGATCGCTATTTCTATTCTACTCTCTATTACTCTACGGATCGCTATTTCTATTCTACTCTCTATTACTCTACGGATCGCTATTTCTATTCTATTTTCTATTACTATACGGATCGCTATTTCTATTCTATTCTCTATTACTCTACGGATCGCTCTTCTCTATATGATTCACTTTACTATTTCTCTATTCGGATCACTTTATTCGACCGAGTATTATCGAGCAAGTACTATTAATGCGAGTGATATTCGAAGCCGTCTAACACCAGTATTGTTCAACGACGTTCTATAGTTGTATCTGCGATTACAAAGTCTCTACTACAACGGGCATTACGAAAGTGATAACGAGTATTCGTTGGCATTACAAAAGTGACAAACGAGTGTTCATCGATATACAAAAGTAGGTTAATCGTTGTCCTCACATCTGCTTCACTTACCTTCAGTGTCTTCTTTTTAATCATTTCATCCCAAGCAAAGCAGTAGACACTAAAATGCAAGGGGTCACTGAATGTGAAAAAATACGAGAAAAAGAGAAATAGCGATAATTAAGATAAAGTTTAACGTTTGCTATTTCATTTAATGTTTTAAAGATCAAAGTTGATTGGATACATCTAGCCATTTCAACTGTAAAATGATGATACGTTGACGCCAATCTAATAATCCGCTTAAATTCATGAAGTCTGGATACCAAAAAGGAAATTTCATCAGAACAGTTACCATGAAAGTATTTATAGAAAAGGCGCAGGAAAAGCTACGTTACGGCGGTTGAAAGGGACTGAAGCCGAGATGCCAGGCCAGGGCCAATAACATTGTAGAGTGTTGAATTCACTAGTTCATTTTTTTTCATTATTGTCCCCGAAATTCCAGCTTTTTTATTATAAGTATAAATTTCTTTGTAGATCCTATTTTCTTTAAAATTTCCTCAATGCTTACATTTTAATCCCAGAGTATCCCCATCTTTCATCAACAGAACTACATCTGTATCACTTAAAATCATTTTTTTTTTCATCTATGATCAGATGGCACAAAATTTACTGCCATATACGGAATTTCGTTTCTAAGTATATTTTCGAGTACTAGTGGGACCCGTGAAAATTCCACGGCTTTCTTGTTTGAATTTTATTTTCTTTCGTCTATTACTCACTGAAATCAAACAGTTTCTGATCACTTTTCTCTTTTCCTACACATTCCGAATGAAAAAGTCCATTATTTATGAGGTAATGGCAGGTTGTGCCTGACCTTCTTTTATTTTCTCACTGAATCCAAGCAGCGTCTCTGCTCGGTCTTTTGCGTCTTTTCACGCGATCAAAACCGAATAGTTCATTATATTTATGAGGTACTAACAGGGTGTAACTTACCTACGTGCTAACTAAGAGATGGACAAGCAAAATTCTGATAAGATCTTATCTTATGAAAAGCGTCTTTCACTATTCATACACGTCTTCGGATTGGTCACATTTCCCGTCATCTGTCATTACACCAAGTCTTAGATTTCTCTTCTTTATTTGGACATATACATAATTAATTAAAATATTACGTGTCCCAATTCTTTTATTTCCTTTATAAGATAAAAAATGAATTTTCTTAGATGTTAATATAATTATTAAACGAACGCTTTTAGAATAAAAAATTGAGCATACGGGCCATTAATATATTTGGCGCTATTAAACTTTCGCACCGCCCTACTTTTTGTAATATTTCGCCGTGAATGTAATTTTTTCCCTGTTTACTACACGTCGCTATCCATTTTGGACCTGCTTACATTCATCACTTCACGTACTGTACTGTTCATTTGAAACCAAGGGATTATGGCTAGGATTCAACGCGTTATAATTCGCGATCTTGGTCGGGGAGGCGAATGTGTAATAGCGCCAATATATTTATACTTGCCTTATCACCTATATTAAGATTCTGATTATTCCGCCCTCGCAGGCCGGTTCGCAAAAATATTAAATTTAAACTGGTCCGTGGTGCAAATAATGATTGGAAGCCGCTGCTCTATGGAATGTGCATTATTCAACTGTTGCACTGCACACATCAGCGGAAAAAATAGTGCTGAAGGTGTTAATTTAGGGAAGGAAGCATCGATTATGGAAGATATTAAGTGCGTCAGGATAGCATGGGCTTTTAAAAATCATCAATACCTCTGGATTAAATATCCTCCAGAATTAAAGAAACTTTTTTAAAAATAATTTCACCCTAAAGCGATACAATTACTAAGACGTAAGGGGTTACTGAGTGTAAAAGAATTTGGGAAAGAAAGACATTATTAACGAGAAAGAACAATGAGAGAACAGAAATTAAGGAGATAGAAGAATACTTGGCATTGAATTAAAATGTTTGAATATCAAAGTTCATTGGAAAGCAAGAAGCGAGAATGGAGTTTCACAAGCCGGAAGTACCAGGGAATAAACATAGAATGGTTACATCTATGTCAACAGTAAAATAATGACACCTAACTGCCAATCTAGTACTACGCCTAAATTCGTAAAATCGAGTTAGCAAAGCGGAAAGCTCATCAGAACAGTCACCATGAAAATATTTAGAGGAAAAGTCAGAGGAAAGCGAAAATCGCCAATTAAATAGGTTCCTACTTATTGAATTGGCATTAAATAATTTAACGAATGAGTCTTCTTTATTCCGTTTACAGACGACATATGCATTGTATTCTTGTGCGGGTGCTTAAATGAGTTGGCTGTAAATAAATTTTACTTGGAGCTGCATTAACATACATTACATTATAAATGTCGTCTTCGTCGCCTCTGAATGCTTTCTAGACGAACAAATATTCTTGTCCATAACGCCGTATTTGAGAAAATTCAATTAAATGTCGAACATTCAAGAAGCATTGCATTTACACAAATCAGAATAAAATGGCCCCTTGACGAACATTGCTGCCAACCATTATCTATCCAACTTTATTTGTTTTGATCTATGTCTTATTAGTAGAATAGAGATAGCAGTGCGTTTATTGCTTGTACATGTAGAAGAAGAACCAAGAGGTTCTTTCAGGGCTCTTTTTTTAATGCTAATTTTTAATGTGGGTAGAATAAGTAAAAGCACAACGCTTTCTATTACTCATTAGACGACAATACATCATTTTTATTTGATGTTTCTGACTGAGTTGCATATTATTACGAGTAAAGTATTTCGCTGTTCTTTGAACCGTCTGAGGATTGCTCAGTGCGTGAAGCAAAATTCTGTCTCTCGTCTTAGATTGTATTCCCGATTTTTTCTGGATTGGTTTTGGTTTAGGTACGTTTCCTAGTGTTTTCCCCCTTTTCTTGTTGCCCCACAGACCGGTGTATTTTATTTTATTGTTTGTTAGTTTGGTTGAACTTATTATTAGGTTGGTGCAAAAATAATGTCGTTTTCTCACATATGTTACTATGTGAGAAAACGATATTATTTTTGCACCAACCTAATATATACATATATATTTACATGGATTTTTTTTGTTAATACAACAGATCGTTATCACTTTAAATTTTTTTATGTGGATACTCGTATTTGAGTAAGCACTCCGTTTATTTATTCACCAGTATATTTATTTATTTATTTATTTTCGTTTACCGACCTGAATGTTCGAGAAATCTTGTTTTAAAAAAAATCGCGCTCTCCAGCAGGAATTGAACTTGTGTTCATCGGAGAAGAGGGAGCTACCGTTTAGCCATGTATGCCTTGATTACGGAGAACAATAAGTTAAGGACAACTTTTGTGCATTATATCCCATGCGCTCATAACTGTTAAAATAGTACATTTTACCAACCAGTAATGGTAAAAAGGTACGTCGTTGCTTTGCAATTCAAATGGTACGCTGTGTTGCTTTGCAATTCAAATGGTACGCTGTGTTGCTTTGCAATTCAAATGGTACGCTGTTGCTTTGCAGTTACAGCCTTAACAATCGTAATTCCGATCGATTTATGCCGATCTGTAGATTACGGTATAATTTATCGTATACAAGGTTCGATGTATAAATTGTCGTTTAAATTACGCAAAAATGAAAATCTCATTTTAACAGATATATTTGCTAAAATTACACAAAAATATCTGAAGGGTAAATTTATATACGAAAGAGTAAATTTATACAATAAAATCGCCATTGATTTCAACCACGCACCCTATATTGTTCAATAAAGTTAATGTAAAAACAAATAATGTCCTATTTTTGTTGAATAAACCGAACGGAATTTTGACGTTTTCCAGTAGATACTATTATATAACAATGCCATAAAAGTTTAACATATCCGTAAAATAATAAGACGTGATTAATATTAGGTTGGTGCAAAAATAATTTCGTTTTCTAACATATGTTACTATATTAGAAAACGAAATTATTTTTGCACCAACCTAATATTATTATCATTATATATGCCGCACCCTTTTAGGACGTAGACGATAATGGCTCTTCACAAACTACTATTCTTGTAGCTATTAGCAATGCCTCCCTAAGATTGAAATTGAGCGTTACAAAATTCGGACAAACAAGTGAGAAGTCAGAATTGTGTTAGTGAGGGCGATAGTGCGTATGAAAGAGAGAACATGATTAAAGGCGTATGAGTAATTGAGTGTGAGTGTGTGAATGTGCATATCCGAGCAAGTTTGAGTGTGTGCAATTGTTTGAAAATAATTGAGCAGACCCGCTCATGTATGGGAGCATATGTTCAGGCATAGACTATAAGATTTGTTCCGGCAAAAACAAGAACCTGAAAACAACAACCTTTGTACTGCGACTCAAAGAAGAGCGCGATACTGTCTTTCTACCATTCCTTCGCCTTCTATGCAGACATTTCCTCAGTATCTGTCTATATTTCTGGGATGAGGTATTATGTACACTGTTTACATTATTCAGACTATTGTCCTCATCTTTGTCGCCATATTTATCACAACTTTTCGGCCGTTGTACGCAGGTGTCCTTAAGGACACATGGCACAGTGGATAAAGGCGTTGGTTAGATCCAGTGACGAGACACAAAGAGCTGTGGGTTCAATACCTGGTTACGGCAGTGGAGAACTTGGAGAGATAAATTAACAAAAGATAACTGACTTCCATTAGATATGGCACGTGGAACTAGAACAGTTTACCCCAGCGAGCGAAATAAAGCGTCCAGTTCGACATTCCAACCACCTGACGGCCGAAACATTGTGATAAATATGGCAACTAAGATAAGGACAATAGTCCGAACATTGTAAATAGTAGACATTAACTCGTGTAATTTTCTAAAGAAGTAATAGATTTTTATTTATTAATCCAACAGATTTTATCACTTTAAACGTTTTTTTAGTGGACACTCGTCATTGAGTAGCCGCTCCATTTATTTATTAAACAGTAGATTTATTTTCGTCTAACGGCATGGATATTCGAGAAAACTTATTAAAAGAAAAGCATAGGCTCAAATGCAGCATTCGAACCTGCGATACGTTAGTTGCTCTCGGTCGACTGAGGTATAGACAATTTAGCCAATCAAGCAATGTTGAATATTGCCTTTAAGAGAATTTCCTCTGGTCATAGACGTCTAGAAATGTCTGTTCAGTTTCGTATCCAAACGTAAACAAAGCAATTTACTAAAGAAGTAATGGATTTGTATTTATCAATTTGACATATTTTATCACTTTAAACGTAAATTTTTAGTGACTACTCGTATTTGAGTAGACATTTATTAAACAGTATATTTATTTATTTTCGTCTACCAGACTGAATATTCGAGAAAACTTATTACTTCATAATTAATCAAATTTCGAGATTAATTGATAATTAATAAGATTTCTTGAAATCTTATTAATTAATAATTAATAAGATTTCTCGAATATTCGAATATCTTATTAATACAAATTCTGGCATAATTAAATTATTTAATTCAATTTTATCCGGTATTTATTTAGTACAGCACGTTTATTTTTTAAATAATTTTTTTTCTGGCAAGCTTATTTCAATCCGAGAGAAGATAATTGTTGAAACTTGACTAATGCATGGAATAATAATGCAACACAAAATGTACTTACAACAAAATGTATTGAAACAAGAAAGTGTACACAATATTTACATATAGTCTTTTGTATATTCCTGGGAAGACCGTTCCTGGAGAATGTGTTGACTGAGTCGCAGTCGGGCAGAGTCTCTGGTTGAATCTCTTGATTCCTGTATTTATCAATCCACCCACGAGGATCGAATGTGGCACAAGGCCGTTTTAATGTGGGTATCCCCGAGCCCGTAGGCTCGGCCAAAAATATGGCCTTTCTGAACCCGCCTAGACGGGTTCAGTCCCTGCCAACCTCCCCGGACGAAACCCTGCCCTTCGGCAAAGCCTCGTCTGGGTTCCCCTCTGCTAATGCAGAGAGTTCGACAGTCGCCGAGAGTCTGTCTCTTGGTCTCGGAATCTCTTGATTCCTGTATTTATCAATCCACCCACGAGGATTGAATGTGGCACAAGGCCGTTTTAATGTGGGTATCCCCGAGCCCGTAGGCTCGGTCAAAAATATGGCTTTTCTGAACCCGCCTAGACGGGTTCAGGCCCTGTCAACCTCCCCGGATGAAACCTTGCCCTTCGGCAAAGCCTCGTCCGGGTTCCCCTCTGCTAATGCAGAGAGTTCGACAGTCGCCGAGAGTCAGTCTCTCGGTCTCAGAATCTCTTGATTCCTCCCCTCTCTTCCCGGTACCAACCATATTTATATGGTCGGTACTTCACTATGCAAATTAGGTGGATCCTACCACAACAATAATAAAGGAAAGAGCGAAGAAAGGACTAAACGTCTATTGTATGAAGACAGAATGCATAGTTGTTAGTAAAAGGAAGAGCCTAAATGCGGATTAAAAATTGGAAATGCCAAAATCAAGCAAGTACAAATCTCGAAAGTGGTTTAAAAGAGAACAAAATGCCACACTGAAATCCGAAGGCGCAATGGGGTAACCAAAGATGTCTTCCAAAGGCCAAGTATTAAGAAACAAAAAAAAAAAAAAAAACCTCCCCGGAAACAAAGAAAAGCGAACTTAAATGTTATGTAATATCGGTCCTCCTATGTGTTAGTGAATACTGGACAATATCACAGAGGAAGACGAGACCTGAAGCAATAGAAAAAGGTGGTTATACAGAAGAATGCCGAGACGCCCATGGACTGAAGCAACGAGGAAGTTTTAAGGAAAATTGAAGTAAAAAGGACGCTTGTATTAGGTTGGTGTAAAAATAATGTCGTTTTCTCACATATGTGAGAAAACGACATTATTTTTGCGCCAACCTAAGAGTTAACATGAAAAAGAGACAGTTGAAATTTCTTGGGCGCCCATGAAGAAATCGGGCTTAAAAACGTTGGCAGGACATATTGAAGGCAAGACGGACAGAGGAAAGCGGCGCACCTAACGAGACTGCATAAATGTTTGGCAGAACAGGCATTCTCCTAGATAACAAAAGAAAAAAATTACTAAGAGCTAAAAAAGACAGAAATTTGGAGAGAGCCATGATCGCACACTATCTACATTATTCGGATTATTGACCTTATCTTTATTTCCATATTTCTTACAACGTTTCGGCCTCAAGGACCACATAGCACATTGGATAAAGGCGTTGGTTAGATCTAGTGACAGAACGCAAAGAGTGTGAGTTCAATACCCGGTTAAGTCAGTGGATAACTTGGAGAGGGGAATTAACGGGAGATAACTGATAACTGACATCCATTAAAACATGGCACGTGGAACTAGAACAATCTACCCCAGTGAGCGAAATAAAGGATTCAGTTCGACATTCCAACCACCTGAAGAAGGCCGGAGCGTACAACAGCCGAAACGTTGTAATAAATATGGCGTCAAAGATGAGGATAATACTAAATAGCTCATCTCAGAAATATAGACATATGATCATTCACGTTCTGAAGGGACACGGCACATAGAAAAACAAATCCTGGAATAACGTTTATTTAAAACGGCATATATTTTTATAAATTGAAAAATTCCCACCGACAAAACTATCCAAAACATCATTAGTATTTGCTAGAAGAATGTTCATTTTTTTTTTTTTTACTTGCCTTGTCCCTTCGGGACGTACGTCATCATAACACTCCAGATTCCTTTCCTTTAATATATTTGAATTGCCAAGTATAATTGGGAAAGATAATGAAAATTCCATTGACAGAGCGAGTAAACAACGAGGAAGTCTTAGAAAAAAAGGTTATACTCAAACTCTGGAAAAAAAACAGCTGAAATTCCTTGAACACATAAGAAAGAAGGGCGTGGAAAACTTAACCTTTATAGCCCATGTTGAGAATAAGAGAGATTGATGGCAGCGAGCCACTTACCTGACAAATTTTCGTGAATGGATGGCAGAACAGTGGACGGAGACCTGAGCAAGAGCGAAGAAAACCGCTAAGAGCCAGACGAGATAGAAAGTTGTGGAGAGCCATGATCTTTTATTTACTGAAGAACACATAAAAATAGAGGAAGAAGAAGAGTGGTGTTAGTTTTATTCTACGGCTTGGAAATGAGCGTCTGCATTCTTAGAATGGCTGCTACCTAGGGCACAAAAGTCAGGCCTAATCTGCTATTTAACCTATAGCTTTCCGATTGTACTGTCGGCACCGATATCCTTTGCACTAGCAACACATCTAAAGTAATAACGAGCTGGGTAGGATCCAAATATTCTTCTATGGATCATTGAGAACTTTCGCATCAATCTAACAATACTGACATCATGGGAATGGAACATATTTCTTTAGGACCAGCGTCTGTATAACTTATTTTAATGCACTTAACACATTTGATTGCTCATTGTATCACTTACATATTCTAAAATACTTTGCCGGGTTCATTCCAAACTTTCCCTTTCAACTACGAACATGTACTAATACTCTTACTTTATCTGTTAACGCACGTATTTCATTACCAGAATGCGCACAGCATTCACTTTTCTTTCATTCGTTCTATTTTTTTTTTTGTTTGTTTTTTTTGTTTGCTTGTTTTTTTTTTTAGCAAAGATTAATTTGGCGGGAACTTTAGGCATTTGCTTGTAATTCATCAATAGCGACGCCACTGAAGAATTACAGGAAAGACATTTCAATACAGAACAAAATATAGTCGGTCAAATTTTAGCAATGACGGAACAAGAAACTATCTAGAAATAGGTGCAAGCTATATTTTATTTTTATCTTACCAGAGATGCTACAAATGAGTAACTTTTTACTTATTTAACACTTTCGACATACCGTCCGTTAAAATGTTATATTTTTAAAGTTTATATGCGATTTATCGACTTCCCTAAAATATTAAAAATAATAAAAATAGTAAAGGTTTCCTAAAAATGCACACTTAAAAATCACTATATAAAGGTGTGATAAATATAATGTAATTTACTGATTACATATTCCGTTCGTTCGCATATAAATCTCACGAGACAACTATGTATGAAATTATTTTTGTGTCTTTGTCTTACTGACTTGGTATCTCCAGCATGTTGCCTTTGTCCAAGTCAGTACTTCAGTTGAAAACTTATAAGAAAAGTAAGAATATAAGTGAATGGAAAGAGACAACACTAAAAATTATTTTTAGTCAAGGTGTTTCGCCCTCTGAGAGACATTAACAAGGTCTCAAATGATGGAAAGCGTCGACTAAGAATAATTTTTTTATCTTGCCACTATCGCTGCAGATACACGTTATCTGTGAATATATATATATATATATATATATATATATATATATATATATATATATATATATATATATAGGGATTTATAAATGTATTTTAGGAATGAATAATTGGGCAATAATAGCCGATGAAATAAATTATTAACGTCAAGGATGACTTATTATAATATTACTCTGATTTTAAAAATTAGATTTCTTTGGATTCATAAACTCCTTGGAATTTTCCCTGCTAAAAATCATTGGATATATATATATATATATATATATATATATATATATATATATATGCAAACACACACATATATATTACATATATAGATTATACGTACACACATACGTATATATATATATATATACATATATAGATTATACATACACACACACATATATATAGATAGATTATACAGACACACACATATATATATGCACATATATAGATTATACATGCACACACATACACATATATATACATATATAGATTATACATACACACACACATATATATATATACATATATAGATTATAGATACACACACACATATATATACATATATAGATTATACATACACACACACATATATATGCATAAATAGATTATACATACATACATATATATACATACATATATAGATTATACATACACACACACATATATATATACATATATAGATTATACATACACACACACATATTTCTTTTTAAGCAATTCACCCCTAGCAAAGTGGGAAGCCACTAGCACTCAAGGGATAATAGAGGATTTGGAGCAAGAGCAGATAGAAGTGATAGGGGAAAGGATGAGGAGAAGGATAGTGGATAGATCAAGGCAACTGGAGATGTCGATTGACATTACATTTGAAAAGTTGGAGATTATAGCTATCAGGGAAACAGGAATAGAGAAGGGAGTTCCACAGGCGAGAAGTGCGAGATATGAAGCTATTGAAGTAGAAGAGGCGGCTACATTTAACAGTTTCAACAGTGAAAGGGTGAGAGCGGGATGCTAGCCTCGTAGGACGCTTGAATTCGCGAAGTCTGGGAATCTGAAAAAGCAGCTCATTGGAAGCAATCACCATGAGAGTATTTGTAAAAAAAAGACAGAGAGAGGCGACGGCGCGTCTGTGAGAGAGCGATTGCAGACGAGATGCCAGATCGTGGCCAATTATATTGCTTATCCGTCTCTGGATCTTATCAAGAAACCCGAGACAAACAGTAGGGGCTCCAGACCATATATGGCAGCAATACTCCATGCAAGGGCGAATGGTTGATTTGTAGATTTGAAGGATCGATTCCGGCTAGAAAAATTTCCTGGCGCGGCAACTTTCCTTGCGGTGGACGAAGCAATTGACTCAGTGTATTTGTTCCATCTCAGGTCAGTAGACAAGGTGAGACCGAGCAGCCGCAGAAAGGTGCTCTCGAGAAGTTAAGCGTCAGACATTCTAATGGGGGGGAGGGAAGGATCTCTGTGGTGATTAATAGAGAGCAGTTTTGTTTTGGAGGCGTTAAAGTTAAACAGCCAATTCCTGCTCCAGTTCACAACTGATTTATAGGTCTTTTTCGAGACCAACGGCCAGGTAAGTTTTGTCAGCGACACTAGATTTGTTTTTGAGGGAGGAGTAAATTGTAGTATCGTCCGCGTAGATGCCTACTTGGGAATCAATGGCCTCCGAAAGATCGTTGATGAAGATAAGGAACAGAGTAAGGCCTAGGATGGAGCCTTAGAGAACACCTGCGTTCGTGGGATAGGAGCTGGAGGAGAATCCGTTTAGAACGACCTTCAATTCGCGGTTAGACAGAAATGATTGTATTAAGTCAAACAATCGTCTTGTAATACCATAACCCTGCAGCTTGCGAAGAAGGCCAGCATGTCAAACCCTATCAAACGCTTTGAAAATGTCTAGGACCACAGTACGAGCTTCTCCGTTATTCTGAAGAGCTTGGTAGACAATTTCAGTGATGGCTGTAAGCACATCAGCTGTAGATCGGGCAAAGCGGAAGCCATATTGCTTGTCTGAGAGCAGATTATGGGATGTAAGGTGGTTAACCACTTCGGCGTTGATTAAAGCTCCGAAGACTTTGCCGAAGAGGGGTAGGAGACTGATAGGACGGTAATTAAAGGGTTAGAATGGTTGCCGGAGTTCTTAAAGAGAGGAACAATCGATGAGGACTTCCAGCAGTCTAGAAAACAAGATTCCCTGAGGCAGTAGTTGTATAATTTGGAGAGGGCAGGCGCCAGTTAAGGCGCACATTTCTTCAAGACAATGGCTGGTATCCCATCTCCACCACTAGCCTTGTGGGGATCTAAATTAGAGATAATGCCCAATACCAATGACGGGGTTGTGTGCAACTCGCTCAATAGGGCCTAAGTTCTAAGAGGGAAATCGGGTATGTGTACACCGGAAGAGTCGAGCGTTGAATTGAAAGAAAATTTTCGTGCAAAGCATTCAGCCTTGTTGGCAGAGGAGGTCAGGACCTCAAACTGGTTGAACAAAGGAGGTATAGATGATTTGCTACTATTTAATACGATCTTGCAGAGACGCCAATACTCCTTGGAGACGAATTTGCGAGAAGCAATACGTTCCTTCATTCGAGCAGCAAATATTGACTTAGCTTCGTTGAGGACACGCTTACACTCGTTACGGGCAGAGGCAAAGAGGCGTCTATTGCAGTCGTACATATCGCTACGATAGACGTGGAAGAAGTGGTTCCTATGGGTAATGGCGGCTGAGCAAGCAGTAGAAAACCAAGGGGAGGAGCGCGATTTGACCTTAAATTTCCTTGAGTGGATGAAAGCGTCGATTCCAGCTTTGACCCAGGAGGAGACCTCAGAAGCACATTCTTGAACGGGGAGCGTAAAGACAACATCCCAGGGGAGATCGCGGAGGAAATCACGGAATGAGACTCAGTCAGCTCGTTGATAGCAGAACGAGGTTCTAGAGGTAGGAGGTTCTTTGCAAGGGGTGGAGTTGAAGGAGATGTTGACCGACACTACAGCGTGATCGGATTTACCGAGAGGGCAGAGCTGTGAGGCGCTACAAGACTCGTGGATGGAGGTAAAACACAGATCCAGAAGAGAGGTCTTACCGTCCCTGTTTTAGGAAAAACGCGTGGGGAAGTCAACTATCTGCGTGAGGGATTGAGGAACTGAAAAATTAAGTGTTTGAATGCCTGCAAGGTCAGTAGTAGCATTCTTAAGCCACTTGGTGTGATGGACGTTGAAATCGCCAAACACTAATATGTAAGCAAACGAGTGGAGAGAGCGAGAGAGAGAGAGTCTTGTCTATGCTGTCAGAAATGCTATCGATTATTCCACAGTCTTGAGAGGATGGAGAGCGATAAAGGAAGAAGAGACAGCTTACAGCATTGAGAAGAGATAGCCGGAGACACAAGTACAAATAGTCTGGCGATTCGAGAGACAACTCTCTAGCCAGTGGCAGATGGTCCTTGACGTAAACGCCAAGGCCGTGCATGTGGGTTTAAGAGTCTTTTCTAAGAAGAGGGAGGTAGCCGGGAACCGAGAGATCAGAGGAAGGGATAGACGGGTCAAGGTTGGTCTCATACAGGGCCAGGATATCCGGGAGGTTTGCAGTGAGGAAGGATTCTACGCTGCAGAAATTGTTTCTAATGCCACGGATGTTGGACAATGAAATGTTGAAGGGTTTAGGCGATTTGTGAAGGGCTGGTTTAGGTTTACTTTTTCGATCTTTGTAAGACATCATGTGGAATTCTGGTTGTAAGATGAGAAGGCCCTAGGTAGAAGTAGTAGAGAGAAGTTGGCAAAGCCTGCATCATAATGTGGCCTCAGGGTTGCCCATCGGTGACTGAAGGGACACCTTTCCATGCGCGACATGGCACTACAGACACCCCGGTATTATACAACTGTTGAGCAGGGCGGCCACTGAAGACGCTACACAAGAGTTAGGGCTCCTAACTACCAGTCGGAAACAGCAACCAGGAAACTGTGAACCGTGTACCCTCAGAATGAAAAGGTATTGTCACAGACCGCACATATCATGGGAGAAACACGGCAGCACTTATACCGAGAGCAGAGAGAGGGAGATAGAGAGTTCTGATACACATACACACACACATAAACACACACACACGCACACATATATATATATATATATTATACATACGCACACACACATATATATACATATATAGATTATACATACACACATATATATATACATATATAGATTATACATACGCACAAATATATTATACATACACACACATACGCACACATTTTATTTGGAACCCTTCATATTCATCGATAAGCTTTTTGGTGTCGTTATTGAACCACGAGAGAAAATCGTCGTGTCGATAAACATATATATATATATATATATATATATATATATATATATATATATATAGAGAGAGAGAGAGAGAGAGAGAGAGAGAGAAACGATCGAGGTACTGAGAATGGATAAATATAAAATTCAATACTGCTTAGTCAATATCAGTTTCCCTCATCAAGAGACGTTCTGACAATATGTTACTACTCCTTTCGCGGGCTCTATAGCAGACTACATAGAGAACGTGACACATATGTTGAGTTTAATGTCCACACTATATTATCTTATGATAAGAATAAAATTTTATGGTATGCTCTATTTACGGGAAAACGTGCACAATTTCAGCGTTATAGCTTATATAATTATAAAAGGAGATATTGAGGCAACACTGAGCGGCAACAGTCTGTTTCATACAATCTCGGGCCTGATGATAGCATTCAAGTATGAAAGACTGTTTACTCACTGCATATTGATATCCATACATACATACATATATATATATATATATATATATATATATATATATATATATATATATATATATATATATATATATAAACCCCAACAATATTAGGAAAATCAATTTTCGTGTGACGCGTTTTTTCCCTCCGCACTTCATCGGAGTAAAGTAATGTTTACGTTGATGTGACTATACATGCGAAAATCTTAAACATTAAAATTTGTTTTTTTAATATGCGTTTAGTTAAATAAGAAACTAATTATAATGTTGAAAATTTCCCCTCTCCTTTGGACCTGTGTGTATTCACATCGACGTAAACATCATTTTAGTCCAATGACGTTATTAGGCACGAAACGAATCACACGAAAAAAATTTTTCCACTGCCATTGATTTTCCTAATGTATGTGCGTTTCTGTGTGCGCGCGTACGCAAAATCAAATTTTCAATAAAATATCCGGTACATATAATGAACATTTTAACTCATTTTTAGAATATTTTTAATATATGTTGTTGTCTTCTTTTGCAAATTTGTTAACTTGTATTTCTCCATTTGTAGGTTTGTCGATAACATTTCGGTAGTTCTTTACCACAGGTGTAACATTCATTACATCCCCTTCATATTAAAAGGGACTCTAGTTTTGCAATATTAAATAACCCTTTTTTTTTTTTTTCACCGTCTCCTGGTTTTTATCAACAACGATCTACGTGCATTTGCAGACAAGTTTTAGACGGGGTAGAAATAAAAACTGAGAAATTCGAATGTTTATCTCGAGGATCGTCGTAGTGAAACGTTTTAGTAAAAGAAAATTAACTTGAAAGATTTCTTCGTTGATATTACAATACCCATAAAAAACTTATTTCATTATAGCCACGCTGCATTTCTCTTTTACATAAAATACGCTAACAATAATACATTGTGAGTAAACTCTGCCTTTTCTTGAGCAAAGTGAAAAATAAAGCAAGCAACCGAAAAAAAAAATTAATGTTAATTAATTAGATAAACGAAATGAATAAATTAACATAAATTATCATATAGAGGAATACTGCTACTGTCAGTGCAAATGTTAATTTGATTTCTTTCTTTTAATTTATCCTTCGTATTGTTTTTTAACATGGTTGGCTTACATTTTATTTTTTGAGGGGGAAAAGCTATAGACGCCTAAATTATTATTTACGTATAGACGCCATTAAGATATTTATTTAATTATTTATTCTTCTTATTACAGTGCAATGCACAATTATATTGGACAGCTGTCTCCACGAACACCAATAAACACACACACACATACATATATAAATACATACATTTTGTTTTTTAGTTAAGAACCAAGTAGGCACTTTTCCAAATATATAAACATCTCTTTCACTTCACCTTTCAAATGTCTGCAGGTCATTTCTTCGGGAAGATACAATTCAACAATGCTGATGAACACCGTGACAACTCACGACTGAGATGACTCAGCACCAGAAAACAAACTTTTTATGACCGAATAAAACTAATTTATTAAGGATTAATGGCATAATTAGTGAACACTTTTCTTCAAATAAAACATTTGAAAAGGAATTATGTAAAATATGAACCAGTTTTTGTTTTTTTTTAATTATTTTTAATAAAGTAAATCGTAAATAAATTTATTTTTTAATTAAGTAAATTGACATTTAAAAAATAATTCAATAAAACCCACTTGCTTTGAATTATTTTTTACTAAAGTAAATCGAAAAATACAAAATAAAATGAAGCAGTTTTTGGTTGTAATTATTTTTAACAAAGTAAATTGTAATTTAGTTTTTAATAAAGTAAATCGAAATTGCAAAATATTAAAAAATAATTAATAAGTTAAGTTTAAACGTGTAAATATCCGTAGAAAAGGTATGAATCTATATCTTCCAACAGCTATGAATTTAAATACTTGTATGTAAAAAAACTCATTGTTATTCTCAAAAAATGATTAATGCAACATTCACTCGCCAAATATATATATATATATGTGTGTGTGTGTGCGCACGCGCGTGTGTGTGTGCATATATATATATATATATTACAAAACATGTTTCGGCTTTAAAGAGAAGTAGGTTTTGCTTATGATAACGATGTTTTCTTTCTAATTATTCATAATTTTGTTTTATACTCGTCTGCAAATGTGTGTTGTGTGTCAACATACATTGCTGTATCCCTGCATAATACATGTGAATGTCCTAATGTGCGTAGTATTTTTACTGTGTGTTTATTTGTACCGATGCGCGCGGATTCACATAAGTTACTAGGAAAACCTTACAGGAATATTTTCTCAGTAAACCGAAACGAAATTCTGAAAATAAAACGATACTGTATGTGATTTTTTTTTTTGTCGTTGTTGTTTTTTGTTTTTGTTTTTTCAGGCATTATGCGACTGTTTGAATTCCTTTAAATAGAAATGCGTCCCGTTTGATAAACATTGAAGCAAACATACTTTCATATTTTCTGTTGTTGTTTTTGTTGTTGTTTTTCTCTAGCTCTCAGTATTAATGGTTTCCATATTGTATTCTTGCTTATTCTTGATTCCTTAAGTTTTCGTATTTTCCAGTGATTTTCGCTGTCTTTTCTTTTTCAACTTCCTCCAATAGAATGCGGTGATCTCCCTTTTCCCTTCATATATGATGAGCCATGCCTGATTTTTCTATTTCCGCTCGTTTTACGGCTTGTGAGGAACGAGAAGACTTACCTCCCGCAAGGTGAATTTGCTTGGTGTGTCAGGTCCTGTTGAAAGATCGCCTGGCATTAAAAGAGAAATGGATTATTCCGAAATTCCCATATCGCGGGCAGACGTACAATGGGAAAAAAATAAAAATAAAAAATGACTATGAATTCAAACCAGCTTGAATTTATAAAACCGGAAGTCTCGGGCGAACGAGAAGTAAGTCTCGTATGCAAATTTTAGTTGCCCCCGACGCGAGCATAAATAGCGATTCTGGGAGGAAGAAGGCAGAACGCATTGTTGGCGTGACGGCGTTTGTACTAATGAGACAAAGAATAAGAGGTCACTAGCAACAGACCAGATGACTGGACGAAAGCAAGCACTTTAATCCATTTCAGTCATCGCAAACGACGAGCGAACTAAATTACCCAAACGGCTTTACGGTGTTCTTGTAGTCTTATCTTAAGGAGAGCGGCCTCTTTCTGCTTTATATTTCTTGCCACAGCTGCACGGGATGGCGTACACGCAGTCTTTAGTCATATTCTCTTCTATGGGTAGTCTTACTCGAAAGAGATGTCTGCAATATATTTATCAACTCCTGAAGATTGTCCTGATGTTGCATAGACCACAGATTGTTGAATCCTTCACATAGGTTAGGCAGACTGAAGCTGTTTTCTCAGTGTTGTCATCGTCTTGCACCCTTCTATCCAATGCATATCACCTGAAGAAGACTGGAGCGTTCAACCGCCAAAACGTCGTGAATGTGGCAGTAAAGATTAGAACAACACTCAGAACGATGTAAATAGTGTAAATAGTTAAATACCTCATTTCAGAGATATAGACAATTACTTTCTATCATTTAATGTTTTTCATTCATAAAAGTGTACATCTTATTGGCTGATTTTCGCACGATATTCTGAGATGGGAAATTATTATTATTCTTCGACTTATTCAAATATTTGAAAGTGAGAACAGCGGTTCGAGTAAATCAAAGAATATCATATTGGATTATTTTAAAAAGTATATATAAATATATACCCTAATATATAAAACAAAGAGGAGAAAGGGTAAGGATAAAAATAAATATAATTACTCACCGCAATGTGGTTGCTCGAAAAATATGACAAAAAAAAGAAAAAACTAAATAGGCTAACCAGTTAATGTTTCTCGAGGCCTATCAAGGACAAAACGTGCACAACGACTAAAAAAAATGGCGGGGGTATACTGTCGGATAAGCAGCAGCAAGCTGTCTGTGATTTGTATTTATTTTCAATCTGTTATGAGTAAGGTAATTTATAAAAGAATTATCACGAAGGAATCTTCATAAAAGAACACTAAAAAGGGCGCATCTGACCATGCTTATTACGAATAGGAAATAGAGAACGGAATATATATTAGGCTAACGAAATATATATTAGGTTGGTGCAAAAATAATGTCTTTTTAATAATGTTTTTTGACGTTCAACTTTATGTGAGTAAACGACATTATTTTTGCACCAACCTAATATATATAAACTTATAAAATAGGTCGTTCGAAAACATGCACACATCTTATATATTAGGTTGGTGCAAAAATAATGACGTAATAATGTCGTTTTTTGACGTTAAAAAATACGTCAAAAAACGACATTATTACGTCATTATTTTTGCACCAACCTAATATACATATATATATATATATATCATGGACGTCCCTGCTGCTGGGTAGGTAGAGCCTACTTTGAATAAAATAGATCAGCCGCTACATTTTCCTTCCGTGGCGCAATATGCTCCTAATCCAACAAAATTATGAAAGTTACTCTGGTCATTATGCATAAAATGGAAAATATTTTACTTTTTTTTAAAGATTTACTACATAAAGGTCACAAGCTGTCCCTACCCTGAGTAATTGCTTGCGGCACATGCCTGATTTATATATATATATATATATATATATATATATATATATATATATATCATTTCACCCCGAGCAAAGCAATAAAGCCACGAAGATTCAAGTGGTTACCGAGTGTGAGAAAAAATTAAGGAGACAGAGCAATAAATGTTGAGGAATTAAGAATAGATAAAATAACGATTGGCAATGCATTTAAATCTTTGAAGATCAAGATTGACTGGAAAGCAAGAATAATTATAATTATTTTTTAACTATGATTCCATGACTACATAAGAATTACCATGTTTCAAAAACAAAAGCTAAAAACTTCCAATTCAATTATTGAAATTAAATTAAAGTACCTAGTTCTGTTTCATCCTCATCGAATTTAGGAATAACTAATTTTGAAATTTACGGAGCTTTATAAGCAAATACATTCGTAATATTAGTTTCTATGGATATGGTGAAAAGCAATCATATTAATAAGGGGCGGTAGGGTATTCATTTTCACTGACAACTATTGTATCGACAAATATATTTCGAAAGTAACTAATATGATCAGACAATAGTTACAGTGAAAATGAACATAATATTGGCTTTATTATAGAGCACTGTTTTTAAAAATAAAAACAAAAATACAAAAAGAACTTCGGATTATCAACCCATACATAGATAGATAGATAGATAGATAGATAGATAGATAGATAGATAGACCTAGTGAGCCAGACAAACCTACCTAGGTTTCACCTAAACGGATCGTCAGGGAAAGTCGGCTAAAGAGGCAAAGGTGTTTGCGTAGTTCTTTCTTTGGTCACGTGGTATATTTTGGCTATCGCCTATAAATATGCGTTTCCCTTTGCCTCTTTAGCCGACTTTCCCTGACGATCCGTTTAGGTGAAACCTAGGTAGGTTTGTCTGGCTCACTAGGTTTATCTAGGTTTGCTCTACGGTTGTATTGAGCTCTTTTGTTAGTTAGTTGTTTACTCGTTTCGGGTTTTTTTCTTTGGGCTTTGAACCTGTATCTGTGCGATTTTTTTCGTCAGACTTTCATGTTTGTAGCTCTTACTTTTTTTAAACCCTTTTTTCCCTCGAGATTGATTTGATTATTGGCAAATCAAAAATTCGAGGTTTTTTTCGAAACGAGTAGAGTTATCTATATTTGTATATATATATATATATATATATATATATATATATATATATATATATATATATATATATATATATATAAAACTTATAAAATGGGCTTTTCGAAAATTCCTTAGACACAAGTTTTATTTATTCCAGTAATAACTTCTGTTTATTCGCCTTTTTATTATATCTTTCCAATTTCAGAATGAGGCTTTGTCCATCCGGATTGAAGTTATAAATACTCCTACTTCACACTTTTATGTTATATTCAAGTACTTTCGAATATCAGATATTTTCAGAAACAGGTGTTATATATAGTCAAAAATACTTAAATATAACAAAAAGATGTTTTTTTCCAATTTAGCTAAATCCTTATCAAAATTTAGATTTTAAACTTCTTTTTTTTTTTTTTTTTACATGCCGAGTATTATCCCTATCTTTTTGTTATTACACCGTTTCGGCTTCAAAGTGATTTAATTAAGGAATGAGAAGAAATCACATACCTTACAGTTTAAATCAAAGTTTACATGCCACCCCTTTTCTGGATGTCTCACATTTCAGTTATTTTTATTTAGTATACTCAACTATACACATTTTTGGTACCATCTCTGCTGTGATAAATAATTGGGCACAGTAGAGGGGAACAAAAACATGAAAAATTGATTTACTAAAAGGAAATAACTGAAATTGAGACATCCGGAAGAGGCATGGCACGTGGAACTAGAACAATCTACTCTAGTGGGCGAAAATAAAGGATTCAGTTTGAAATTCTTATCACTTGAAGAAAGCCAGAGCGTACAAAGGCCAAAACCTCGTGAATATGACAAAGATGACAACATTCCGTACGATGTAAACAGTTACCTCATCTCCGAAATATAGACAGATCTCCAAAAAATATGCGTTCTATTAAATGTTTCTCGAAGAGTTTTTCACAATTTAGAATTATTTAATAAGAACAAAGATTTGGTTTATTGATTCCGCACTGAGAAAGGCAAAATATAAAATTATGCAAATTAAGATAATTGAGCCTCGATATTTAAGTTAGGTCAATTGTTAGAGTTGAGTTGTGAATCCGACTAAGAGGGATCAAGATGCATAAAACTTAAACTGAGCTGGAAAATAAGTGAGAGAGTATAAATGTTTTAGTGAGGGTGACAGCGTGTGAAAGAGAGAGATAGAGCATGACAGAAAGTGTATGAGTTAATGAGTGCAAGAAAACAGGTGAGTGTGCGCGTATGTGAATAAGTGTAAGGAAGTTTGAGAGTATGTCTCTGTTTGAGTACATGTGAATCGACTCGCAAGTGGGCCAGTATAAACACCCAAATAAAGTAGATAAGGTTTCTTCCAATAAAATAAATAAATAAACCTAAATAAGTCATCATTCGTATATAAACTCATTCTCCAGAATGGGAGCACATTTGCATTGATTTGATTATCATAAGTGTAATTTCACCACCCCCGAACCCCCCCCCCAAAAAAAAACGTACTGAGAGGTATAAAGGATAGGGGATTGTGGAGAGCCATGATCGCTCACGTTCTGAAGTGACGCAACGCATAGATTTTTACTTAATACGTACGGCACTTCAAAATTTAAAACTTTGCTTTATAAAGGGTTCGATGTGTAAATTATCACCATTTTACATTTTTAATTGCGCGCATGCGCGTTGTTTTTTTATTTTGTCGACTGAACAGTATTGTAGGGTCAGTTGGGCACCGTCTATGAGAAAAAGAGCACCATGACGCAATTCATTCCGCCAGAAATTTGGTAAAGACATGCAGTAATGCTTGGTGTTCACGCCGAAAGCCCAAATACGAACATTTCAGATTGTTTGGGTATCAATCTGAGAGCAATGCAGAGGATTCGGAAAGAGTTTGATGAGTCTAATGGTGATTAGGAAGGTACGGCAGCTCGGAAACTCACTCTGATTATTTTGATAAGAAAAGAAATCCAGAAATTGTTGGTGAGGACCTCTGACTCAACAGGCAGTCTTACATCAAGTGCTTCGAGGTGGTAGTGCTGCCCTAGATCAAGAAGGTGGTTGCTGGAAGACCCTATGTGTGGCAACAGGACTCTACACCATGCTACACAAGCAGGAGAACTCAGTCATAGATGTCAGACAATTTCTGCGACCACATTATCCCTTACATCTGGCTGCTTAAATCCTCAACACTAACAACCCACAGCTGGGGAGTAGAAGGGTATTTGCGCGTAAATTAATATAATGTACCCAACTGAATCTCGGCTCGCCGATTAAAACTTTCAAACCATTATCCATTACACAATCTGCACATCCCAGCTTACATCAGCTGGTATTCCCAAGTGGTCACCCTTTTAGGTATTGAGCAGATTCGATGTTGCTGAACTTCGGTGATCGTACGGGAGCCGGTGTTTCAGTGAAATGTGTGGAGAGCAGCAGTTGAGCTATAAACCAACAAAACTCTTTGTAACACCAGAGATTTACTGAAGGCAAGGATTACGGCAGCATTCACCAACTTAAACAAGGAGATCGTCCAGAAGAGTTGCAGGAGATTCTGAAGTCCTGTGGAGGCCATGGTTGAAGCCAATCGTGATTTTATTGACACATGGCGACATCTATCAGAGAGATGAAATTTAATTTTTTATTATTGCATTATTCCAAAATTTTAACGCATCAGCAGATAGCTATTAATATCAACAACTGACCACAAATAATTGTTAATTAAAAAAATTAGTAATTAATGTATAATCTTATCCATAACTTCATGTACAAGAATGTCGTTTTTGATAAAAGTAAAAAATAACCATAAATACGTAAAAAATGCGTATATTATCGAAAATTCTTTTTTTTTTCCACAATACCGTTATTTGTGCTGTTATGTTTATTAACTAAACGATAATAAAACTGATTTTTTTTTAAACATTAAAGTATATTTAATCACATCTCCCTAATAGCAGTCTCGATCTGTTAATATATTTGCTCTTTAGTATTTCAAGATATTTTTGTGTAATTTTGGTAAATATATGTTAAAATGAGATGTCAGTGATATTTTCATTTTTGCATAATTTAGACGATAATTTATCCATCGTACTCTGTATCGTCTTCTTCAATGACATCTCTTCATCTCTTCAAGACATTGGAGATCATGATTCTTCGCAATTAGTATTAATTAGTCACTCGATTAGACTCCAGGGTCTCCCGAAACTGATGGATACCAATCAATATTAGTGAAAGAGAGCAGAAAAGAAATATACAAGTATTTATAACATTTTATTTAGATATCAACTGAAAGTGTTGAAATAAATTTGGAGTGCACAAGAATATTTTTGTTAGAATTTTCCTTCAGCCAACTCCGAATCAGCAAGCAAGTCGCTATCAGGAATGATATACGCTGAATATAGTTCTCGATATTTGTCTAGTGAACTTATAAAAAGCTTTATTGCTATGTACTTTCGAAGATTTGGCGCCGCAAACAAACTCCCGGAACCTATGCTGTTCGTAAGTCGGGAAGATCTTAAACTAAAAGACCTTTCTGAAACTGTTCGATTTACAAATAACATGCTGTATATTTTATGCTTTCTATTTCCGGTGAGGTCAAGACAATGTTGCGCTGAAAACAGCGTTCTGTATAAAAACCAAAAAAAGCATTTGAAATTAACTTCTGAAAGAGCATATAGATTAAATCAAAAGACAAAACACCCACTTACCTTCTGATACATATATCTTGGGAAGATTTTCAAACGTATCTTAACTGAAATAAAAGAAAAAAAAAGTGATATAGCAATTGTCATATAAACACATTGAAAATAACATAGTGATACTGTCTACTATTTATTAGGTTGGTGCAAAAATAATGACGTAATAATGTCGTTTTTTGACGTTAAAAAATACGTCAAAAAACGACATTATTACGTCATTATTTTTGCACCAACCTAATACTTTATTCGGACTATTGTCCTCATCTTTGTTGACGTATTTATCACAACGTTTCGGCTACTGTACGCTCCGACCTTCTTCAGATGGTTGGAATATCGAGCTGGACCATTTATTTCGCTCACTGGGGTAGACTGTTCTAGTTTCACGTGCCATGTCTAATGAATGTCATTTATCAGTTGTCTCCTGTTAATTCACCTCTCCAAGTTCTTCACCGCCTTAACCAGGTATTGAACTCACACTCATTGGGCCCTGTCACTGGATCTAACTTACGCCTTTATCCGCTGTGCCATGTGTCCTTTGGGAATACTGCAAATACCCATGGAAAAGGTATGAATGTGCTTCTCCCCCTCTAGCTACAGGTTAATTAGTAGGATTTATATCAGTAAATCATTAATATCTAAAAAAATATTTTCTGACTTAAAATAATCTGCAAAATGTTAAGTCATAAAATGCAAATCAATCGATAATCTCTCGAAATCAGTTCACAAGAAAGAACGTTAATTCTAATCAGTTTTTTTCTTTGAGAAATCTATTTCACGATTTAAGGTCATCGAATTTTGAGGTAGAAATCCTGTATCGAATTTATCACCATTATTGCATAGGATTACACCCTGCGAGGTAGATAATTCAACAAGTGGAAAAATCTTTAAGATAAAACAACTAATTTGGGGGAAAATCTTTAAGATAAAAGACTAATTTGGAGAAAAAATTCTTCAAAGCAACAGGCTGAGAAAAAAGGCTGTTAGCATCTTTCCGCTAAACCTTCCAGAACCCGTCATAATTCTGAACGTTTTAAACTGCTTTGCTTTTACGTTATTTACATTGTTCGGTCTGTTGTCCTCATCCTTATTGCCCTATTCACGAAATTTCGGCCGTTGTACGCTCCGGCCTTCTTCAAGTGATTGAAATTTCAAACTGAACCCTTTATTTCGTCCACCGAGGTAGATTGTTCTAGTTCCACGAGTCATACCTCTTCCGGATGTTTTAGTTATCTCCCTTTAACTTGACTCTCCAAGTTTTGTTGACCACTGCAGTAGCCAGGTATTGAACTCACAACGCTTTGAGTCAAATCACTGGATCTAATCAACGCTTTTATCCACTGGACTAAATAAAGGATTCAGTTCGAAATTCCAATCACCTGTAGAAGGCCAAATCGCACAACAGCCGAAACATCGAGAATATAGTAATAATGATGATAACAGTCCGAACGATATAAATAGTGTAAATAATTAAAATATCTCATCTCAGAAATATATACAGATGCTTTGGCTTTAGATTTCCATTCATGACTTAATCCTTTCTATCTTCTCCAATTTTAACACCTTCTCTTTGAGTACCCATCTAAATTCTAACCTTAATGTTTTTATTTTTAAATACTCAAGCCATATTGTTAAACAGCCTCGTCAGATTGCGATTTTCATATAGATGTCATGCATGGTGCTAAACTTATTCAGAAATATCTAAATTGTTAGCCGTATACAATCGCTTGCTCAGATCAATGGCTAGAAATAACTTCGAGCGAATGAAACTTGTATGTCTTAGTGAGAACCTTTGGAGCTTGTGGACTGGCGCAACAGAATCACAATGGTTACCAAATAACAGAGAGCGTAATCCCAGTCAACAACGGCAAGAATTTAAACGAATAGTTCAAGTAACTCGAAGAGAAAATAATTACATATATTGACGTTCCACACCGCTTCAAACAAAAAAATTTTCATGAAGAAATTGTTCTAAGAGAAAGATTTTATAGGCTTCAAACGAACGTAGCACTGGCTACTCTCTCAATAAATGCCGAATGTTTTCCTGATAAGGAAACTGTTAACATTATAAATATTATTATTGTTATAAACTATGATGATTTTCAGGCCCTACATTTCAGCGACCCAGATAATCTGCGTTGTTCTTTCGTTCATCTGTTTTAAATTATAATGCTAAATATAAGTCGAGGTTTCCGCCTTTTAACAGATCCCATAAATTTCACGCAAGCAGTATGGTTATTTCTGATAAAACAGAGGCAAGAAAATGTACTTTCTACCGAGTGCGTCGATATTCATATGCAATTGTGTGAACTGGTTCATAAATTGAAGATAACTTAACCCATTCTTAACTTAACCTATATTTAAGAGATATTTATATGGCGGGGGCGTGTCTATGTTGTTTGTGTGTGCACGTGTTTATATGCTTACATATATTAGGTTGGTGCAAAAATAATGACGTAATAATGTCGTTTTTTGACTTATTTTTTAACGTCAAAAAACGACATTATTACGTCATTATTTTTGTACCAACCTAATACATACAATCACGCATACACGTACACAGAGAGAATATTACAGGCTCGTACATATTTACGAAGACTGTTGGGTGGAGACGTTTGTCAAAATCGTCTCTGCCATAACTGCATAAGTCACCCAAAATATTTCAGTTGAAAATAAAATCTTGCTTTTAAAATGTGTTTTGTTTTGTTTTATCTATTTTCGTGATAAGATTATTTTTAATATACAGCTCGTTTATAAGCAACTGTAGACACATTACCTTAAATCTTATGTAACTTCATCGCTTTTCAAAAGCTACTTGTAAATATTAGGCTGGTGCAAAAATAATATTTTTTAACGTCAAAAAACGATATTATTTTTGCACCAACCTAATATTAGGTTGGTGCAAAAATAATGACGTAATAATGTCGTTTTTTGACGTTAAAAAATACGTCAAAAACGACATTATGACGTCATTATTTTTGCACCACCCTAAAAGCAAGATAGACTGGGTTCTATCGCCCTGAGTGGCAAACAGGCTAGGAGAAGGAAAAAAATGAATTCACAACCAGCCTGGATAGGGATGGACTCCATCAGACTATCTTGCCCAGGACACACCCATCGCTACTGCGGCTACAGTACATGTGGTGTTCCCTACTATGCTAATGAGTTACGGTTTCCTGATCGTAATAAAAAAAATATGAACCACAATTGAGAGATGGGTGAGAGCGGTGACCAGAGCGGCACAAAATGCACTAACTAAATAAAGGAAGGCATGTATATGAAAGAAGAAAAGGATACATTAGATTATTTAAAACATTAAAGGCGACTCTCACTAAATTCATACAGCGAATATGACCTTAATACCCTGTTTACCTTGTTCTTTAATCAGTGAGTTTTATCCGCGAGTCCCTGTCGAACTAGCATTAGGTAACAAGCCTTGCATTGACAGGCTTTTAAACTGCCTTTAAACATTTTTTTATTTATTAGACCCAAAACGTGAACAACCATGGCTCTCCACAATATCCTGCCTTTTGTAGTTCTTAGTAAAGTTTATAATTTTACTATCTCTCCTGATCCCTTTTCTGCCAAGCCTTTACACAAGTTTACTAAAGTTATTCGCTGCGTTCAACTGTCCATCTGTCTTCAATATGTCCTGTGAGTATCAAATTCTCCAAGCCCTCTTTTCTCACTATGTGTCCTAGAAATTTCAACTACCTCTTTCTGATTCTAAATATAAGCGTCCTTTTTGTTTCCATAAACGATTTAAACAATTTGAGTACTTGTCAAAACCCTAAGCTTCTAATTTAATAACACGTTAATTGCCAACCTAAAGCCAGTATATGGCCATTAGATAACTGTTATTTTTTTCTGTTAAATATTTTGTAAAAGATTATATTAGATATCAATGAAAGTTTTTTTAGTGCTAATATTTTTTAGAAAATGGCCACCAAGAAATTTTTCCTAACCTCAGAAGACATGTCACCAACTAGTGTTTACAGCTACTTTTTTGTATACATAATATTCTTTTTCGGACTTTCCGAATGATATATACAAGTTATTTTGTATCAATCAGATATTTCATGGTAAATAAAGCAGCATCATTATTTTATAATTACGATCACGTCATTATATATTGGTGACAAATTAATTCTTCAAATCTTACTTCAAATTGTAGTTGAATCAATTTTTTCCTTTTGCTAGACTTGACTTCCCCGTTCTGCCATCCATTCACACAAACTCGTTAGGTAAGTGGCACGCTGACTTTTGCCTCTCTTTTGCCTTCAATATGCCCCATAAGGTTTAACTTTCTTCTTCATTATGTATCCAAGGAATTTCATTTGACTTTTCCTGAGCTTTATTATAAATGTTCTTTTTGTTGCAGTTTTCTTTAAAACTTCCTTGTGGTTTAATCGATACGTCCATGGAATTTTCAGTACCACATTTCTGCTGCTTTTACATTTTTTCCTCATCTGTGGGGAGATTGTCCAGCATTCACTGCCATATAAGAGGATATATATCACACAAAAATCCAGTCTTTTTATTTATAAAATATTCAAGTAAAACTTAAGAGAAGCAGAGTGCCAGATGCATTTTACCAAAATTTCACTGAAAGCCCTCCCCCAGACATTTCTTTATATCGAGATATGCAACAAGTGTCTCTAACATTCGGCGAAGAACTGAAAAGGAAAATAACTGTCACTAGTAACTGCAGACACGGTGTAAGCTAAAATGCCATATCATTAATATAGGGTGTCATAGCAGTCAACGAGTTACAAAAAAAGTGGGGGGGTCAGTGATAAAAGATTCTCAGACCTAACAAGATTCCCTTAAAAAAAAATAAAATCATATTTGGTCAGATTTTGGCAAACCGATTGGACCGAAAACTATTCAACACCCCTTCGCAGATTTGTCCCCGACAAGGTTGACCAAATCGCTAAAAGCTCTTTCCGGAATAGGTAAGTTATAGAAGAGAATCTTCACTTCGCCACACTTTTCATAGTTATCAACTGTGGCATGTCCTGAGACAGGAAGAGCGCAGGGGAAGTAAATTCATGCCTTCTCTGCACATAATCAGCCTCACCCTTAATTCGAACTGTATACTGTCACTGATTCTACTTATTGCTAATCCACAGTGCATCGACACACACAGACCCTATATATATATATATTAAAGACATTTTTATGTTTAACGTTATAGATACAACTATTTAAGTAAATGCTCTGTTTATAATAAACAGTATTAAATAACATTTACCGGCCTGAATGTCCGAGAAATTTTCATAGAAAATATTCGTTCTTTGACAGGATTCGAACCTGCATCCTATACGGAACCGTCATTTACGCTGACGTGCCTTACCGTTAGGCTACAAAGAAGCGTTCGGTAGACATTTACTGCTTATAAACTCAATCTTCCATGAATCTCGAATATTCATAACTGCTCATGGCGTATCAAATGTAAACAAATGACGTCATATATTACGAAATGGACTCGAATCCTGTCAAAGAACGAATATTTTCTATGAAAATTTCTCGGACATTCAGGCCGGTAAATGTTATTTAATACTGTTTATTATAAACAGAGCATTTACTTAAATACTTGTATCTATAACGTTAAATATAAAAATGTCTTTAATAAATAAATTGTCGGACTTTGTCCATTTTGTAATATATATATATATATCATTCTCCCGAAGGGCTTAAAGGGTGAAAACAATCACATAAAAGGCTGTATAAATGCTTTTGAACTCTATCGAGGCTGGAAAGTGTGTCTTTGGCAATTCCGGTCCAGATGTGGCAGCAATACATCTAATTCTGGCTATTGTACAACTCGATTCAGGGTACGGATGAATCCCATGATAAAATCGTATCTATTTGATATAAATTTACGTAATGTTTTTACACGCATAGAAAAAAAAACATTTTATAAATATTTCATTTTCAGGATCCCGAACGGACACGCACACCCACTTTGAATTTTATCCTTGACTGCAACAACCAAATTGAAATTTTCAAAATGTAATGTTACTCGTGTAGCTTATCAGCCATAAACGGTATTAGGCTGGAAGAGATCACGTTATTTTCAACGTGTTTCGATTTATTCTTTACTGTTCTGTAAAATCTTAATACCCTGCAAGTTCAAGTCTGACTGTGGATTGTGAGAATAAGACTTAATTCAAGCATAAAATGAAAAGTTTCTCAGCGACGACTCTCACTAAACGCATACAGCAAATATGACCTTAATACCCTGTTTACTCTGTTCTTTAATCAGTGGGTTTTAACCGCGAGTCCCTGTCGAACTAACATTAGGTAACAAGCTTTGCACTGACAGGCTTTATAGGGATAAAAAAAAAAAAAAAAAAAAAACGTTCTGAACGAAGATACGATTAGTGAAAAATTCGCCCACGTTTTTCGATAAAGGAGAACGGAAACAAGATGTTTCTTTTTGATTTTATGAATTTCAGGAAATAGGTGATTATGACCCTCCACAACTTCATGTTTTCTCTTGCTCAGAGAGACTCTTAACTCTCTCTTTTTTTTCTTTGTGGCTCTTGTTTTGCAATACACTAACTCAAAGTTATCAAGTAGGTTACTCACTGTTTCCCCCGAGTTTTCAATATTCGCTGTCAGCGTTAAATACTCCAACCATTCTCTCTTGACTATGACCCAAAAATTTCAGTTATCTATGATTGTAGTAGTTTCCTTGTAGTTCATATTATTCTTGAAACTTCGTTTCTTGCATGCTTTTTCTATAGGATCCGTCGATAGAACAACATCTGTTGCTTCAAGTCTCTTCTTCACCTGTGAAAGGATTGTCCAACATTCACTGCCATAAAGGATGGTAGATAATATATCACAGTTCAGTGTTATTTTCTTGGTTTCTAAGGGAATTTTCTTCTCCTTTAATATTTTGTTGTCGAAATAAAACAGGGGCTACAATTTAGATATCTAGGAAGCGTATTAACAGAAAACGGAAAGTGCGACACGAAAAACCGAAGGCGCATTGGGATAGCGAAAGATGCCTTCCAAAAGCTAAGCAATATATTAAGAAACAAAAAATTTAATTATAAACAAAAATAGGAGCACTGAACTGTTATTTAATATCTGTCTTATAAAAAAGTGAATGCTCTCTGTCCTTTGTAGCTCTTAATAAATGTTGTAACTTGGCCATCTCTCCAAATTTATTCACTAAAGATCGCTAGATAGTTTATGTGTTGTTTTCTCTTTTCTCTTGTCTCCACACTGTCTTATGAGTATTAAATTCTCCAAGCCCTCTGTCCTCATCATGTATCCTATAAATTTCAACTGTCTCTTACTGATGTTCGAGTACAAACGTCGTTTTTGTTTTGTCTCTAGATCTTCGTCGTTGCTCACATATTCGGTCCATGATATTCTCAGCAGCCTTTTGTAGAACCACATTTTTGTTGCTTCAAGTCTCTTTTTCATCTGTGAGGAGGAGATTGATAAATTAACTTTGGAAAAAATTTACAACTGAACAAGGAACCGCAACTGAGGAAAATTTATTTTGAGTTTAAACAATCCATCATTTGTTACTGAATAATTTCCCGAATTTTTATGGATACCACGTTCTCATAATCTAACGCCTCCATATTATTTTCTTCGGGGTTACCTTAAGGAAGGTGTATACATAAAAAAAAAAAACAGTATACTATTTGCCAAATAGTAATGCAGGATATTAATGTCTTTTAATTCCTGAGATGATGTTTTGTAACTGTTTTCGCTATTTATATTGTTTGGACTTGACCCAAAGAGTAATGAGTTCGATACTTGGCTACTGCAGTAGCGAACAAAAACTTGGACAGTTGAGTTAAAAGGAGATAACTGATAAATCCAGAAAAGGCATGACACGTGGAACTAGAACAATTTACCCAGATGGCCGAAATAAAGGGTTCCGTTTGAAATTCCAATCACCTGAAAAAGGCCGGAACGTACAACGGCCGAAACGTCGGGAATATGACTACAAAGATGAGGACAACAAACCAAACAATGTAAATAGTGTAAATAGCCGTATATATTTTTTTAAATGTTAGAATTAATAGATATTTAAATGTTTTTAAGGTTATGCCCACTGATAGTAATTATTCTTGGTATGTAACGTGAACCTGATGTGTTTCCAGTAGCCGCTTCTGTAACCGTGTTCGCGAATGCCACTACACTGATTAAGAGCTTGATAACGCCATTCCGAAGTATGTACAACGATGTAAATATATGAAACAAAACACAAGCAAAAACCGGTTTACGCTTATCTATCATAATACTTTTTTGAGTTGGGCACTTCAATGTGGAGTAATCGTTAGCAAGTTTGTCTCGCTAAATCAATTACGACTGAGAGTGAGTTCGATCCTCACTAGGTGCCCTATACTTATGGCTCTATGCGACATCTAAGCTATGTTTATACCATCACCATAATACTTCTTGAGTTGTGTATACGACTGTATTTACGTAAGAATGCATAAATATAAACCTGGGATAACGAGTTCGATTTCCAACCGAAACTGAGTGAGTGCACTTTAAATTTGTGCTCTATTCTTTTTACCATGTATTTTGACAAAACAAAAAGGTTTCGTCACTGGCATGCCATGGAGATAGGGCTAATATATAGGTTTTTTGGTGTTATATTTGACTCGAGCAGAATTTTTTCAACTATAGTCCTTCGCAGTGTTACTTTAATGTTTTAACAATCAATCAGTTTGGCGTCATGAAAATAGTTGATTGCAACGTTACGTCGCCACATCTCCCCTAGCCGAAATACAACAGGTCTGTAACGTTGATAAAAAACGTTCCGTGTTGGCTGGGCATGTATTAAGAGGTGATAACAATGTATCATGATACAATGTATCATGATACATTGTATAATGATACAAACAATGTATCATGATACAACAATTTATAATGATTTAGCTACTGCCGTCTAAACAGATAATGCACACAATATGGGCGATAGGAGTTCTCATTTTTCTATTTGCTTCTAGATTGGCCGCCAACCAACGCTAGTTTAGCGATATCAGTGTTACGAGATATCTTGTTAAATGAAAACATCTGAGAAATGACACAGAATTTTTCGACAGTTATTGCTTTGATTATCACAAGAAACATGTCGGAAGGTCACTGAGTGGAACAAGACCTTGGGTTCTTGATAAATTACAAAGATGACAAGACGAAGAATGCTGATCTCTAGAAGACAGTGGTTCCGAGAAGCAACAAACAGAGAGACCAGAGAGAGCTAATAGAAAGATACAAGAGACCGCTCGCCGCGATGCGAAAAGACACGCCCGTTAGACTGTTCGCCCCCACCACTCACCTCCACTTTATCTCAGCCTCGCTCGTCAACAGCAGAAGGTGACAACCAAATAAAATTTGCTTACTGCTACAGTCAGCTCCTGCTTTTATTTCGTGGGTAACAATGTTACGGAAAAGTTATTTTTAAGCACCGGGCGTTTGTTTGGAAGATGCAGCACCCTAAGAACGAACATGGTGTCTGGTTTGAGCTGTAACGCTACAATAGAAAGCCCTTTGTATAATAAAAGTATATATAAAATTAATAATGGTTAAGTAGAATGGGAAAACTCTTAGTAGCAAGTTCCGTTCCGAGAATGACGGGTTTATTGTTGAAATCAGTTTGCCAAAAAAACGGCGAAAAAACCAGGAGAGAAATACAAACGCTAAAAATGTATGCATACTTTTTTTTTCTTTTAGTTGAGAATTTGCTGTAAAAAATCAACAAAAACTTTTAATTCACAGATAGATATACCAAATATATAATAGAAATACGAAAGCATTGAAATTCAGAAAGCACATCTGTGTAAACTGTATTATACATTGCTTTACACTGTGCGTGATAGATTTTACGGATGGGCCATTTGTTTATGAGGGTAGCCAAAACTAAAACACATCCAAGTGAGTAGTCACAAATCTTCGGAAACAACAATGAGCCTGAATGATATGTTAACGATAAGATGAGGAAAAAAAAAAACCAAAGCAATAATCTTTCAAAGTTAGGATCGTTTGGCTCTTGTCAATAGCAAATTCAACGCATGCGCGCAGGGAAACTTTAATATCTGTTATTGTTTCTCTTCTCACATTGACAAGCCAATAAACTTCCCAGTTGATGTGGAGATTATGATAGCTGTACGCTTGACAGCAAAAATGTAATAGCTTCTATTTTTATGTCAGAATTGTTTTATTTTATGTTCAGTTGGGTGTGGCTTGTCCTACTCTGTTTTTCAAGAATTAGTTTATTTTTGCATTTCTGTAAATAAGAAATAAACGAGAAATTTTCTCCCTCTTTAAGTGCAACAAGATAATACTTTAAAGATGGTCACTACTGCATATTGTATGCTAATCTCGAAACATATAGGGACAATTTATGGGTCTTTAAGTGTGGCACAAGGTACGTATCCCCCTCCTCATATCATTACGTTGTGGAGACTAGGACCACAGTCTCGCCACACGATGTTGTTGCTACTGCGGTTTCTGTAGCAGATAGGTTGTAGCGGAACGTAGTTGCTCTCCCCGGTTTTGAATTCACAGTTGTCCTTCTACTAGACTGGTTGCTAACTAATGCTAGAGTGCCTAGTTTGCACTTCTATTTAACCTATAGATGGGGAGAAAAGAGATGGATTCATACCTTCCCAAGGTTATTTGTGTGACGGTGAACGCAGAGGAGTCGCCGATTTTGCTTTCCGCTCTGATAACTGCTACGCTATGCGCACGTCGCTATATACTTCTAAATAAATGCAACGTTTTTCAAGTTAAGAAAGAGCGAATGCTTTAACACTCGAATGGCCTGATGTTTTTTGGACTCATACACGAAGATCTATCTCAGTCATGCTATCTCTATTCTATAATATAATTATTAATGTAGCTTGGTTCATTATGATGTGATCCAAATCAAACTAACAAGTTAGTTTTACACGTGGTTTAATGAATTCAAAGCACGTAATCTGGTCACATGATTTGCATACACGTTAGGATTACGTACCGTTAATATCATAAAAAGCCTATATAAAACGACCAATTACCTACGACGTTCAATCAGAAGGAAAAGTAGAAAATTTGGTGTGTGTGTTTTTGGAGGGGGAGGGGTAAATATTTCTGCCATTATGTGAAGGTGTTCAGACGAAATGGGCCTCTTTGTTTAATGGAAGAAGAGGCCTTTGTTTTGCTTTCTCAGCACATTCTATTTTTAGTTGCAGCCGATATTCATAATAAGGCCCGGGTTGTATCCAGACATCTTTACCCCTAACGAAGATAACTTGCCCTTAAAAGAACTCGTTTTTTACAATTGGTGCACACTCACGTTACATGCATGGGGATGCTGACAAATTTTAAGTTTGACCCACTTCCAAAATCTTACTAAATGACCTGATGTTTTTAATCCATTCTTGTTCTGACCTAGATCATTTTAACACCATTCACACAAAAAGCAATAGGGAGATGTAGAGAACGATAGAGAGAACAATAGAGAGAACGATAGAGAGAAATAGAACGATAGAGAGAAGTAAAGAACGATAGAGAGAAGTAGAGAGAACGATAGAGAGAAATAGAGAGAACGATAGAGAGAAATAGAACGATAGAGAGAAGTAGAGAACGATAGAGAGAAATAGAGAGAAATAGAACGATAGAGAGAAGTAGAGAACGATAGAGAGAAGTAGAGAGAACGATAGAGAGAAGTAGAGAACGATAGAGAGAAATAGAGAGAACGATAGAGAGAAATAGAACGATAGAGAGAACGATAGAGAGAAATAGAACGATAGAGAGAAGTAGAGAACGATAGAGAGAAGTAGAGATAACGATAGAGAGAAATAGAGAGAACGATAGAGAGAAATAGAACGATAGAGAGAAGTAGAGAACGATAGAGAGAAATAGAGAGAAATAGAACGATAGAGAGAAGTAGAGAACGATAGAGAGAAGTAGAGAGAACGATAGAGAGAAATAGAGAGAACGATAGAGAGAAATAGAACGATAGAGAGAAGTAGAGAACGATAGAGAGAAATAGAGAGAAATAGAACGATAGAGAGAAGTAGAGAACGATAGAGAGAAGTAGAGAGAACGATAGAGAGAAATAGAGAGAACGATAGAGAGAAATAGAACGATAGAGAGAAGTAGAGAACGATAGAGAGAAATAGAGAGAAATAGAACGATAGAGAGAAGTAGAGAACGATAGAGAGAAGTAGAGAGAACGATAGAGAGAAATAGAGAGAACGATAGAGAGAAATAGAACGATAGAGAGAAGTAGAGAACGATAGAGAGAAATAGAGAGAAATAGAACGATAGAGAGAAGTAGAGAACGATAGAGAGAAGTAGAGAGAACGATAGAGAGAAGTAGAGAACGATAGAGAGAAATAGAGAGAACGATAGAGAGAAATAGAACGATAGAGAGAACGATAGAGAGAAATAGAACGATAGAGAGAAGTAGAGAACGATAGAGAGAAGTAGAGATAACGATAGAGAGAAATAGAGAGAACGACAGAGAGAAGTAGAGAACGATAGAGAGAAGTATAGAGAACGATAGAGAGAAATAGAGAGAACGACGGAGAGAAATAGAGAGAAAGACAGGGAGAAATAGAGAGATGATAGCGTTCAATATTAGACAACGCAAGTTTTTAAAACTGAATTTCTCATTCGGTCAAGATAAAGACTTCAGTTAAGATTCTTAAACCTAGTCAATCTGGTAAAATTACATGAAATGAATATATAAAAATAGAAGACATATATGTATAAAGTCCCACAGGGGACGAAACACGTAAAAATGTTTTCTGTGAGAGAGAGAGAGAGAGAGAGAGAGAGAGAGAGGGAGAAAGAGAGTGAGAGAGAGAGATCTTTGTATACATGAATATATGTATAGGGTAATTTTGTATTTCTAAGATGAAAAATTATTCATACAAAGTTTTAGTTCACTCAAATGCCATAAGTGATCAACTTATTGAAATCAGTTAATTCTATCCTTAACAAAAATCCAATTAATATACAGATGCAATTCGGCCTTGTGTACAATTGTATGTTTCATTCAATAAATATAAATATACAGATGCAATTTTAAAAATCGTGCACGAAATTTTCTTTATTTCCTATCAAGGAAATAATTAATTTTTTTGTATTTTATATAATAGATATATACAACATACTTTAATAGAAATTGTTAGAAAAGCATGTTAAAATGAATACGTATTGTCCCAACTATTTTTGCGGGCTTTTGATAAAATCAGAACTAAAATTAAATCGAGCTTACGATTAATTTAGAATTAAAATTAAACAGGAATCATTTTATTAGACATTTTTTTTTTAATGTAACGCGGGATATAACGGAACAGATTTATTCAACAAGAACACCAAAGCATTTATCCACTCTGATGATCACATATAGAAAGAGAGCAAATTGCCGTCCTGGGTATGACGATAAACTACATCCAGCAGCAAGGCTTCTGATCGGGAGGTTTTGAAAAGCGTGAAACCACCTCTTTATTGCTGTTATGCACAGGCCCAACCTGGTCCGAGGTGGTAGCACTTGTTAGACTCCCAACTATGGACAAAGAGTTAACCAGAAAAGTGTGGTCAAAATACTTTGAAATCATAAAAATATCCTTTGATATATAAAAATACCAACAATACATTTTCATAATAAAGTAATTAGTAGCATTACATTTTTTTTAATAAAAAATATTACCAAAAATACATTTTTGTAAATGAAATTGATGCTCCTAAGTATTTCGATATTAAATGAACCATACTGAGGTGATATGTCGTTAAATAAACAAGAGAGGAGGTAGGTTAACTCTGGAACAGTAATCAAGATTGTCTAGTTTCAAATTTAGTCGATAAACTACAACCATGATTGTTGTTTGAGATTTTACGTACTGTCAGAAATTACTGTCCGTCTATATCTATTCATCAAAGTGGATAAATGCTATGACAGCGAAAGAGGAAAGCCTGCAATACACAAAAATATGGACGACCGGATATAGTAAAGCCAAAAGTGAAATCAGCACTGACCAAATTGAACAAGAACAAAGCAGCAAGTCTAGTTGATGATGTAACGGAATTAAAGATATGAAAAATGAAATATACAACAGTGGTGATATACCGGAAGACCTAAGTAGATCCATTTCATAGCACTGCCTAAGAAGCCAGGTGTGAGCGAATGTAAACTCAATCGGATAATCAGCCTAATGAGCCGCATAAAACTTATCACCCGAGCTCTGATCAATAGAGGGAGAGGCAGAACGAGTCCGGAAATAGGACCTCGGTGCAGTTTCATTAAAGACACTAAAAAAGGAATGCGATATTTATGCTTAGAATGATATCACAAAGAGCAATAGAAGTGCAGAAGTTCATGTTCTATAGATTATGCAAAAGCGTTTGACAAAATATGACGCAAAGAACTGTTTGAACTACTAGGTAAGCTTGATTCATTTGGCAAAAATATTAGAATAATCTAGAACTTATAGTCATGGGGGGAAGAGAAAGTGAATTCATTAAATGCACATAAACAGAAAGAGGCGTAAGACAAGGATATGTCTTCTCACCAGATATATTCAACCTTTACAGTAATGCAATCTTGAAATTATTAGAAGTCCTCATTATTGACAACGACAATCTTAACAAGATATACAAATGACAGTATTGATAGCAGACACAGAAAGGAAACTACATAAACTCCTAAAGAAGGTAGTAAAGGAAAGCAAGAAGAAAGGACTAAACACCAATTGTAAGATAATATATGATTCCTTGCAAAAGGAACAGCGCCAGGTAGGAAATACGAATTGGAGACACTAAACTCAAACTAGTCCAAGAATTTAAATACCAGAGAAGAGGACGGTAAATGTGACACTGAAATCCGAAGGCGAATTTGAACAGTGAAAAATGCCTTTCAAAAGCTGAGCAAAGTATTAAGAAACCGGAAAATATTCGTTAGGAACGAAGAAAAGAGTACTGAAATGTTATGTAATATCAGTCCTCCTATGATGGCAAGGAATGCGATACAATCTCCTCACAGATGAAGAGACTTGAAGCAACAGAAATGTGGTTCGACAGAAGGATCATGAAAGTAACGAGGAATTTTAGGGGAGAGAAAAAGAAAAATGACAATTATACCTACAAGGTGGTCCTACATAATATAATTTTCAGGTTTTCAATTTTTCTCGAGGATACCTGGCACATTGGATAAAGACATTAGTTATATCCAGTGACAGGACCCCAAGAGTGTGAGTTCAATACCTGGTTAAGGCGGTGGAGAACTTGGAGAGGGGAATTAACAGGAGATAACTGATAACTGACATCCATTAGACATGGCACGTGGAACGAGAACAGTCTACCCCAGCGAGCGAAATAAAGGGTTCAGTTCGACTTCCATTTACCTGAAGAAGGCCGGAACGTACAATGGCCGAAACGTTGTGATAAATATGGCAAGAAAGATGAGGATGATAGTCCGATCAATATAAATAATGTACATAATACATCATCTCAGAAATATAGACAAAATACTTTTTAATAAAGAATTGCGTTGCAAATACTTTTAATAAAGAATTGCGTTTCAAATACTTTTAATAAAGAAATGCGTTGCAAATACTTTTAATAAAGAAATGCGTTGCAAATACTTTTCATATAGAAATGCGTTGCAAATAATTTTAATATATAATTGCATTGCAAATGGCTTTAGTATTGAAAATAATTTTGCCACAAATATGCGCTGCAAATAATTTTACTGTAGAATTACATTAATAATGATTTTCGATAGAAAAAGCGCTGTAAATGACCTTACTGTGACAATGCAATAATGATCGAAAAGAAATATTGTTACCTCAGCAATTAATAAAAGTGTTGGTGACAGATGAAAACAATATAATTTATAACGTAAATTCATTGCAAGTGATTTTACTATAGTCTTCCACACTGCATTATCCGTTTAGTCAGAAAGTCCTGACTCACTTAGGAAGCCGAAAGAAAACAACATAATTTTAAGGAGGAATACCAACATTTATTCTTCAAAATAAAGTCCATCATACTCGACGATCTTCTGCCAGCTAACCTAACCTAATATTTCTGTTGCTCCATAAAATTTCGTTGTTTCCTTTCAGCTTCCTAAGTGAGTCGGGACTTTGTGGCCAACCTAATATTTTACTGTAGTATTAATTTCACAATAGAAAAGCGTTGCAAGTGATGTTATTACAGTCTTCTATTATAAAATGCCATCCGCCTTCAGTATACAGGCGACTAAGGCTCTCTCACGAATCCTTTCTTTTATTAAGTGTGAACTGCTCTAACGTCTTGGGAAATATAGGAATGTGATTTCCGTTGTTGTCTTCACGGAGTTTTTCTTTCTCCTAGAATGTGTTATTTAACTCCAAACTGGAGGGGGAGAAAAGGAGAGGGATCCATGAGGGTATCTGCGAAATTTGAAATAACAGACTCAACCGGGACTTGAACTCGGCGCGCTGATTTCACTTTCCACACGCAGAAAACCGTTACACTACACGCACACACATGGAAGCGAGTTATTAGGTTGGTGCAAAAATAATGACGTAATAATGTCGTTTTTTGACGTTAAAAAATACGTCAACAAACGACATTATTACGTCATTATTTTTGCACCAACCTAATATATAAATATTGGATGTTACTGAGTGTCCTATATTTGTGGTCTTGAGGAATGGTAATAATGAGATTAACCGTTTCCATACAGAAAACTTTCTGCGTTCACTGAACGAACAGTCAGCATTACTTTTGGTCGAAATTTATCAACATTTTCTCTTTTAATCGCTCGTCAGGAGAACCGGTTTCTGAAATCAACGGTTAACGCTCTTTCTAGTACTAGTGGAAATTTCCTTCCTAACCTTTTGTTTGAAGTAGTAAGAAATGCAAACATCTTCATCATATCATTTACCCTTATATTTATATGCGCTATCTATTGGAAGTAATACAATTTTTGTTATTTGGTAAAGTTTTTGGGATTTTGTAGTGACGGTCTATAAGATCTGATGAAGGCTTGTCTTTAACAGCGATAGGATCCATTGGCTTGGCGCAATCTTTAATCATTGATCAGAGAAAATAGTTATCTATCGTTGATTTAATGAAAAACTAGCAGTATAATCCGTCTACGACTGGGTGTTTCATTACTAGGAATTTTTACCGTTCATTTGGAGCAGTTTAAGTTTCAAATCAGCCCACCCAAAAATCAATACTAGTAACAACAATTGTTTGGAACTGAGATACATCCCCAAATGGGGGAGGGGGGTAACTATTTGAATCGGGGGTGCTGAAAAGGGCCGTTTTTGCGTTCTCAATCTTGCAAGGAAGGAACCTCTTCCATGGACTTTCATAATAATAATATACGATCATTTTTATTTATAATATTATTTGTTTTCATAATTCTAATAATCTTTTGCGTTAGATTTCAACTCTCTAAATTGATTTTACGCTGTTTTTTTACAGACATTAAATTGATTTTTGCACAAAGTGTAAAAAATTATTTTTTTTCTATTTTTCACCTTCAAGGTTGTAATTTTTTCCAGCCAATTTGGACTCAAAACCGGTACTAAAGAATTATCTATCAAATAAAAAAAACTTCATCGAAATCGGATGAAAACTGTGAAAACGCATTAACAACATCCGATCACGCGCACATACACACATACACACACACATTTTGAGAATTCTAGATATAGATAAGAAAGAGATTGTTATTTCTTCGTAATTAATGCAAGCGTTACTGACAGTAAAAGGCTCTTGTAAATATAATTTATTGTCATGAAAATGTTTCATTTCTTTTTAAACCAAGGAATCTTCGAATGGAATGGAAATTTATTCATTCGTTTCACAATATTCCAGAAGTAGCTAGCGTCTGTTTTATATTAAATTTTGAATAGTGTTGTTTCTCTTTTGGATTTTTCAACAAATTTAAGCAAATTAATTTCAGTAAATAGATTTTCAAATGCAACATCAGTCAGACAGTTATGTGCCATGCCTGATACACGCTAAAGCGATCATGTATCTTTCGATACATGACTGACGAGGCAGATTTTTTCCCGCGGTAGTTTGCCATTCTGCGATAGACCAGTTGCTATCCAATGCTATAGAACCCAGTCTATCCTGCTATTTACCCATAGCTGATGAAAGAAGAAGAGGACTTATACCTTTCCCAAGGGTATTAGCACGTAAGTGAATGTAATGGATTCGACTGGAATTCGAACTCGGCTCTCCGATTCCTCAATCCGTGCCTCCTATATATGTATGCAGTTTCATATATCTGATTTTGTTATTATAAGAGATATTACCTGATAAGCATTACTTTCAGGAAAAGTCCCTTATATGCATATAAGAAAGTTGCTAATAATTTCATATTATCATTCATACATTCTTGGATATAATTATTTTCTAAGCGTAGCTTAGACGTGGTATATAAACTCGAGGAAGGCGCTATATTAATCCATATAATATCCTAGAATTTCTTAAAGCAATCAAACTGTATTCCAAAATATAACTTCAACAAAACTACACCATAAAATACATATATCTAGTAATCATATCCACACAAATATGTATACGCACAAAAGCTGCGTATCAACTACCATGTATTCAATTATGAAAGCAGAATAACATCATATTATTATTACTTCAAAACTCACAAGAAAATCAAATTTCGGCATTAAATGACCCATAAGGTGTTGATGTGCCGTTAAACAAAAACAAATCAATTCATATGTTCTACTTATGGTATTATCGTTACCTTTCTGTATAATCACATTTCCCTTGCTTGAAGTCTCCTCTCTGTCTATTTTTGTTTGTTTCTAATGAAATCTTTTTGTTTAATATCTTGTTTAGTTTTTGGAGAGCATATTTTGCTACTCCATTAAACTTTCAGATTTCGGTATTACATTTTCCGTCCCCTGTTATTTAAAATTTTCTTGTTCTTGCTCAATTTTGGAATTTCCTATTCGTAGTTTACATGTTGAACTGTTCCTCTTATTGAAAACTATACATTATCTACTGACAATTGATGGTTAATCTTTTCTTTCACTTTCACTTTCACTTTCTAAATTGTTTGGGAGTTCCCGTAGTTTCCTTTTTGTGTCTGCTATGAACACTGCGTCATCTGCATATCATATGCTATTAATCTGGTAGTTCTCCCAGAATCGCCTCAATGGAAAGGTTAAATAATTCAGTTAAGAAAACACATCCTTGCCATACACCTCTATTCTCGTGTTTCTTCGACTCATTTAAGTTACTTATAAATAAAATCCAGTGTTCATTTACCTTGAGCGCCACGGTCTGGTGTTGTGGTTAGTGAGCTAGTCTGATTGATTATTACTACTGGGTAATGGATTCGAGTTACACGTGGTACCTCATACTTGAGACCTCGTGCCATACTAAGCAAGGCTGAGTAAATTACAACTATTCCTTCTCCATCTCTTCACCATCCGCTATTGTGGCATGGTCATAGTCGAGATGTCTAATGATTGCACAAAGCGAAGCTGGTGCTTTTTAACCCCACCAGTTATATCATGATATAAACAGTTTGATAATTAGCTTTAACCCCTTTCTTGTTGTTGTTGCTTTTGTGAGTAAAAGCAACAATAAGATGGGGTAAAGCCCGTGGTCAGTAACTACATAATAAAACGATCATGGCATAGAGAATTAGAGATAGCAGAATAGCTACAGATCTGAGATCCACTTATTTATCGAAGTGCAGACAGTGAGAGAAAAAGGAAAACAGAATGAAAGAATAGGAGGAGGATAATGGTAGGAGAGAAAGCTGGCGGGATAAAGGTATGAGAGAGAGAGAGCATGGCAGATAAAGAAAGGCGGGAAAGAAGAAGATAGAGAAAGAGGTTAGAATGAGATAAAGAAAGAGGGAAAGAAGGAGAAAGAAAGGAGGAAAGAAGGAGATAAAGAAGGGGAGAAAGAAGGAGATAAAGAAAAAGAGAAAGAAGGAGATAAAGAAAAGAGGAAAGAAGAAAAGAAAAGAATAGAGGGAGAAAGAGAGAGAGGGAGAAAGAGAGAAAGGGAGAAAGAGAGACACAGAGAGAAAGAGAAAGTGAGACAGAAAGAAAGTGAGACAAGAAGAAAGTGAGACAGGAAGAGAGAAAGAGGGAGAGAAAGGTAGGGAGAAAGAAAGAGAAAAATAGAGGAGAGAAAAAAGGCGAAAAATAAAGGAGAGAAAAAGGCGAAAAGGAGGCGAGAAATGAGTGGAAGAAGGATTAAAAGGAGTGGTAGAAGGAGAGAGATGGGTGGAAAATGGAGAGAGAATAGTGGATAGAAAGGGTGGAAGAATGAGAGAAAAAAGTGTTAGAAAGAGAGAAAGGAGTGTAAGAAAGAGAGCAAGGAGTAGAGAAAGAAATAGAGAAAGGAGACGGAGGAGTGGAAAATGGGGAGATAGGAGAGACAAATCTCTCTGAACATAATTTTCTCGTGAATCTTCTAAGAAAAAAATTCTTTTATCTCTGATAAAACTTGGTAAATAAGTGTATGAATCAACAAATCAGAAAAAATAGAAAGGATAATGGGAAGGAATGGAACCATAGAGACTACAGCATTATTGAAAACAGCAAAAATAGTGAGAAGATTGTATGTCACCTAATCTTCAGTGCCGTTGACCAGCTATTAGCGCCATGAAAGGCTCAATGAATGAATAATAATTATAATCCCTGTGGTTGGCTAAGAAAGACGAAAATGCATCCTTATTGACATGCCTGTTCCTGGTGACCATAATATCATCGCTAAAGAAATTGGTAAGTTCAAAATATACAGAGACCTGAAATTGTCAGAATGTGAGACATTCAGTCTACTGTTGCCCCAGTTATTATTGGGGCGTTGGGATCTATACTGCCGAAAAAAGAGTAAAGGCTAGTAGCCCGTTGTTTCAGAAACTGCGTTGCTTGGCAATGCAAATATTCTATCTGGAGTCGGACGACTTAATGGATGGAACCCATCATGCGAGGTTTACAGTTTCAACACATTGCTTACTTGGTTGATTTTGTTTGAATATCAACATCCATTGGTTAATTAATGTCGAAATCTAAATATTTTGAACACAATTTTAGTCTACAGATAAAATATATGGCTGCTCATTTTATTATATGTTTTGTTGATTTTTTTTACATAAAAAAGTATTACTGGTATTTTAACTATTAAAATGTATTTTTATGCTTTTATTGTGTGTGTGTGTGTTTTTTTTTTTGGGGGGGGGGTCATTATTTGCCCATAGCTGGGATCCTAACAGGTACTAAAAAACCTGGGTGAGGGTGAGGGTGAGGGTGAGGGTTAACAACAACAGCACTTGAGATCGTTCAACGCTCCTCAAAAACCGCCAATCTCGGGATCAGGCCTTGCTGCCGGGTGTAGTTTATAGGTTCAACTGGTTTGTTTGCCAGCATATCAACACCCCTATGGATCATTCAATGCCAAAATCTAAATAACATGAACATAATTTTATAGCTTCAACTAAATATATTAGGTTGGTGCAAAAATAATGACGTTTTCTCACATATGTTACTATGTGAGAAAACGACATTATTTTTGCACGGTTCGTGCAAAAATAATGTCGTTTTCTCACATAATATTTTCTCACATAATATTTTGAACGCAATTGTATGCCTACCACTACAAATAAAATGTATTGCTACTCATTTTGCTTTAAAACTGTATTGTTGGTCATTTTACTATAAATATGAACTGTTGATCATTTTTTTTACTATAAAAATGTATTGCTGGTATGTTTACTGTTGTTATGTTTTGCATATCTCTCTTTGTAGTAGCAGTCGTAGTACAGTTCTCCGTGTTATGTTTAGCAAACGGGTTTGCTAGGCATAGCCCTTATGTTCGCCAGTTGTTCTCTATTTATACTTGTCCATCTAAGTTGCATACGATACTACAACTATAAAAATATATTTTTATACTTTCATAGTGTTTCGTTTGGGTGTTCCCTATTTGCCCATAACTGGGACCCTATCAGGTACTACCATCCCGGGTAAGTGAGAACCTGAAAACAACAGCAATTAAGAGGTGGTTCAACGCTCCTCAAAACCTTCAATCTCCGGATCAGAGGCCTTGCTGCCGGATGCAGTTTATCGGTTCAACAGAAAGAGCGAGCAAGCGAAATGAGGTTATGTAAGCAAGTGGTACTATTATGAAGATGTTAGCTTGTACGTAAGCTGCTGGAAACGTTACAGTGCAATATTAAATGGGACTAAAACTTACAAATAGGTGCACTGAAAGTGCGTTTCGGCTGTATAGTTTCTTTTTGTCTCGTCTGTGCAGCTAACTGGGCGTATCTTTATACATCGTAACATTCGGTTTCTTTTTCTCTTCTTCGCACATTTTTCTTTCACTCATGCCTTGCCTCTTTTCTTTCCTCTCGTCTTTCTTCTCTATCCCCCCTCTCTTAGTTTGTCGTTAGCGCCTTCGTCATCACACCTGTATATACTTTTCTTTTTTCTTTCTCTCTCTTATTTTCCTCTTGTCCGATTTCTTTTGTTTTGTGTTTCCTTCCCTCAACTCTTTTTCTCTTTCTCATTCGTTCCTTCTTTTTCCTCCTCTCTTTTTGATGAGTTCCTTCGCTACCACCCTTATATATTCTACTCTTTCTCGTAGATTCTTCCGCCTACTCCCTTTTTCTGTTTTTTCTTCCCCACCAACACTTTTCTCTATCAATTTCTATTTTCTCTCTCCCGTCTGCTCTTATTTTCAGTCTTTCTTTATTTTCCAGTCTTATTCTTCTCGTCTTCTCTCTCTCCTTCCTTCTCTTTCGTGCCTCTGTTTCTCCTTCTCCCTCTGGACCTCTCTCTCTCCCCTCTCTCTTTTTCGATCCCTTTCTTTCTCCTCTCTCTCTCTCTTTCCTCCTCCTCCTCTTTCGTGCCTCTGTTTCTCCTTCTCCCTCTGGACCTCTCTCTCTCCTCTCTCTCTTTTTCGACCCCTTTCTTTCTCCCTTCTCTCTCTCCTTCCTCCTCCTCCTCTTTCGTGCCTCTGTTTCTCCTCCTCCCTCTTGACCTCTCTCTCTCCCCTCTCTCTTTTTCGACCCCTTTCTTTCTCCCCTCTCTCTCTCGTCTCTCTTTTTCGCATTCTTGTATTTTAATTCTGTCAATTTTTCCTCCTCCCCATTTTTCATTCATTTCTCACAGACGTGAAGTGGCTTTCCTCTGTCTTTTCTACAAATATTTTCATGGCAACTTCTCTGACGAGCTTTTTCCCTGATTCCCGGACTACATCTATTTAAGCGTGATATTAGATTGGCGTCTAGGCCCAGCCCGTTTATTGTTGAATTAAGTAAATACAACCGTCACTTCTACTCCAACATTTTCTTTTCTCGCCCTTCCCGCCTGTGGAACTCCCTTCCGTTTCTTTGATTCCCTGATAACTACAATCTTCACAAATTTAAATGCAACGTCAATCACCATCTTCTATCTTCTTGAACCCCGTTCAGTTTTTATCCTTTCCTCGGTCCCCACCCCTATACCCAATGTTTTCTCTCACCTTCACTCTCTGTAACACCCTGCGTACTAATAGCATACTCGCCTTGCTTGGGGTAAAATTATTTAAAAAATTATTTATATTAAACATTGTTATTTTTTTATCTGTTAAGGGGTCCACCCTTTTTTATACAAGTGATCTCGCCTAGTGTATACTTGTACTGCTGACGGTGAATAACCGGGAGAGAGAGAGTGAGAGCGGGAGGTAACCGCTTTGTAGGAGTCACAGTTGCGAGCACGTAGACTCAGAAGGAAATCATACTTCGATACTGAATTGCCCAGACTGTATATATATTATTATTGCTACTAACCGCATTTCTGGATCTACTAACCGTATTACCAATTCTGGATCTAATAACCGTATTACGTCAATACATTTATTTGCTATATTTCATTCCTGCCTTTGTCATTCATTTGAGACCGGATTTCATCCCGGATTCCACAACAGTATCTTTTCTTCTTTCTCTGTTTCTGTTGGCGTTTATATTAGGTTGAAATGACAGGAATGCTTAGAAAGAGAAAACGGTGTTTTGCAAACTAGTAAACGAAAGATTTGTGTTTTGACAGCACAAATCTTGCATCAAAATAGTCTTTATGATTGTTTATTTTGTTGTAATAATATTAGCGTTGTTTTCAGAAAAAATACGTGTGAAAAAAATGGAATGGCAAATCAAGTGGCGCAGAATGTCGGAAAAATGAGTGATGCACAACTTCTTAATATTGAAGAACGCATCTCTATAAGAAGACAAGGAAAATTATCAGGCATTTTTTTTAAGAAAGAAAGGAAGAGAACTTTTTTGCCTTCCATCAGCATGGCTGAAGCTAACCTCCAGTAAAGTAACTCCTGGCGATTTCTTGAGATAACGCTTTCGGCTGACATGTCGTGGAAAGATAATATTGAATCAAAGCTAGGTCTGCCACTAGGAAAGTCGGTTCCCTGTGTCGTACTAGACAATTTTCCTCTCCAGAATTTATATTACATATTTATAAGTCTACCATTCATTCATTCTTTGAATATTGCTGCCACATATGGTTTGGTGATCTCACAATATATTTAGAAGTACTTGATAAAATCCAAAGAATCTGAAATATTATTGGCGATATGCCAGGTCATGACCAATAATATTTCAGATTCTTTGGATGCTTCCCTGAAATATTTCAGTCCCTTTCCCACCGCCGTAACATAGCTTCACTGTGCCTTTTCTATAAAAATGTTGTGGTCATTGTTCTAATGAGCTTTCCTCTTTGGTACATACACTTTACGAATTTAAGCATACTACTCGATTGGCGACAAGGCCTCATCATTTTACAGTTGAAATGGCGTTATGTAACTAATTATATATAAATAAAAAAATTGCTTAACATCAAATCTTGCGTGATTTTTAAGCAAGCGTTCTTCATAAACTTTAACCAAGCCAAGCATCTGTCATATATATTACAAAAAATCACACAAATTATCTGGTGGTTGGTAGCCAATTTGTTTCAAAGTTTTCGCGTTAAAATGTTATTAAAATCAAGGATTAAAAACAATAAAAAACTAGCAAAGGAACATTTGTTTTTTAAACATGATGTCTAATCGAGGTAATGATTTTTTTCTCGAAGAATCTCGCGCATGTGTTATGACGCACAAGCATTATAATATCGACGTTTAATTTTTAAAAAAAAACAACTTATTACGTTTTTTTACCTCAATTATTAGCGAAATCACACGATCACAAATATTTGAACAGTCCTTATAAATACTGAACACGGATTTAAACTCACTCGTATGAAAACAGGAAATCCCATATAGCGGATTCTTTCTCTTCCACGATAAATTATTTTTCGTTTGGAGTGAAAATTTCTCTTACCTTCTCAGACATGAATTCAAAGCTTATGCATCTTTATTCTTTCTAGATTCCACTCCACTTTATTTTCCACTAAACTTTCGATATATACTTTATTACAATTCTATTTCCCACTAAATAAATCATATATATGTAATTTAGCAAATACTACGTTTAAATACGTCAAAGATTTACGTTACTAAAAGATTTAGCGACAGAACCAATTGACGGATGCTTAAAATTAGTCAGTGTATAAATAATGCACATTTATTCACGTGGGCGACGATTGACTCCGTTGCACACAAGAGGTGGGAACCGAAGCAGCCACCACCCACGAAAAAGAAACACGCGATTTAATATTCATTAAAATAAAATACATTTTCCACATATTCATTTTTTTATCTTAATTAGGGGCTAAATTCGTTCACCAAATATTTGCTGATATATCTACACTTTCTAACTAGCTCCGATCTTTTGTTCTGAAGGTGTTTTTGATCTAACAGTGACGTAATGGATAGCGGCTCGGATTGAGGAATCGGAGAGCCGAGTTCGAATTCCAGTCGAATCCATTACATTCAAATTACGTGCTAATACCCTTGGGAAAGGTATGAATCCCCCCCCCCAGCTATGGGGAAATAGCAGGACAGACCGGGTTCTATAGCCTTGGATGACAACTGGTCTGCCGCAGAAAGAAATGGCAAACTACTGCGGGAAAAAAATCTGCCTTGTCATTCATGTATCGAAAGATACATGATCGCCTAGCGTGTATCATGCGTGGCATATAAATGACTGAATGTTATAATTCAAAATTTTTCTTGCGCGCCTAGTCCACAAGATTTGGACGTTGACATTGGAGATTGTGCTGTTTTTATAAACTTTCCTCTCAACTACAGGTGATTTGCTGGATTTATCCCAAGTACGAACAAGCTACCACTTAGGTGCTTCCCTGAACACATCTTGACCCCCAAGTTAAAGATCAATAATTATCTATCGTCCTCATCCTCAGAATGTTTATTCCTATCACTTTTTCTTCTATTCATATCACATACCTCATCCACCATAACCGTTTTAAAAGTAACACTCTACCTTGAGTAGATAGCAAGGCTTGTAGTCGGTGAAGTTAAGTATGAAAAATAATCATGTATATATAATGGGCAGCCGCTTGTTCCCGGGTACATCCCTCCTGCTATTACTGAACACTTTGTTATGGTTCAATCTTATTTATTTTCTTTATTCTTATAATCTTTGCTTTTTATCATCTCTTTCATCCCTATCTAACACATCATTACCATCTTGACTAAAGTTTAATCTATGACCACTATGTATAGCTGGCCACTCATTTTCGAGGATACCCGACTACAAGGGCGCGTAGTCAATCCCTATTACAGACGCTTGCTCAGGCGCATTTGTTTTATTCAACACCCACTGAGCCCACCTGTGGTTTATACTGCAACTATGCTAAGCAGACATTAGTTACTGGGAAAGAGCGTGTTATCTAGCGTGATCAACAATTTGAACAAGGCCAGCATGCTCGGCCACGATGACTTGTGACTTCGTGCTAGCACAGCTATCGACGGCACTCAAGCACTCCGTCTACTCAATTTCACTCACAAGGTTTGGGTCAACCCGTGGTACGGTTTTCAGGCACTTCCCAAAGGTGCCGCACGCTGGGATGGACCCCTCCAGTCCGACAACATCAGGAAGTTTACTTCCTGAAAGATCGACCATGCTGAGATTCGAACCCGGGTCTCATGGTCAGAATGCGAACATTGTAGCCACTCAGCCACGTGCTACAGTTATAACGTTTTACATCAATGGTCAAGCGATATCTATCCTCATTATCCTCATCATCTTCACTTCCTGCCACCTCCTTTTACATTCATATTCTGTAACACTGAAGCTTGAGTGGCTCTCAAGCCTTGTATAGAGTGGATGTTTTTTCTTTTTAAAAAAATCCCATTTTTAAACCTCCAAATAAAATGCGTTTAACAATTGAAAGCGTTTGCCCATTTAAAAATGTGTTGACGTGATTCATCTCCTGTTGCAAGGCTTCATCTGATAATCGAGTGAATAATTTTCACAGGGAGAACCCGGGAGAGAAATATGAAAGAAGAAATCATGTGTGTACATTGGTCAACGAAGCGTTTCGCATACAGATGTTGGAAACTGCATCATTAAACCATTCCTAAAATCTCTTCAAGCCAAACGAGTTTATTTAAACGCAGACTCGCTGTCTTAGCTTTACGGTCAAAATGGTCACGGCTCACCAAACAGCACCGACTTCGTTTTGCACATCAAACAAAAACGTCGAGTCGACTTTGATAAAAGAGGGAAAATTGAAGACAGGCTTTTCACTGCAAATTAACGTTTGATTATTCTATAATAGAATTGGAGCTGAAGTAGATAATGATGTTGATATTTCTGGTAATAAGAAAGAATCGATAACGATGAGATCAGAATGCGTCAGAAAGTAAACAAAGGTCGCTATAGAAATTCATCGAACCTATTCAAGTACATTTCTAGTTTTACATATCACTGTTACAAAATTCATATCACCTATTTAAAAAAAATGAGATTGGTTGATAAAAGTAGACATAAATAAAACTTTCTTTACTTGTCTGATTGAATTATACGCAACTTTTGTCATTATTATATAAGAGAAAACGTGTTATAGTTATAAAGAAGCTGGAGTAAACAGCGAATATGTATAGCTTAACCTGGCACTGGGCCGCAATAATGGTGCGCGTGGTAAGAAATAAATACTCTAAACTAAAAACTGACCTGCAAAAGAAGCAGTCTAACCCTATCGCTCTCTAATAGATGACCCCATAATTTCTAACCATATCTAAGTCTGTCACAACGACATGGTAATTAAGCTTTCATTGACGATCAACTCCCGAGTAAATTGGCTTTCAAGACTATCTTTCTAATCACCACAGGTATAGATATCCTAATTTCCTAAGGCTGACACAAAGAGAAATATGAAAAGAAGAAATCATGTGTGTACATTGATCAACGAAGTAATGAATATCTTATGAGGATCAACTCGCTAACAAATTGAACTGAAAAACAATATTTTAAATCATAACATAAGAGTAGGTGGTTCTATATTCACAAAACTTATCTAAAGTATATGTAACCTAATGCTTAAAAAGATATTGTTTAATATAAGTCGACATATAATAACACTTTCTCTGTTTGATTTAATTATACGCATTTTCAGCCTTGCTATATACTGAACAATGGTCATTGTTGTAGCCGTTTACTAAATGTAGCTTTGTGTGGCACAAGACCACAAATCGCGTATGTGACGAATTATTTGGTCACGTGATGAGCTTGTTCAACACCACGCCATACTAGAGACCTTTATGCACTTTGTTATGCAATTTATAGCTACTTATTCGTATATAACTAATTGGAATTTGATGAAATTTATTTACAGAAGCTATTATTAATTAAAAACTTTACCGTTTGTCGCACATCTCTGACCCCTTTAAATGGAGAGATGATCTCTTTTCATTTTACTGGGGATCTGCACATTAAATCAGTAAAATGTTCGAAGCCAAATACACAGAAAGTATTTTACAAACTATTATCGAATGTAATGCTTTTATCATTTTACTCAAAGCAATAAAGCCACTAAGACGCAGGGGTTACTGAGTGTGACAGAATATAAAAAAAAATAAAAACCGTATTACGGAAAAAATAACAATAAAAGAAAAGGATTTAAGAAAACTGAAGATAACGATTAACATTGCATTTAAATTTTTGATGATCAAAATTGTCTGGAATGCAAGAAACTGGAGAGTGTGCGAGAGAAGAAACTGTTAGCATACAACTTACGGTTATATCTATCCATTTCAACTTTAAAATGATGAGACCTTGCTGCCAATCTGATACTACGTATAAATTCACGAATTCTAGCTACCATAGAGGAAAATTCATTAAAACAATTATCATGAGAATAATTATAGAAAAGGCACAGGGAAGCTACATTATGGCGGTGGGAAAGGGACTAAAACTGAGATACGAGGATCAATCATATTGCAGGTTCTTTGGATTAAGCCAAGGACCTATAAATATATAGCAGGAGCACTAGAACATATGTGACAGAAATATTCAAATCAAGGACGAATTTGTAAGATAGATTTGAACGAGGAAAATTATCTAACAATACACAGCAGATGTAGTAATTGATTCAATATAACTTTAATGTCAACAGGAAACTTCATGTCAATAGGTGAACAGCCAGTTCACCCTGGTGATCCCATGTGGTGAAACCTAGGTAGGTAGTACCTGGCTCATTAGGATTTATTTATTTTACCTTTGCTCGACTTAGCGTATCGAGCAATCTTCGTTTTAACTTCTTACTCGCTATTTTTTTTTTCTTTCTTTGTACCAGATATTTAAGGTAATGGACGATTTCTTTCGCCATGTCCGGAGGTTTAGGGTTCTTTCTGGGTTTTTTTTTTCCTCGGATGCAAATTTGTTTGGAAATTGTGCTACCCAGGTTTTCTCACCCAGCGGGTTTAAATAGATTTACATTACACACACACACACACACATACACACACACATATATATATATATATATATATATATATATTCACACACACACACATATATATATATATACACATACACATATATACATACATATACACACACATATACATACATACATATATACACACATATACATACATATACACACACATATACATACATATATACACATATACACACATATACACACATATACATATATACACATAAACACACATATATATACACATACACACATACTTACACATATATACACATACACACATACATATACATATATACATATACACACATATATATACATATACACACATACATATACACATATACACATACACAAATTCATATATACACATACACAAATACATATATACGCACATACCCAGGGTGTGATGGTAAATTGTCATCTACATTATGCAAAATGAAAATAACATCTCATTTTAACAGATAATATTTACCAAAATTACAGAAAAATATCTTCTTATACGAAAGAAGAAATTTATTCAATAAAATCGCCATTGGCTTCAACCATGGCATTTTGGTCATTGGTGAATGCTGCCATAATCCTTGCCTTCAGTTCATCTTTGGTGTTATAAGGAGTTTTATTGGTCTCTTGCTCAACTGCACCCCACACATGATAATCAAGGTGGTTGCAATCTGGGGAGTTGGGTGGCCAGATATAATGGGTGATGTGCTCGTAGAAATTGTCTGACAGCCATGACGGACTTCTCCGGCTGGTGAGGCATGGTGCAGAGTCATGTTGCCTGACATAGGGACTTCCAGCAGCCCCACCCCTCTTGACCCAGGGCAGCACTACCTCCTCAAGGTGCTTGATGTAGGCCTCCCGGTTGAGTCTGAAACCCTATGGGAAGATGAATGAAGGCATAACATCGCCACCACTAGTGATCACTCCAAACACCATTATGCTGACTGGATATATCATCCAACTCTTTCCAAATCCTTTGCAATGTCCTTAGATCGATACCCAAACACTCAGAAATGTTCGTATTGGAGCTTACGGCGCGAATACCAAACAGTACAGCATGTCGTTTCCAAATTTCTGGCGGAATGAATTGCATCATGGTGCTCTTTATCTCATAGACGGTACCCAGCTGACCCAACTATACTGTGCAGTTGACAAAATAAAAACAAACAACGCGCATACGCGAAATTAAAAATATAAAACAGCGACAGTTTACACATAACCCCCTGTACATGCGTGCGCGCTCATACATAGAAAACGCTCGTATATCTCACTGTGTTTACTTCTGTGCCTTCATGCCTGTGTGTCGAACAATCACAGTGTATTACTCCTTTTTGACTAGCATTTCATCTTCAATTTTTGTAAGATTTTTTTTTTTATCGGCCTCTTTAGACCATTTTAAACAGCCAGTCGCTTGTTTATTCTGATTTATGTCACTTACTAACAGTCAAAGAATCGGCTTTAAAAAATTAACAGAACTTTAAACGAAAGAAATAAAAATGAAATGTAGCACCAGTAGTTTTTATTTAAAATTAATATTTTCCTTCCCAACAAGCATTGCATCTCATTCAGGAGTGGGCTGTGGTGATTACCCGCTTCTTGAGGCGTCCACAAAAGATAAAGAGAGTGAGCTTGAGTAATTTTTGAACGGCTTCTTATATTAAACATCGACGTTGTGTTGCATTCTGTAACGAACTGGACACGAGAATAAATACTCTATGAGCCTGCATTTTTCATCAGATTACATTGTTTTCTCGTCTTCTTTTGCTGTGTACAATGACACTTTCTCGGTTGCAATAATCCTTTTGCTTTTGAAGCCTTTGTTCAAAATGCATGTTGCGTATTTGAGAATTAATAGAAGTTAAATTGATCTATCGAGAATATAATCAGCATTATTAGCAATGAAATAAAACTCAAATTCAAATGTATCTTGTTGAAACAATCATGAAATCCGAATTAAAAATTATTTCAACATCTAAGCGAAATTTTTATATAAGATCTTGGCGATCGACTACGGTAAGGTTAGTGTGTGACGAAGTTTTAGAATAAATCATTAAACCTAGAGTCTGTCTATATTTCTGAGATTAGGTATTATGTACATTATTTAAATTATTCGATAAAGATGAGGACAATAGTCCGAATAATGTAAATAATGAGCATTAAACGACATCATTATTGTCAACAAATACTGTTAGTATTAGGTTGGTGCAAAAATAATGACGTTTTTTACGTATTTTTTAACGTCAAAAAACCTAATAATTTGAAACAAAGAGCTGTCAGTTATTTGAATTAGGAAGGATTGTTTTTTAATTTAAAGTAGAATGATTTACGCATTAAATCAGTCATTATTAAAAGAAGAGAAGCATTTTGTTTCTTATCGGTGAACTGTTATATGTTTTATTCTACTTTTTATGTATCTTTGTTAATTTTCTTAAATTCAGCTTGGTCAAAGAAACTTAGAGAAAGGCTGTTCTTTGTTAATAAGATCGATTCTCTCGTAATGATTCAGACTGGTATCAAAATTGTAAATTATTAAGATTTTAACGGGCTCCCAATCTCTATCATAGTTTTTTTTTTTTTTTTTTTTTTCCTACTTTTGATTTGGATTTTACTCTCACCTTTTTTCCCGTCTTATTTACTTGGTTTATTGAAAGCCTGATATTCGGAGGTTTCTCTTTTTATTTTCATTTTAAATTATCCCGCAATCTTTTACTCTTTATTTTTATTATTCGATTTTTCTGCCTTCAGTCAAAATACACAAGCCAAAATGAAAATCAAATATCCTTATTATGACTTCTTTCATACTTTTTTTTATTATTAAATCTTTAAATTGTGTCTTTGAAGTTTGTTTTTTTTAAATTTTTCTACTGCTTTTTAGTGACGAAGGTACGGGCGCAAGCATAAATATCTATGGCGCCTGCTGTCGAATGTCGGTTGGCAATGTAGACTAAACACACATTTTGATTTTTACTGAGTGCCCCAATTTTGTAATCCTGTTCTAGACTAAAGAACCTTAGTATATTTATACATACATCTTATACATACACACTAATATATATATATATATATATATATATATATATATATATATATATATATATATATATATATGATAAAATATAGTTTTACGTTGTGCTTTATTAATGGTTAAAGAGCTTAATATCAGGGATAGAGCTTATGTAAATATAAAAGTGAACATTGAAGTTAAGACCCAGAGGCGACTGTTTCTCATGATAAACGCAATCTTCAGGCCATACAATTGTGTGTGTGTGTGTGACGATGTTTCACGCTAAACGCAATTATGATAATAAAGCACAACATAAAACTACATGCATGCATGCACCGAGTGCGGACGGTGTAGGGGTAGAAACTCTGACTGACACCAAATCGATCGGGTTTCGATTTTGGCTTGAGCTTCTTAGGCGTCTAGTCGCTTTGAGGAGCTGCGAATATTATATATTTTATTTTTATTTTTGTTTATATATATATATATATATATATATATAATCAGCATTTTTATTACTTTGATTTTTTCTTTATTCTCATCCATTAATTTCTATTTTAATTTTCTTTAAATTTCTTTCTTTTATCATCTCAAGGCAGTAAAGCCACTATGGCGCAAGAGGTTTACTGAGTGTTACAGAATATGAGGATAACCACTATTAAGGAGAGAGGACAATAAAAGAACAGGTATTAAGACAGAAAATAAAGATTGACATTGCTTTTAAATTTTTGAAGATCAAAGTTGACTGGAACGCAAATGTTTTACTTCACTGTTGACGAACAGATAAAAAAAATTCCACATCCATAAATTCTTTTACATTTATTTTTATATACATGCCTACGCAGTAAATTGTTCTTACCTACCTTTGTGCATTCTATAAGCACTAAGCGACAGCTAAGCACTTCCATTTATAAACTCATGTCAATCGTCTTTTCATAATAATTTCACCCGGACCAAGATAATAAAGCCACTAAAACGAAGGAGGTGGGGTTACTGAGTGAGAAAGAATATAAGGAAAAAACACTTAATGAGCGGAAACAATAAAAGAACAGGAATTAAGAGAGAAGATAAAGATTGACATTGCATTTAAATTTTTGTAGATCAAAACTGGAAAGCAAGAAACCGGAAGTGACAACATGTGAGAAGTGTGATAGAAGGAACTGTTAGCATAAAGGTTATGATTACATTTCAACTGTAAAATGATTAGACTTTGCTGGCAATCTCATACAACACTTAAATTCATAAAGTCTAGGTAACAAAAAGGGAAGTTCATCAGAAAAATTGCCATTATTTATAGAAAAGGCACAGGGAAGCTACATTATTGCGGTTGGAAAGGGAATGAAGCCGAAAAGAAGGTCAAAACCAGTCACATTAAAATTCATTGGATCTTATCAAGAACCTGTTGAATAAACTTACATTCATTCTCCTCTTCTATTTTCTATTTTGAAACTTTATTTTTGCCGCTCTGACGTGTATATATATATTCAATTTTCATTCCTTTTCGTTTATTTCACTCCCTTTCAATCAAATATATATTTTATTTATTTCTCTTCTTTTTTCATCATTTTTTTTCACTCTCCGCCATATTATTTCTTCCTTTCTTTTTAACTTTCTTTAAAGATTTCAATTTTACTTCCTTTTCTTCATTTTTCGGCTATCACACCTTTTCTTTTCTTTCCCCTTGTATAAAACAACCTGATTTTATTTTCTACTCCGACAATTATCGTTCTTCTTCAACTTCCATTATTAGTTTGCACAATTTTTTAATTTCTGCTTTCTATTCCCTTCCTATACGCCCTCTTTTGTAACAATCAAATGATTGAAAAATAAATACAAATATAATTGTTTGGCGTTCTATGTATGACCACAAACAACATCCGGCAGCAAGGCCTCTGATCGGGAGATTTTCAGGATATATATATGGAGAAATGGGGTCTTTTCTGTTAATTCACCCCAAGAAATCATAAGTTTTAAATCAAAGTTTGTTTGATTTTTCATTAAATTTTTGGCACGTGTTAAGGGTAGCTTTTTTTTTCTTTTTTTTACAATTTAAAAAAAAATGAATGAAAAAATCTGTTTTTGGCTTGTTTATCGGGATGAGCGTGAAGACAGACCCCAGAATTGGAAATAGCACATCAGACTCGCTCACATATTTGACGTCGCAAAGGGCAACACAACCAGGGTGAATTGGTTTATTTATATCTAGACTGGCCATGAGTTTGTCAGTTAAATTTATTTTTCTTAGTTTTTCAACAAGGTTGCCTGAATTTTTTACATGTGATGGACTCATTGTTTCAAGAAGAGGGGCTAATATTTTGTATATCAATTTATCTTAATTGTATGAAAAATATGACAAACGTGGAAAGTGAATGAACGATGACGCTAAACAAATCCAGAAACATTTTAAATTTACTTGTTACTTATTTAATCATTTTGCCAGAATTTATCTATATTTACAACTCATAGATAGAATCAGCCAATAACAAAAACAAAATGCGACAAATCGTTAGCAATACGACAAAGAAATTGATTTTGCATGCCTTGAACAAGACTGCCATATAATTTTTCCAGATATCTCACTAGGTATTAATATAGCATGCTATTCTATACCACGTAATGAATTTTAGTTTTCAATACTAAATAACCTTTTATTTAAGACAACTGGACGGGAATCTAAAATTCTACAAATACTGTATAGTTTAACTTTCTCTGAAATTATCTTGGAGCGATTTTAAATGTGAATTAAGTTTAAGCGTCTAATGATTGTTTTTCTTTTTCTGATTTGGCGGGTATTTGAGCGATATTATTTTTCACACATAATTGCCATGACTTAAATAACGTGATCCAATAGAGAAATAAATAAATTTTCACCAATAACACTGATTTATTTACTGCTGACTTTTATCTGTCTTAATGAAACATCGGTATATATAATCCGCATTAATGAAACACCCTTCATGTCACAACTCTTCCCATTACTAGAAGCATTAACTATAAAACACACAATCAAACATCAATAACATTTTATCAAATTTAGGAAGAAACATACTTAATATATTTCATAAATGAAAAAAAAGAAAAAGCTAACAGGAACTAGACGCGAACAAGTGATATTTGAATTTGATGAAGCCGATAAAGAACAAAAACAACACACCCGCATAGAGGCTTATAAAAATCGAATTACTCCGATAATGCACAGTTTATATTTAGATATTAGGTTGGTGCAACATAGTATTATATGTGAGAAAACGACATTATTTTTGCACCAACCTAATATATACCAGAAATCAAGAAAACACTTCTAAATATAGAAAAAAATGAAATCTATATTATCATTATTCTTATTTTTGTGATGTCGTTGAACACTCGTTGACACTTTTGTAATGTCAACGAATACTCCTTGTCACTTTCGTAATGCTCGTTGTAGTAGAGACTTTGTAATCGCAGATACAACTATAGAACGCCGTTGAACAATACTGGTGTCAGACGCCTTCGAATATCACTTGCACTAATCACTCGAATAGTAATCCATATAGTGATCCGAAAAGAGAAATAGTATGGCGAGTAGAGAATAGCTGTCTGTATAGTATTAGAGGATAGGGTAAAATTGATGATGAATTAGACACACACTACCTTCCATATATGCGTTTCCTCTATGGTTACGTAGTCTATTAATTCAATAATGGGATCGCCTGTGTTTGCTCACTGGCGATCTATGTCCAAACTCAAGTGTCAGAAGCGACACTTTATTCCTATATAACTATTATTATTATTATTATTATTATTATTATTATTATTATAGAAGTAAAACATTCATTTTTTTTTTACAATAATGTCCAATAGCCAAGAGCCACTTAAAGTAGAGGATTACAGAGCAAGAGGTACAAGTTATGGGGAGGATATGTGGAAATATAACGGCTGACTTGAACAGGTTAAGATTGCGTATTAATAAAATATGCAATTCTATACTACATTTTATATATATATATATATATATATATATATATATATATATATATATATATATATATATACAGAGAGAGAGGGGAGAGATAATACATAAAAAGTTAATGGTCAGAGTTGAATTAGTTAGATGTCTAGGTTTGAGAAAGTGACACAGAGAAAAAATGAAAACGAGAGAAAAAATGACAGAGAGAGAGAAAAATGACAGACGGAGAGAAACAATGACAGACGGAGACAAAAAAAAATGAAAGAGAGAGAGAAAGTGGCATAGATAGATAGATAGATAGATAGATAGATAGATAGATATATAGGCAGACAAGACAGACAGGCATACAGGTATAATAGGCAGACATGACAGATAGATATTAGGTTGGTGCAAAAATATTGTTAAAATATACGTCAAAAACGACATTATTTTTGCACCAACCTAATAGATAGATAGATAGATAGATAGATAGATAGATAGATAGATATAATAGGCAGAGTTGTAATGATAATCAGAGTATTTTCTAAACAACGTTCATTTAGCACAAGACTCTGCATTATCTCATGTTTGTGGTCAAAATTTCGCAAAGACAAAACAATATCGATGGAAAATCTTCCCCCACCCCTGATATCAATTTTTCTTATGTTGCGATTGAATGTTTATCTCGAATAAAATGTTCAATTCCTTAACTAACCATACTTGTGAATGGTTTCACTTCAACCAATACGTTGATTTGCATGCCTTGAACAAGACTGCCATACATATTTTCCAAACATCTCTGTGTAAAATATGCAATTCTATACTACATTATAAATTCCTAATATTTTCGTTTTCGACACTAAATAATACAAGACACCTGGACGGGAATCTAATATTCTACAAATACTGTATAGTTTAACTTTCTCTGAAATTATTTCTCCAAGTGGTTAGTTAGTAACGATCCCTACCAACTCATTCTCTGACTCTCAAATATTAATTTAGTTTTTGTCACGGTGCCATTTTAACAAGTGCATAGTCAACAGAATTATAGATAAGGAAGCTTTTTTTTGTTCTTTGGAGTATCGACTTAGTGTCTGCGTGAATGAGGACTCATTCCTCCATTAACAATTTGGAGCAAGTTCTGATTGTACTTATTAGTGGAAGAAAATTTGGCAAAAGTTGCGCCATTAAAAATTGGGCAAAGTAAAAGGAATAAAATTATGAGGTTGCGAGATGATTTCTATAAATATTGGGAAATTTCTTTTATAAAAAAAAATGGATCGAACAAAGAACACTATGAGAAAAATTTAGTATGTTTTGTCAGTAGAACAGAGAAAATTATGATTCTTCAAGAAAATAAGAATTGGCCAAGAATTGTTTTCTGTTATATTATTTTATTGTATTTATTCCTTCATTTAAACGATACCAATTTTATTGGCACTCCTTCGCTAAAGATCATATACCTAACAGGCATTTTTCAGTAAGTCCATCTCCCTATTTCAGGCGTAATTCTGAAATCGCTCGGATTTCTTGTGACGCGTATTATAATAAATAACCAATCTAGCGACCACTTAGAAACACTAGGTGCTGTAAGCTTGGGTGTGTGGATGGTGTAATTAATAACAATTTGGGATTGGAATTCGGAGAGCTGAATTCCAACATCAGTCGAGTTCATTATATTCACTTACGCTCAATTACACTTAGGAAAAGGTATGAATCCACCTCTTCTCCCCACATCTATGACTTGTAGGACTTATATCATTAAATCATTATTATATCCAAAACATTCTTCAATCTAAAAAGGGCAGAGTCTCGTCTCGGGGAACAGCTACCCGACCCCGTTTTACACGGGGTCTACTGGTAATTTTGGGCCGAGTCTACGGGCTCGGATACCCACATTAAATTCGGCTTTGTGCCATATCAGGCCGCGTGGGATGGTTGGTAGATATCCTGCAGTTGAAGATTCATTAAGGAATTCACTTGGCTCACTTCTAGCAGTTGACTACTTCTTCTAGGCACCTCTGGCAAATCTTATATGTGTTGTTCGTGTCCTAAGTATTATCGTTCATACCAACCTTCGTGTGATTATTCAGTAGCCTTACATAGGTTACAACATTATTATAAATAAATCTTAGATTCTTCAACACCAATGTATTTGATGTATGGGGAGAAATATCGCAGACAATTAAACTATATATTGTAAAACTTCTGAAACTTGGCCAAATGAAGAAACAGTTAATTGGCCTTGATCGTACGTCGGTCGATAATTTTAAGCTCCGTTTTTTTCCAGAACAAACAATCGTACGAATCATTGATGAGTTAACTTAGATCAACTGAAGCGATAAATTTCACGTTCGAGTGAATATAAATCAAACTGAATCATCTCGAGTCTTTTGTTTCAATTCAAAATACCGCTACATTATTTGACGTTTATACATCACTAAAGATGCAGGTAAAATGATTGTCTCCTTGTACCACTCAACTAAGTACCTGACTCCTTATGCTATCCTCTCACTTTATAAGATCCAGATCTAGCCCCAAATCGTGTACTGATGGCATATAACTATTTTTCACCCTCCATCCTCTCTCTCACAGGGGAGATGTGATGTGTCTCTCACTGCTCTATCGCTACTGCCATAGAAAGTGTTCGGGCGAACTACATTCCTTGGTTCTGCCAGTTCTAATCTTCACAGCTAGGATCTGCCATGCCACTTACATAGTAACAGACCATCTACATTACCTACGTATTCCATCGGTAAACCACTGACCTATGGAAGAGACTCCCAAGAGGATGTTTCCCAAATCATTACAATCTTAACCTATTAACAGTTACCTTCAACCTCCTATCCATATAAACTACCCCTTAACGTATCCCTCTACCCATGGCCTTGTACACTTGGACAGGGTGAAGCTTACTGTAAAAAAAAAAAAAAAAAAAACAAGCATATAACATGATGAATAGTGAGGGTTTTATATGTACAAGACTGGCCGATGGGGATAATATAAGAATTTATTTTAATTTACAAGG